>VWZO01001646.1:0-208477 GCA_013396975.1 Bucco capensis | reverse complement strand
GTGTTGGGAGAGAGGTTGCCAGTGAAGACGGAAGAAAAAAAGTCATTGAGAACCTCAGCCTTCTCCTCATCTGTTGTTATGAGTTCTCCATTCTTGCTCTTCAGGGCGGGAATGTTTTCTTTGACCTTCCTTTTTTCATTGATGTACCTGTAGAATCCCTTTTTGTTATTCTTTGCATCCTTTGCTAAGTTGAGTTCTAGCTGTGCTTTAGCCTTCTTGACTTCTTCTCTACAGCATCAGGCAACATCCCTATACTCCTCCCAAGATCCTTGTCCCTGCTTCCACTGCCTGTGTAGCTCCTTCTTGCTTTTTAATTTGACCACCAGGTCTTGATGCAGCCATGCAGGTCTCTTCCCTTTCTTACCAGATTTCTTACACCTGGGGATTGAGAGCTCTTGTGCTCTATGGAAAGTGTCCTTAAAGATCTGCCAGCTCTGCTCTGCTTTCTTATCCTTGAGGACCATTTCCCATGGAGGTCTCTTGCCCTCATAAGGATATGCCATTTTCCATAGTGACCTGTCCAGGAGGATGGGAGCTTGCTACGCAGCGAGGAGCTGGAGATGCTGCCACATACTTTATGCATCTAAGAAACCTCCCTAGCTGAACCAAGGAAAAGATCCCACTGAAGGACTCTTCACAGCATGTCAATTGAGAGCTTAGTTACCACAGAATTCAGGTGCTCTGAGTAGCCTTCCAAAAGCACCTGCCTTCTCCCATCCATCATCTGCCAAAAACCAGAAGTGCCCTGCACTAGGCTGCCTGAACACTTAGCTGTACGAGACACTGTTGGAGCCATGGGTGATGAGGGCCAAGGGAGACGGTAAAAACGAACACCCCGTGGATTTTTGTGCATTGAAGAGTTTTGGTGTTCAGCCTCCTCAGAAGCCAAAATTTACCAAGAGGGAGGAAAATGACACTAATCCCCGAAGGATGCTATTCAAATATATTGCAGGCATGGGATTCTTGGGAGCTTTAACTACACAGGAAGTTGGAGATATCTGTGTTATCAGATATCAGAGGACTGACAAAAATCTGATGCTGGGTGCTGTTTCATATGAGACCTCTAGCTTATGCCTTGCTTACTGCTGTGTCTTAAATGAACAGATTTCCTGTAAACACTTTCAAACTTCAGGGCTTGGTGCATTGCTTTTAAAGAAGACTTTACGTTTTTAACTATATTTTTTGCAATAAATTATCTGAATTTGTTTTCTAATTGAAAAACCTCAACTTATCCATAACAGCTGAATAGTGACTCAGTACAGTACCAACACAGTACTGTAATATTTTTATTATTTTCTGTATCCCTCTATGAGAGCAATCTGACAGCACGCTGAGAGGTTTTTTTGCTCACCACTGTATATTAACCAGATGGTTTTCACTCTATTGTCCACAGATACACCCACATCTTTTCTTTTTCCTTCATGCTTCCAGTTAATTTAGAAATCACTAGTGATTATGAAGTGTTGAAGCTGCTCCTTCCAATATGCTTTACTTTCTCCTGTCCATGCTTAATTTCTTCTCCCACCATACTGCCCAATTAATTAGCTCTGGTTGATCCCTCTGAAGCATCTCTCTCGAGTCTAGATTTCACTAATCTGATAATTTTTAATAGCTGCAAATATAACTTTAATCTGTTCAGTTCTCCCTCCAGTCATCATAAATAGCTACTCACATCCACCCACTTATTTTGCTGGTGCAAGGGGCATCAAGTGTCTCTGATGAGCAAGTCCTGCCTGATGTCCTCTGGTCCCACAGATGCAGCTGCCTGAGTGACAATGTCCTGTTGTCTCAAGTGTGATTTGTTTCCCTTTCATCATGTCTCCACTCTCTGTTTCTGCTTCTTTGAGGATTCTCTGCAGCTGACTCCTCACCTTCACAGAGGCCTTCTAGTTATTTTGGGGTTTTTAGGAGTTTCTGTCCCTTTCTGGCGCAAACTCTTTCCTCTCAGCTCTCTCTTGCAACTGTTTGGCAGGACTTCAGACCTTCCATCTCAAGTGATCTGGGCGCTTTTTGGCTATCAATAAGGTAATGTTACCAAATTTGTCATGGTGTGTTCATCTGCTCCTATCACACTGTACTGAGAAGCCACAGAGTGGTCCCGAAGGGGGACCTGGTGATGGCTCTGAGGGTAGCAATAGATAAAACCCCACCTGCTAGTGCAAGGCAGCCCTGAAACAGAAGCACAGCCTTCTGCTTGTGTATTTTATGTCTATGACAACATTTTTTCTCAATATTTTTTTGAAGAGGGGCATCATTTAGCTAGTATAACAAGTCCAATGTGATAGTGCGTCAGCTAATATTTAATGTAATGAGATCTCATTTCCTTCTGCTGGATGGGCTCTTGCCAGAGGTCTCCCTTGCAGCTGGGAGCAAAGAGATGTTTTGATATCCATTTTCCTACATTCATCCCAGCGGATGCATAAATACAACAAGAAATTTCAGTGGAGCAGGAGGCTCCAGCGTTTTGCTGCACTCCCTTCAGAGCCTGTCCCTTTTCCTTCTCTGGGCAGGAAAGTTTTTGACTGGCAGCTTATCCTCAGTGCCCCAGAGGTGGTTCATCTCCGACTGTCTCTTCTGGGTCACATAGCCCTTTTGCCTCATATCATATCCCAGGGACACTGCCCCTCTCTTAATCTTGACTGAATGGTTATAAAAGCAAAGCCGTAAACTCCATGACTTGGGCTGCTTTTCACCATACCTCCATAAACACTAGCATGTACATATAATATCTGTGCCCGCAGACATTCCTCTCAGAGCCACCCGAATTCGGAGAGACTTTGATTTGAGATGCTAATGTCGCCTTATCGTCGTTGAAGCAGGAGAAACAGTGCTGCAGCTCTGCTGCTAAGCAGTGCATCTACAAAACTTCGTGAGAGCTAATCCCCCCCTTGCTGGGCAGTTGCAGTGCCTGCCCGTTAATCCAGCGATGCGTGCAGCTGGCCTAAAGGACAGAGCAGCCACCCCAGGCTGACAAAAGCAGCTGCTGGGGAGTGTGCAGGGGCAGCTGTGGCAGAGGTGACCATGCACACTGCAGTGGCAGTGCAGCCTGCATCAGCTATCCTCCCCCACCTGCCTGCTTGCCTTCTGCTGGGTGCCTCGGCACCTTGGCATGGCATAAAGCCAAGGCAGCTCTTTGGGCCTTGGCATTCATGGATGCTCCATCCAGTGACAAAATTTTTCTTTCAGGCTCCCTCATGGAATGGAGAGAAGGGGTTTTGAGCCCACATCTTTCTTCCCTTCACCTCCACACTCCCTCCAGCCTTGTCAAAAGGCTGTCCATGCGCAATGAAGCCTTCCTTGCCTTTAATTAGTGAATGCTGGCTGGACAGGGCTGCATGGGATCTGATAACTAAGGCACACAGCAGGACCAGAAAAGCAGGCAGCCAGAGGTAGGCTGTGCTCCAGCTGACCACATCTCTGCAGTCTCCCAGGGACATGAGCAGGACCATTTTGGGGATTTTCACCCAGGGACAGGGACTTCCATCAAACCTAGCCATGCAACAGCAAGTCTTACTGCCTCCCCTGAGCACACCACAATGTGCTGAGGTGTGCATAGTCAGGACTTTGCCTCATGTCTGCTGGGAATTCAGCTAAGTTGGAGTTGCTGGAGCTGGAGGGGGTACTGCAAGTCATCTCCTCCATCCCGTTGCCCATGGCAGGGTGTCAAGTGCTGAGGCTACTTCCAAAGGATGCCTTTAGCTTGGACTAACAGACCTCAGATGATGGAGATGCCCTACCTCTTTTGCTGCATTCCAAGCCCTTTCCTATCCGTCCCACTCTCTAGGGACATGAGTACGGACTGTTCCCAGTGTGGTCCCAAGGGGGCCCTGGTGCGGGCTGTGAGGCATGACCAATGCGTAGTGTGAGCGGTGGGCGCAGGTGGCTGTGGATTGCAGCTGGGTCTCCCCGGCACAGTCTGCTCCTGGCAGAGCAACGTGGGGAATGGGCAAGGGCAGGCAGCTCTCTGCTCACGCTCAAGCAAGTGCCCGTGGCTGGACCAGACTTCAGCCATGTATATCTGCCAGCCATCGTCCTGGTGCTGGGTGCTTCTGAGCTGGGGGGAGCCACTGGGGGGCACTTGGCAGCTTAGGAGCAAGTGAAGAGAGAGTGCAGGGCTCGGGGAGTTGCCAGAGGGTAGCGGAGCAGCATGGGCTCCCCAGGGCTCTACCTGTGCCGGGTGGGGCGGTGCAGGCAGGATAGGCGGCAGGGATTGTGGTGTCAGCTCCTGCTGTGCTGGTGCAAATTCAGATTAACTCCACTAACCAGAGTGATGCCCAGATGTGTGTGAGGCAAATCAACATCCCACCTGGGTCCTCACAGAGACACGGCAGAAAAAAACCCTGGCTGAGCCAGCAAATGATCTTTCTGCCCCTAAGATGTAGCCCCCAGACCAGGCTGCCTAACGCCCTCAGCACAGGCTCCGGCATCGAGAAATCTCATTTATCTTTTTCCTTTAAACTCTGCTCGCTGGCATGGGGTCTTTCCCTTGCTGGGGGAGCGGGAAGGGCTGTGCTCTCGGAAACGCAGCGAGCAGAAGAGAATGAGAGAGTTTCTGCTTCGTTACCTAAACCATTAGGAGAAGCAGCCGCGTCGGGAGAAGAAGGAGCGGTTGCAACGCGCAGCTCTCATTAGCGAGCCTCGGGAGCTGGTGATGCCACCGCCAGCGTGCGAGCGCGGGGTCGCTCCCCGGGCACGACGTTGAAGTGCGGCTCCGCTGCAGCTAGAGGGCGGCGCCGCTGCCGCGCAGCCCGACCGGTGCCTGGTGCGCTGCCGCACACCCCAGCGCCGGCTGGGGACCCGCCGCGCCGCTCCGCGCCGCAGGGCCGCCGGACGCCCACCGGGGCGACAGGCCGCGACGTGCCCGCAGCCGAGCCGCGGTCATGCTTGCCGCCGCACCACTTCTGCCTCTGCCTCTCCAAGTTGGCGGGTGAGCCCTTCCTCGACAGCAGGTGAGGACCCGCGCTCCACTCTCGGGGGGATGGAGGGAAATATGCCCGTTCGGTGGCAGGAGGGTGGGAGCCTTTTCTGGGGTGCCCGGACTCTTGTCTCCAGGCTGTTTCCCCCTGGGATTGCAGTGGGTCCCCAAGGAAAGCCAGCCCTAGTTGGCCCCATGGGGTCAGAAAACCTGTCGGGGACTGTAAAGATGAAAGGCTGCAACCTGGAGAAACCAGGACACAATTACCTGATCAGAGCCTCTGGGGTGGGAAAAATGTAAAGATTTCAGCAAAAGTTTCGGAGGCCAGATATATCAGAGTAATGGCAATGGCATCTTGGACGCAGCCAGCCATCGGGGCTCCCTCCCCTGGAGGCAGCTCAGCAGCCCATTTAAGTTAGGGGGTTGTTTTCCATCTGCTAAGGAGCTTCAGCAGCCGATGGAGGCAGCCCACCACCGGCCAGCCCTGGGGTGCATCCCTGGGAGGCACCTGGGCAGGTGAATGGTCCGGGGACCCTGGTCGAGAGGGCTATTCCCAATGCTGTGAATTATGCCAAGGAAACGACTCCCCTGAACAGCACCATCTCCCTATAGCCCTGTGGACGCCCTCCTGGCTGGCAACTGGGGGAAAAGCTGCATGTTCAGGAGTTTTGAAGGGAAATACTTTCCATTTCTGCCCAGTTCCTTTTTATAATTCCTTCTCTGGAGCTGCTGCGGGTTTTGCAAAAGTCGTGCTGCTCTCCCCAAACCCACTTTACTGCACTGCTTGTTTTGCTTCTGAAAAAAAATTCCCTTTTCATGAGCTCACGTTCTGCCACCAATAGAAACCTTTTTCCCAGTAAGAAGGTAGCACTATGTAGGGATGACCAGAGGAGTGGGATTTGAGCCTGTCTGAGACACATAAGGAAGAAAAAAAAAGCCTTGGTCTCTGGGGCTCGTAGCTGGTTACTTTGCAAGCTATTAGGAGAAGGAATTACCCAAGCCAAAATGTAGCGACTGCATTTCTCCCTCAAAAGTTTCTGGTGTCAGGAAAATGGCTGGCAGACCTAAACCTTTGGGGAGCTGAATCCACTTCACTTTGACTCCTTGAACTGCCGTTAGAGGCAGGTAATAAGCACCGTTATTAAAGAATGAGTAATTTGCTGCAGCTCCAGCATTGTGAATTTGTACAGCAGATCCCTGTTTTTGCATGGTACCCATGCCTCCCTGCCCTCAGCCCAGCCTGCAGATGTCACCATCACTGGTGGACAGGTGACCAAGCACTTGGCAGAAACTTGGCCATTAAAGTCCTCCTCTGCCACCTGCAAGCTTGGCAGAGCAAGCCCCAGAGGAGCCAGTCCTGCCCAGCCTGTCAGCCTGTGGGCTGTAGGGAATGGTCCCCTAGCATGAGTGTGGGCACTTCAGGCCCTCCTGGTTTGTCTGTCCCTTTCATGGGCCCTCTATGTGGAATGTGATGTGCTTGCAGATTCCCAGGATCATTTCTGACATGAAGCCCAAAGTTCTGCTCTTCCTGCCACTGTCTCTCCTCGCTGAGTGCCCATGGTACCATCCCATCATCATTAGATGCCAGACACTGATACACCATGCCCTTTTCCCAAGTCTTTCTTACCCTTTCATTGCCCTACCTCCCATTTAATATCCATGCTTGGAATTGTTTTCCAGCTCCCTTGCAATCACGGTCTCTGAATTGGGCAGATTTCAGCTCTTTTCAGCCTATTTTCTAAAGCCCTGTACCTGAGCCTGGGACTTCCAGGATGTGGCTCTACTGTTGCTTTCAGGGGGGTAATTTTAGGCAAGGTCTTCAGCTAATACTCCTCTATCCACAGAATTAGTGATGGGCAAATAATTGACTTTTCCAGCTGAAGTACCAAACCACAGCAGATTTCCTCCAAATTGTGGCTTTGTTGCTGCTTCTCTCTTAAATGCAAAAGACAGTGAACCAGCCCAAATGCTTTGCTCAGCCTGGAAGGGGAGGCTCCACTGATCCCCAGCATTTTTCAGACGCATCAGTTAAACCAGCCTCCTTTCAGAGGGAAATGCTTCAGGCATCTTGAAAAGCAGACCCAGTCACAGAATTGGTCTCCAAGCTCTATGTCTGGAAACTCACCTGTTGGCATGAAAAATTGGCCCAGGGCATGTCATGTGTGCACCAGTTCAGAGGTGCAACACTGTGCAGTAGCCATGCTGGCGCTGCTCCTGAGCTGGGTGGAGGTTTCTCCACAAACCCTCCTGGATTCCCAGGGCCTCTGAGGTGGGAGGGTAGAGTGAGACAGAGGGTGCTAGGGCTCATCCCTGCACAGCAGAGACATGCTGGGATGGAAGCACTATGAGCAGGATGTCCTCACTCAGCCCAGGCAGGACCACTGGTGCTGCTCACCCAGAGCAGAGCCACCTCTTGCAACATGCTATAACTCCAGGTAGGCACAAGCAGGAGCCTGAGCCATGTCTTGGGAAGGGCTGGTCTAAATCCAGCAGTAACACGGACAGGGGAGAAAAATGGGCCAGGACAAGAGGGAAAACATCCAAGTAGCAGAGGCAGGAGCAGACCAGAGCACCCCTCAGCCAGCCATGGTCAGGACTTCACAGGGCCATAGAAAACGTGACATCGTTTTGTAGCATCTCTTTCCATACCGTCTGGAAGATAACTTAGCATCATCCTCTGCACTCTCCTGCTCCTCTGGGACTGTAGGATGGACAAGAGCCGTGGGAAGGCCAGGGGCAGCTGCTACGATTTCTCTCACCATATTGTAGAAAACAGAATAAAGCTCTCCCATAGCTCCTGCTAGTGTGAACTGCCCCTCCTTAAAAACAGAGAGAGCACAACTCCACCCAAGGATTCAATTTCTTTAGCAATAATGAATACTAAAGCTCAAAATTTAGTTTTGATTGCATCTATTGACTAGGGTAATAATTTAACATCTTGAAGTTTATATCAGGCTGTAGATGTTGGCCAGTGTGGCAAGAGAGCAATCCATTTATTTGCTGGAAGAGGAGATCGGCTTACTGCTAATAAATACAGGCTGTGCCTAGAAACTTAAGGTTTGGAAAAGTAAGCTAGAAAGGTGTCAGTTTGACCACCTAAGTTCATTTTTAAAGAGAGAGCGAATCATTGGCAAATGAATTAAACGTCTGAACTGTGGAGGAGCTCTGTGAATCCCCAGGAGAATGAGGCCACAGTAAGCAAAGTGGAAATAGCCCTGAGCTGAATGCAGGCAGACAGTAGATAAAATAAACAGGGCAGTGGGGAAAGGAGGGTGTCGGCATGCACTAGCCTTCAGGGTGGTTATGAATCATTTGAGTACGGATATGTTTTAAACAGAGACAAATGAGCAGTCCTTAACAGCCACATTACATTGCCAGATTCGATTGGAAGGAGGAGGATTTGCAGAGAGATGTGAGGATGGAGTTAGGTGCTGTGGCTAAGCTGCTCTATCAGTAAGCTACAGCTGCAAATGAGAGGACATCTCTGTCCCCTTGATGCTGGCTGCTAACTGCATGCTACATCCCCATCCTAGTCTCCGATGGTGCAGGTTTCTCAGCTGGAAGAAAGCCGGGTCCTATCTGCCAGATCACTTCCAGGCTGGGCAGCAGACCACAGCAAGGAGAGCACCCCTGATGAGTGGACCCCAGGCATGGCCTGGGGACAGGCTGGGGGGCTTAGGGGCACAGGGTTGGTCCTGAAGGGGAGCATGAAGCACATGTCTGCTCCAGCACAGGGTATTGCTGATCCCTGAGGAAGATGCTCACTGTTTGCAGTGGGACTAGGCAGCCCAGAGCGGTGAGAGGAGGGGCCAGTGGGAAGGATGGACTTCAGGATGGACCCAGGGCAGCAGCAGCCATGAACCAGCATTGGCCCATGGGACTTCATGGGCAGAAGACCCTTGGAAGTGGAGATGATGGGACTGGAGCAAAGGGTATGGGTGAAACGAGACAAGCTGGGAGAAAAGTGTGGAGCCATCTAGGATACTCACTGTGTTCAGCTCAGTACTGGGTATAAATAGCAATGGAGAAAGCCTGGTGTGAAATTGAGAACTGTAACCATTAGCACAGGAAAATCAGCTGTGAGAAAAACTACTATCTGCAGCCATGAGCTTTTGAGCAACTTCAGCAGCAGCAAAAATGTCCTGGTAATAAACACATCTTAGGTAACCTCTATGAGCTCTTCTGTGGGATGCTTGGTGTCCCTTTGGGCATCCAAGGCAGGGAGCCTGGTCTTGGCAAGGGATGAGGCTGCCTCTGTCCTGGAAGCATTCATGATTCCTGGAGCCCAGGGGTTAGTGAGTTTTGATCCCAATAGCTCTACAGGCATGGGCATTTCTAAGCAGGCTTTCTGCACTGAGGGTAGACTGCCAATACTCCTCTGTCCAGACAGCTTTGTGTGCAACAGCATTAGTGTATTTCCTTAGGATGTTCCTGAGCTGAGGAAGAGGAGGTTGAACCTCCCAGTTTGAGCTCGTGTTTCCCCAGGCTAGTGATTCAGATGCTGCAACAGACAGGGGCATTCATTTTCCCCTGCCCCTGGGCTGGCATGTTGTGGCTGAGATGAGCAGTCAGATTCTAACAGTCTTCCAAGCTATCCTTGCTAGCTGATGCCTCAAAGGGCTGGAGATGCTAAGGTACAGCCCCAGCAGCCTCCCCACATAGAAGTCATTGCCCTGACCTTCACTTCCTCCCAGCAACCCTGCTGGGTCCCCAAACAGGACTGTGAAGAAGCCTCCATTGAGAGCTGTCAATGAGTTTTTTTGGCCTCATGTGTCCCTTAAAAGCCCCTTGCTAGGGGCTTGTTGGTGATGGTGCTGCAGGGTTGAAGGCTGTTTGGGTGCAAATCCAGGAAGAGTGCCCCAGGGCTGAGAAGACAGTCCCGGGGTTGCTGTCTGCACCTCCAGAGTTTGCCAATCCTTGATCCCATCCCGGCCTGCTTCTCCTGCACAATGCTGCCAGCCAGGTCACCTACTCTGCTCTACCTTGTCTGGCTGCCCCATGGCCACCCCACTGCCCTCCAGTATCGGGGCAGCCCTGAGGCAGCCTTCCTGTATTATCCCCTGTTTTCCCTGGCCCCAGATACCCAGGAGACCCACACTCAGGACAGCTTGTGGAAGCTCCTGACAGAGACCTTATTTACTTGTTTTGCGTCTCCAGCTAAAAAAAGGATGCTGAGAGTCCAAACCTGCTAATTATGCACCTAGCCACCCACACAACCATGTGTTTTATTACCATCACCCTCCATGATTCCTCCTTCTCCCCTTGCCAGCTCGGTGAGCCCTTTCCTGCTCTCCCTTGCAGGAGGTGCACGGAGGGACGCAGCCCAACGGCGCACGACCCGTGGCCGCAGCTTCGGGCAGGGTCTGTGCTCACATCAGCAGGGCCAACGCTAGACATGGGGTATTGAGGCAGTGTAGCCGTTGCCAGCGATTTGGACATAAAAGCGTTGGGCCCACGCTTTGCTTGCAGACGCCGTCCCGGCCCCGCAGTGCCGTGGGGTGCTCTGCCGGGAGAGGCAGGCGAAGTCCGGGGGAGCGGCGGGAACCCTGCACTCGGCGGCCCGGTGCGGTGCGGGGGCCCAAGCGGCAGCCTGTGCTACGCGGCGTGGAGCGCCTGGGACATCTAGCGGCCACTGCTCCGAGTGCCAGGCCCGGCCGGCGGTGGGGGCCGGGCTGGGGGACCCGGCCGGGTGTGGGGAACACGGTGGCAGCGGGTCACGAGCATCCTGCCAGCTTGCGGCAGGGCGCAAGCCTGTTCGTAGGCACTGCCGTTTTGAGGTTGAATGTTGGGCGAGTGTCTTTCCAGTATTTGGAGGCAGTAGGTAGAGCTCACGCTGCTCCCCTGCGGATGCTCACGGGCAGCATGGCTGGCTTGCTAGCCCCGGGGCTGGCGACAGGGCGGTGGGAGAGCCCACACCTCTGCAGAGCCCCTGGCACGGCTTCTCCAGAAGCACCTCGGCTCTTCCCTGCCAGCCCCGTGGATGAGTTTGATGTTTCTTGCCATTAGGAGCAACGTCTTAGCTCTGAGCACAGCTAGGTTGAAACACTACTGCAGAGAAACATTTTTATCAGGGAGAATAAAGACTCGATTTCCACCTGGAAATTGCCCAATTTGACTTGTGAACCTTGAAAAGCAGTCCATTGCATCCCAATTCTCCAAGCAATTTAGTCTCTGTTGGAGCCAGGAGCCCATTGCTGCGGCATCTTGTCAGGAGATCAGAACAAGCCCTTTATTCACTCCTTTCCAGCTCTATCAAATTGGCTGCAGCTAAGTTGTGAATTAGATGCTCTACGTCATGAACGCCTGAGCAATCCTCACTCCAGTCTATGTCCATGAGCTCTGTGTTACTTTTTCCTCCCTCCTGGTCCTCACCAACTCTTCCCCTCCAGCATCTCCCCAGTTCCTTTTTCTGCTCCATCCCAGTGGCCAGGGCCCAGGTTTTTGCCTGGGTCTGATACTGCTTTGCTTCCCTGCCTCATGATTTTCACCCACCCTTTCCCTGGTGAGGAAGACAAGCACCCTCAGGGAGGCTTGTGTGTTGGCTAGAGTATGACTGCTTTCTGCAGCCATATCTGCAGGACTGATGAAAGCACTTCCTTTTCCTCTTGAGCTGTGCTTCACCCTGTGAGGCTCAGGGCTGGTATGTGGCAGATACCCACAGTGCCCTGCAGGCTCCCAGGGCTGAGTGAGGACTGGGTCCATCCCTGCCAGACACATTGTTCACAAGCCCTCACAGCTCTTCCTTCATCCCCATATTCTCCAGAATGTCAGCTTCCTTTCCTGCAATGCTCTGCCTTTGCCTCTCAGTAGCTTTTGCAAGCTGTTTTTCTCTTGGTTAGAATTGCAGGTTTGAATGCCCAGAGGCAGAGACACTGTGCCCTGGCAGGACTTGGGTCTCTGCCTAGAACTTGCAGGAGTCTATGGCTTCTGGGAAGCGTGCTAGCCATGTCTCCTGGGCTTTCCTGCTTCATCAGGAGTGGTTCCACCTCTGTCCCAGTACTGTGGCAGTTGTACCTGGCCATGGCACTGATTTCCATCAGCTGAGTCAGGCATTTGTGGTCTCTGCTGCTCTTGGGAACTAGCCAGGGCATGGCAACACAGTGGGGCACTGCTCCCCGAGGGCACCAGCCTCCACAGGTCCTGTCCTGAAGGAGAAAGCCTTTGGCGAGGGTGGGCTAACCTTCTCGCTTGGGAGTCTGGGGACATGCAACACAGTCACAACCTGCTAATGAGCCCAGAAAGCAAGGCAGAGTGTTTGCTTGACAGGGTAATTAAATGATGATTGATTCCTGGAACAGCTACTTAATTCATCATTAACTGGGCTTATCATAGCCAGCAACAGTGCCCAGGGTCCCTCTGAGGGCTGTGCTGCTGTGGTGGGGGTTTCCAGCAACCTAAGCAGCTCTCATGTTGGGGGGGAAACACTCAAGATGGTCCCAAGGAGACCTAGACTGCCCCAAGGGATGTGTTGTGGAGGTGAGACGAGAGAAGTAGGAAGCTAAGTTTGCTGCCTCTTTATTTTCACGCCTTTTTTTAGATCCAGTACTCGGCTAAGAGCACACAATGCCATTGTGCGTTTCCCGCTCTACTGGGGACTGCTGCAACTGGCCTGGAGAGTGTTGGGGTCCCTGCCCTGTGGGGCAGTTATGGGAGCAGCTGTATAGTGGGGCAGGCAGTTCGTTAGGGAGCTGGCAGCAGAGAGTCTCAGTGGCAGGGCTCAATCAGGGCACTGGTGTCTTGTCTGCTTCCTCCCATTTGTGCCCTACCCCCAGGCTCATGTTGTGCGTGTATACTTGTGTATGTGGATACTCCCTGAACACCTTACAGCATCTCCCCACAATTACCTGCTGCCAGTACAGCCCAGACCAGCCCCATGAGCCTGATGGATATGCACACTATCTAGTCACACTGGTAATGAGGACAGAGAATGGCCACTCTTTGCCAATTTTGTCTTTTACAGCTTACTTGCTTTCATCTGCTGGCTTCATTCCTCTTCCCCCAAGCCTAGTTATTACCAGGCTTACTTTATTACTTGGCTTTCTTTATTACCAAGCTTACTTTATTACCAGGCTTCTTTTATTAAGTCCCTGTGTGGCTAAATTCACTGTAGGATCTAGATAATCCAAATGGGGTTTGGGGACAATGGCTAGGCTGGTTTGGCTCTGTCCTTGCCAGACATGTGGATGTGGATCTGGTCTTTGCCCTTTCTGCCATTCCTTATCCAATATCATCTGCAGACGTTTGATGGCCCTCATCTCCACCTGCAAACCCAGACTGCTTGGCACATGCAAGCACATGTGCTTGCACACACAAGCACCGTCTCTATGTGATGCAGTGATCTTAGTGACTAAGGAGTGGGAAGTATCTCTAACCTCTCTGGTACTGGGACTCTTCACATCAGCTATCAGTGAGGGAGGTTTCATCCTGGCTGCTTTCCAGCAGGGCTGAGCATGCTGCAGTAGGCATGCTGTGATCCCCTCCCCACTGCTGGCAATTGCTGGGACTGGGTGCTAGGGCTGCACTTGGTGGTCTCTTTGCCTGCACTTTTATTCTCTTTCCTGCAGCTCTATTATTGTCCCATCCTGTTCTGAGGGACATCATCCTCCCAAACTCCCAAGAGTGGAAGGCAGCAAGGAAAAGAGTTTACTGCGGGTAAATTTTCTATAACCCCAGAGGGTGCAAGACTAGCATGGACTAAAGTCTTCTAGCTGTAGCCCTGCCCTGCCTATTTTTTGTGCAGTGCAGCAGCCTCTGAGGTCCCAGCCCTGCTCTTGGGACAGCTTCAGGGCAGTTTGAGAGACCAGAGAGGTTTGGGCTCTCCTTGCCTCCCCTCAGAGTGAAGCTCTCAGCCCTGCCCAGCCCACATTTGCAGAGACTTCCCTGTGCTTCAGCAGGATTTTCCTGATGTTTCTTTTGCTACCTTCACTGTTTCTCTTTCAAGGTGTGTTCACCCTGGGATATTTGCTACCTTCAAGCCCTCCCTGCATTTTTCCCTATCCCAGTTCAGCCAACTATGTCCTACCAGCTGACTACTTTAGCATCCTTTGGGATGCCCAAGGTCAGCAGGGTCCGTGTCCAGCAGGAATCCAGCTGCAAAGAAACTCTTCCCGCCTTGGTACATGACACACCTGCCACCTCCTGAGCTGTCTTCTAGGCTTTCAGTTCCTCCTGGCTCCATTCCCCTCTTTCCCCTCCATGCTGCGATGAACATATGGCTCTGCTACACAGCTCTCCCCCTCCTCTAAGTCACTGGTGAAGACCTGAAGTGAGCAGAGCAGCAAAACTCCTCACAGGCAGCACCCACTGCCTGGTGGCCAGCAGCCTGCCTGCAGCCTGTCTGCTGGCATTTGTCAGTGCATCTGGAGCCAGTTCCCTCTGGCAGCTCCCAGCAAGACCCCATCCCTCCCCACGCTAGCTTGCTGCCAGAAACATTTCTTGAGATGAGGCGTGGATACCCTACCAGAACTGTAAACTTTCTCTTGCTAGAGCTGGGCTTCTGCTGCTGATTGGGCTGTTGCTCTCAAATGACACTCAGTGTCTGGTTTCTCCTTTCTGTTTCACTAAAAAGCTAGGTGTTTTATTGGAAATCTAATTTGCATGTTGAGGTAAGAAAAGGAGGTTTGCACTTTCCTTGCCTGAAACCAGGATGAAGCTTTGAGCTTCTATGTGTCTGCGCTGGAAAAAAAAGTTGTCTGTGGTACAAATATGCGTCTCCCTTAAATATTTTGAAAATACTTATCAGCCATCTGCTGCGCGAGCCATTACAGGCTTTATTAGTAAGGCAGAAGGCTGCAGAAATCAGAGAATGGTTTTAGGGAGGGAGAAGTAGAGGGCATTTGCCAAAACGTGCAGAGTTTTAGCAGTGTGAGAGTGCTTTTGAACAGCTCTGTTTTCCTTAGCAGCTTTCCAAAATGTGATGACTACTTCCAGAACAAAGCCCATCAACAGGGCCATTTAAAGCCAGGTATGGCCCTCAAACCTGTACAGTAGAGCTGGGCCAAGGGGATGGGACTACTTGGGCTTTTCACTCTCTGGAGTTTTCAACTCCAACTTGTTAATGCATATTTTCTTCTTGAGGACAAATTTGAAGCCAAGGTGCTGTACTTTCTATCAGAAAGCCTAATGCACATCAGGGAACTCTAAAAGAGATTAAAGTATGTGTCCTCTACACAGCAACCTGAAGAGGAGGCCAGTAATGGAGGTCGCTAAGCAGGACAGGAATGGTTGAGGTTGCAAGGCAACAAGGTGGGCATAGTTTAGGAACTGGCAATGTGCTAGAGAGCAGCTTTAAAATACAGGGCTTAGATACTAAGGAGTGCAAAGTAATTGTTCATCTCTCCTGGGTAACACTGATATTTCACTACACATTTTCTTTGTGTCAGGGTGGGTTGGGAAGCCAAAATAGCAAATGCTCCTGTGAAGAAAAGAGGTTGAAATATTTCAGCTCAGAAATTTTCAGGGGGAAAAAAAAAGGCAGCAAAAGGTTTCAGCACTCCGAAATGGAGGAAGGGAGAGGGGAGTGAATTTCCCTGAGGAAGAAACCCATGTTGACATTTATAGCTGAGGATCCCAATTGGGTTCAGCATTTTCTGAGGCCAGTGGTCCAGAGCCAGGGCTGTATGGCTTCTGGTGTACCCAGAGATGGAGCTGGTTTAAACAGAGCATTGATGTGATGGGTCATTTACATAAATTGTCATCATTTCAATGCAGACCAAATCCCATGGGGTCTCCCCTCTATCATCCACATCCCTCTGTTCCTCTGCACAGCTGGCTGAGCATCCAACACTCCCAACCCAAGGCTAAACACCAACTCTGTGTCCTCACAGCAGCCTCCTAGCTTCTCTCAATGGTGATGGCTTGCTGCTCTCACCCCAGCCCCAGCTCAGCCTGTATGTGTAATGCTTGGAGGGCTATAATTCGTCATGAGACCTTCTGCTTCGGGAAGTCAGGGAGGCCCCTCAAGCGACTGTCAGCTTCTTATCTGCTTCTTTGCTGTTAGGCTTTGTCGCAGCACACATTATGAACCAGCAGAAAAGATGCAGTAGGTCCTTTCCTGTCAGGCTGCACGTGGCCATCTCAAGATGCATTATAGATACAGCAAAACCTCATCTTAATCCAGTCTGAATCAGATCATCTTGTTGCAGGGCTGCATCCTTATCTTACTAACAGCTGGGGAAAGATAAAGAGACGCTCAGTTTGCCGAGATAGCATTTAAGCCGTGGAGAGGTGGGGAGGGCTCTTGTTTCCTCTAACATTGCCAAATCTTTCTGTTCCCACTAGCCTCACCTTGACATCGGCTCTGCATGGGTGAGAGGCTTTTCTACTCCCTTGTCTTGCTGAAATAACACCCTCCTCACTCCCACTCTTTCTGCTCCTACAGGATTACTCTGCCCTGCCACCACCAGCATGGAGAGCGTGCGTGAGCTCCAAAACCCACTCTTGGCCAAGGCCAACAGGCACCTCCACGGCAGCTATTCTTACCACCAGCATCACAGCCAGGACTATTCCAGTCATCATTGCCAAGGGAAACTGTATTCCTACATCTTCCAAAACACTAGCGGTGCCAGGACTCACCAGCTGTTGGATGCTAGTTCCCTGCAGCTGGCTGTTGAAGCCTTGTATGGCCCAAATTTCATCCTTGTGAAAGATGAGACCTCTCTCAAGGCCAAGGACAGCAAGATTGAAAGCTGCGAGACAACTTTTATGGAAAGCAAAGAAGCTCCATCCGAAGGTCCTAATGGGTGTGAGGCACAAGGGTCCTGCCTGGTAGAGAGTGACATCCGCATCCAAACTGTGTCTTATGAGGTGGAGGAAGAGGAGCTCCAGGAGTACGAGGTGAGCTTTACTGGGTGGGATGGAACCAAATTGCTCTGGTAATTCTAGCTCTCAGGCTAATTATTGGTAATTCGTCCTCTTTCTTTCTCCAGAGCTTCCCTGCTAGACCCTACCATCTCCTGCCTCACCAGCTTCTTCCTGTGCACCCTATATTTCTTCTTCCTGCTTATCATTTCTGCTCACTTTTCCTCACTGCAGACTTCAGGTGGAGGTCAGCTTCCCTGAGGGCAGCATGAGTGCATGCCCACTGGGAGTGAAGGGAAGGTGGGGCCATCTCTGCAGGAGCCTTGGGATATGGGGACCCTTTGACAAGGGCAACCTTGCCACCACAGTGGCACTCGGGCTAAGGAGAAACAGCAGTCTTTGCATAACAGCAAAATTCATGTGCCTGATGGCAGCAGTTGGGAGAAAGCTTTATATATAAAGACAAAATGAATCTTGCAAAGGAAGAACAAATGCTGGCAAAGCAGCCTTATGCTGCAGTCTATGTCCCAGCACAGTTCAAGCAGCAGTGCGGAGGCTGGGAACATCATCCAGAACCCTGAGAGGTAAGAGCAGGTCCCTGGACCCACTGGAACTGATGTCTGATGACCCAGCACAGCTCTTCTGCTTTTGGTGCTGGTGGCGTGGCCTTTTCAGATGGTGTCTCCACTTCCGCATCCCTCCCCGCCCAGAACACACAACTTCCAGGTCAGCCTGCAGCTGGCCAAGCACTGCCCAAAGGCAGGAGAGCTGCCCACAGCCACTCTGAGCAATGCACTTGCGAAGGGGACAGTACATGTTGCCCCTGTGATAGAGGCTCCAATTCAACTGCTTTTTTCACTTGCTAAATTAGTTTAGCAGTATATCGATCTCCTGGTCCCTAATGGGGATAAGGCACTTTGTTTGAGTTTGTTTAAGCTGACAAACAGCCAGTTCTGCCAAAGCTGAAGATATTTTAGTTTAAGACTATCTGTCTCCTAGGGATATCCCAGACCCCCAGCAAGCGATCTCAACATTTGCTCTGGCAGGGAGCCGAGAATCCGCTCTGTTCCTGAATTTGCTGACCTACATTTTTTCTCATCAAACTAGACTGAGGAAGCTAAAATATTTTTGAAACTCACTCCTTGAATTTGCAGGTGGGAAACATGAGACTTTTTGATGGGGCCAGGAGAGAGCAGGAGCTGGGAGGAGATGGGCTGAGGTGCAGGGTGGCACAGGAAGGTGGGCATGTGATGAATGCATCTGGTTTTTCAGAGTGACTCCTCCAGCGACAGTGAAAGTGAGGATCATTTCCTGATGCTTCCTCCCCGGGACCACTTGGGCTTGGCCCTTTTCTCCATGCTGTGCTGCTTCTGGCCCCTGGGGATTGCTGCCTTCTACTTCTCCCAAGGGGTAAGAGATCCATTTGCTTACCTGAGTGCACTGAGCACTGGAGCAAGGGCCCTGCAAGCCACAGCAGCCCTGTAGGGGACTTGTCACCTTTCTGGCTCTAAGGCTCATCTCTGTGCCATGCCCAGACCTCTGAGGGCTGAGGCAAAGGGTGTTCCTGGCTCCTTGATGTCTCCACAACCACTGTGGTGTTGTAAGCTCTCCAGCTCTTGTGAGGTTTACTGGAGGTCAGGCTTTTCCCTTGAGTGTTTCAGATGTTATTTAGGGAACTGGGACTCCCTGTGGCTCTTTGTCCAGGCTCTCGCACTCCAGCCAGGCTCAAAAAAATTTTATTTTCCCACCTGCCCTCCCATTCTCTGGTAGTGCAGAGGTCATACACCATGACCCAATCCAAGGCAGCTAATGCCCCAGGAGTCAGTCTGCTCTGGAAAACAGATACAAAGGGGAGCCTTGTCTCCATATCACACACTACAGCTCCTCTGTTGCACTTGTTTCTGATGTGTGTTGGCTAAGGTGTGTGAGCCAATGCCAGGGTGGCAGACACTGGAGAGGGTGGTGGCCCTTGGACTGCACCAGCTCAGAAGAGCTGCTGCCTTCTTTAGGGCTTAGCCCAGAGCCTGGGCTGTCTTATATTACAGTTGACCCAGAATAATTCATGGGATTTATTCTATGTTTGACATAGATGCTGCTGTACCAAGAATGGACGAGAGAGAGGCATTAAGAAGTTAAGTCAAGACAATAGAAACAGAAATGGAAAATCATATAACACGAGTTTCTGGCACAGAGGCAATGAGAGGCAAGGAAAGTTTTAATTGATTAGGATCCAGAGGCGTGGCTGTTTTCAGATTTTTCCTCGTGGTGCAGGGTAGCACAGTGCACTATCCATGTGCTGATGTACGTGGTGCAATTTATATTTAGCTTCATTTGGTATAACTACCACTTTTGTTCACTCACTGATGCAAGGACAATCTCTTTATTCGAAGTCTGTGCACAGTGAGTGTCCTGATCTCCATATGACAACTCAAACACAAATAGTGAGTGATATCAAGAGTAGCTCTGAATGTACCCTGAACACTCAGAGGAGCTTAAAGTTGCCAGCCCAGAGAGCTAGCACCCACATCTGTCTCCATTGCTGGCTCCATCAGCCCTTTTATGGCAAATATGATTCAACTGAAAACCCCATGCAGGCAAAAATCAAGTGGCAGCACAGCCAGACCAATGGGCCATGCTGTCTGGAGTCAGCTCCCTGAGACCAGGCAGAATATACAGGCTATATTGGTATCTATTTGGTACCACATAGCCATCACCCCATGCACCAACCATTTGCCTGGACTTATGAGGGTCCAGTCACCCACTCACAGCTCTGGCTCAGTGCCCAGATAGCTGGGGCTTTCAGACAAACAGCCAAAGCCCATGCTTCCCTTGGAGGCAAAATCCACAGGGGAACATGTGTAGGTGGCACTGCTGTGCTGAGCCTTCCAGACTGATGGATACCTTGCCGTCTGTGGTCAGCCTTTCTTGGACACAGTTGCCGGGAAAGGCGGGGCTGGCTCCATAGTGACATGACTCCATGTGGGCTAAAAAGCTGGGTTGGTACTGCTGTGAGCAATGAGCATTTCTTCTCCTTCCAGACCAGCAAGGCTGTCTCCAAAGGAGATTTCCGTCTGGCCAGTTCAGCTTCCCGCCGAGCTCTCTTCCTCGCTGCACTCTCCATAACCATCGGCACAGGAATGTACGTCGGGGTGGTGGTAGCGCTGATCGCTTATCTCTCCAAAGGGGGCCACGTATAGCTGCCACCTGCACATCAGCACTGTCCCCAGCTGCCAGCCCTCCTGGGATTGAGCTTTCCTGTGGAGCATGGGGCACCAGTGCCTGCAAGGGCTGTTTGCATGGCCAGACCCCCGCTTGGGTGCACTGCACAGGCTCTTTCCTCTTTCAGACAAACAGGAGACCCTTGTTTTTGCTGTGACCGTGGGGTACCATCACTGACAGTGGGAAACTGGGCACTGGTCTGGCTGCTGGCATCAGGAGAAGCATTTTTGCCTGCTGGAAGACATGCAGGAGAGATGCTGCATGCTGCTGCTGGGCTGGTGCCATCACACCTGCTCCCAGGCCAAGGTTTCCACTCACAGCTGGGAGGTCCACCACTGGTGCCCAGGCTTGGCCCATGAAGGGGACACGCAGGGATGAGAGGGCATATGGCACCAGGAAATGACCCTCTAGGGAATGGAGGCTGGCATCCTGGTGGCCTCCAGACTCTGGTGCTGGGGACGACATTCTTATTTTCGTGCCATGGGGCAGCACCTGAGCACTTTGCTGCAGCAAAGTAGGAGGACAAAACATGGACATGATATCCTTCTGCAGACAGACCTCTGATTCAGGGGACATCCCAGTCACTAGCCCATCCCAGGCAAGAAACAAGGAGGAAGGCCGGCTGGTGGTTGCACACACTCAGTCCCATCATTGGAGCAAGCTGGCAAAGACAGCAAGGTTTTCTTCACATCAGTAATGACTGTCATGATAATTGCAAGTAAGAGTCCCCATAAGATTGGCATCCCACAGTGCTGGGCCCTGAAAAGACTCGTAAAGGCAATTTCTACCCAGGAAATGACTTAGGGGACTGGGGTCTGAAGGACTCCACTCTTGGTACTAGAGCCTCACGCACAAAGAGGGATGGAAAGAAAAGGCCAACACAACATGCAGAGCCTGGGTGGGAGTGCTGTTTGCAAGGGGATGAGATCCAGAGAGATGGAAGTCTTGGAGGGAGCCTGAGACACAGGGCTGACCACAACACACTTCTTCCCATGACTTGGAGAGGGGTATCTCCATCCATCCAAAGGCTGTGCTGACAAGGAAATTCCACACATCCTGCTTACATCTTACTTTTACTAATTCATATCATGTCAGTGGCACATCAAGGGCTTCTGAGGTGAGTGTGAAGGCATGACTGCCCCAAAGGGACAGCATTAAAAGGCCCTGCCTCACCCTCCTCCTCAGCACCCCCGTTGACTCTCCCATGCCATGGCCATGGCTTCCCTGACACCTTCTTACTCCATGTGCAGGAGGCTGAAGGCAGACTCTGGGTGCCCATCACCCCTCACCAGGGTTTCTAGGCAGGCTGCAGTCAGCTCTGCATGAGAAGCAGCATGTTCCTTGATCTGGGTGCCAATCAAATGTACATTTCATCCTAGAGAAGCATGTTAATGTCTGAAATTGCTGTTGTACTTGAGCTATGAAAGAGAGAAGCACATCAGAGACCCTTTCAGAAGCTGATCTAGAAGTTCCCATTACGTTTTATAACATGGACGAGTAATAAAAAAAGCAGGAAAAAAGTCTCTGTTTATAAGGACATGGAGCTGGCTAGTGAAGAGGTGAGCTTTGCAGGAGTGGTGAGCTCACTTAAACCTGCAGGTGTTTATGCAGTTCCCAAAGGAAGTTATAATCCAGCTGGCGTCTGGGCAACTCTGAGGGAGATAGATGTACTGCAATGTAGATCACAGCGAGCAGCTGGGAACAGGATGATGGTGTAGGCTTTTTGCCATGTGTGGATGGACAAGAGTAAGGGAGAGAGACAGAGACTGGAGCATTGTGTGTGTATAGGCTGCTCTGTGTATAGAAGCATAAAATAAAATGTGCTTGAAGAGGGGCAGAAGAAAATGAACATCAGGAGGGAATAAGCAGATCTTGCTTCTTATGGTGGACAGAGAGACAGAATTTTCAGGGAATGACTAAGGTGTCCAGTAGAGATGAGGTTCATCCTCACCCAGCAGCCAAGGGATGGTTTTCGTTCCCCTCTCTTTCACATGGTCAGCCTTCCTGGACATCTGTCCCTCCAAATAACCAAGCAGGACAAGAGTGCTATTTCAGGAAAGGGGATGTCCATGGGTGAATATGCAGCAGGGGCAACCAGGCCTACCAACCCCCTCCCCCCAGGTCAGTGCTGTCTCAGCTAAAGCCCCCTCTGCCTATCCCCCTTGAGCACCACTAGCCAGGGGCTGCAGGCAGCTGCTGGGGGGCAGGGGTGGGGGGACCCCCGCTGATTCTGGTCCAGACAAAACCATCAGGGCTGCTGGACCAGAATTGACAATGAGAAACTGTGTTTGCTGTGAATCTGTAATTCTTCTGGCTGGTTCCCTCCAGAGGCAGCCCCTGGCGGGAGGAGGGTGTCACAGGCCCCAGCCCACTCCCTGTGGGTACTCTGCCCCCTGCGCCCCAAGCCACCTTTTTGCCTTTTTTTAATTGGAGATGCACAGGGAAGGACCGGGCTAAAGGGCCAGCGGAATTAAAGTGTTTTCTGCTAATAGCCTGAATCTCTGATGATCTTGTCAAAGGAGGGGGGAAGGGGCTGTGCCAGAGCATCCCTAAGGGGGGCATTATGCAAATGGAGAAATTAGTTGGAAACAGCTTGAAGGGAAACATGTGGAAATTGAAATCGGAGGACCAGCATGGAGACTGCTGCTGAATAACTTATTATAGACTCACAGCTTCTGCTGCAGCTGCCTGAGCAGAAGGGAAGGAAGCAAAAAAAGGCTACAAGGCACAGCAGTCGGGGAAGACAAGAGCCCCCCAAATTTGATTGAGCTTAAAAGAAAACAAAATGTTAAGCTAAACCCTACGAAGTAGGTGTGGAAGAGGTGACCCTTTGTCCCTTCCCTCCTGTCCTCCCATGAGAGAGGGATCCCTCTCCTAAGCAGGAGCCCCTGCTCACAGCAGAGCTCCATAACGGTCCCAGTCCCACAGAGGATACTCAGAAACTTGGGACAAAGGAAGAATAGCCTTGAATCTGTTGGATTTGATGATCTTAGAGGTTTTTTTCCAACCTTAATGATTCTATAAATTCCAGCCTGGCAATGTGTCTAGCCTAGAAAGGAGAAGGGAGCACAGGGAAACTGGCAGATGACAGCTGTGGGTGGTGATGCAAGGGGCAGAGGGAGCAGAGATGGTCTGTGGCAGTGCAGAGGGGAAGAAGTGAAGTGGGATTCCTGGTGACTGGTGAAGGAGCATTTGGGGTTGTCTGAGCTAGCAGCGGGGAATGTTGGTTAAATAGTGATGTCCTACAAGGGTGTACGCAGCAACCTGCTGTTGTTCCTTACACCTCAGAGTTTTCTAAAAAAAATAAGCACAGGAGGTGCTTAAGGGTCCCATGATATAAGAGAACAAGCCCAACTTCTCCATTCATGAGTAATTAATTATCCATAAATTAGGACATCTCTTTGCAACTGAGCTCCCTGCCAGTGGACTGCAGGTGCCTGTCCCTGTGAATGCAGGTGCTGCCTGGCACCTCCAGCATAGGCATGGTCCTACAAACCCCTGGCTCCATAAACCCTATCACAATGCCTCCTGCCTACTGCTCCCCACATGGCCCTGCCTGGGCGCTGTGGCTCTATTAGCACCCCCAGCCTTCACCCTAAACCAGTGACACCAAGAGACACAGAAAGTCACCAGAAAGCCCATTTCATGCCCCCTCTCCCTGTGCCCATGCCCAGACACCCCTCTCTCATCTCACACACTGGGCAGCTTTTGGATTGTGAGAAGTGCCATCACCTAGATGCCCTCCTAGTATGAGGACAAGACTTTGGGAATGGAGCTAGCCCTGCTCCCTGCGGCTAGCTGAGCAACCTCTCCATTCCTTCCCTACTCTGCAGATGCTCCTGACTCATCCAGGAGCTTGAGGCAGTGCTGTCTGATGTGTGCTGGGCTTTGGTTTCTTTTCACAGCAGTGGAAAATGTAATCTTCCAGCTTGGGCTCCTTTCATAATGTTGCATCAAGGTGAGCACTTCCCAGCAAGCATTTCTCTTCAGAAGCAGTTGAAGATGGGGCAGACAGAGTCCATGACAAAGGAAGGGCTGGTCTTTGAATATTGCCTCCTTCTGGGATGCAGCCAAGGAAAAAAGCACCAGCACCTTGGCCACGGATCTGAGCAACCATGCATCCGAGCCACTGCCTGCTTCCCCTGGCTCTGCTCGTGCTACTTGCCCCTTGGCAAGTGGTGTGGTGTGCCAGAACAGGGCTGCTAGCTACAGACTGGGGCTGGCAAGTGGTGATGAGGCATGCAGGGATGGAGCTGTGCTGGATCTTGGTCCTCTTCACATAGGGATGGAGCAAGAGGATGGAGAAGGGAAAAGAAGCTGATGTGGTTTGTGGGAGACAAAAGATCTCTACGAGACTCTGTACCTGGCTGAAGGGATCCCTGAGGTGGGTGAAGTGGAAACCACTGATGTGGGACACAGGGTGTCCTGCTTGCTGTGCTTCCTCATCTACCTGGGAGAACACAGCCCCTTGCAGACACAAAGGCAGTGTCTACTCTCTAAGCACTGCCCAGAAGTGGAGTGTGATTGGAACCAGTGCTGGTGGAGCAGAAATGCCTCGATTCCACCCCACTCCCACCTGTCATAGAATAATAGAATTCCAGAGTGGTTTGGGTTGAAAGGGACCTTAAAGAGCATCTAGCTCTATCTCCCTTGCCATGGGCAGGGAAATCTTCCACTACACCAAGTTGCTCAAAGCCCCATCCAATCTGGCCTTGAACATTTCTGGGGAGGGGGCATCCTATTCCAGTGCCTGACCACCTTCACTGTGTCCTCTGGAGGGTGGTGAGAAAAAAGACACAGGGAAATAGAAGCAGAGTAAGTCACTTATTTAATGGCACAGTCAGATTTTTTTTTTCTTCACAGTAAGCCAGTAAGGAAATAGCTAATTATCTGAGATAGGGCAAAAAAATTTAAAAAGCATTTAGCAGTGCATCTCTTCATCTAGTTTATCCTTTACTCCCTAAAAGCAGCCTGCAGCAGAGAGAGCATGGGGAGGCACAGCCTGTAGCAGTGCCATCTCTCCTGGGACTGTCAGGAGAGGATTTTTGCAGAGAGAAGCCAATTAAGAACCATCACTCAGGCATCAGCTACTGTGAAATCAGGAGGCTCATTACCTCTCCTCTCCCCACAGATGCAGGTACCAGCTTCCTCTTCCAAAACCTCCAGTAGCCACATGTGCAGTAATGCACTGCTGAGGCTGGACAAGTGATACCAAGAGGGGACAGAGTGTTAGGTGGGGACACTTTGCTGGGGACAAGGCAGATGCTGTCCCCATAGTCCACTGTGAGCTGTGGGAGGGGTTGGTTAGTGAAGGTCATGCACTGGAGGCATTAGCATCACACTCCACTGCTCATCTATCTCTCCGAACAGCCCCTTCCCTACTGTCCCCACTCGTGACCCTGTGGTGTCCAGGTGCAGGGATGTTTGAGGATGTGCCCCTCCTTCGAAGTGACCTGGTTTGGCGTAGTTGCTGCCCCAGCTGTGTCTCAGAGCCAAAGGTTTTGCAAGGGAACCACAGCTGCCCTTTAGAAGGTACCTCTTAAAAATGAGATTTAAATATCCTCACAAGTGATACTTGGGGGCTTTGGAGACTCAAGACTAACAAGTGCCATAAGTGCCTGACTTGGTAGCTCCTAGATCAGACAGGGCCTGTGTCCTCCTACCTCAAATGGGTAGAAGCTCCCTTTGGGCCAAGCTCCCTCGAGCAGAGGAGCTGGTGCTACCTCTTCAGCTGTGCCAGAGGGTGGGTTAAGACAGGGGCAGTGGTGGAATAGCCTCTCTTCTTCTCCCACTCACCACACTCTGCATGGCCAGCATTTTTCCACTTCCTTTTCTCAGCAAGCAAAAGAAGCAGCCACCTGGCCCTTCAGGAAGCAGTTCACATGGCTGATTTCTGCTGACATTGAAAACACACTGCTTCAATTCCACATGTGCAAAGCTCCTTTCTGCTGCCAGCCCTCAGCCCTGCTGCCACCAAGGTCTGCCCAGCTCCCCTTTCCCATGCTGTCATTACTGCTGCCATGAAGAGGCTGAGCCACTGGGCTCTCTCCCTGTACGGCATGTCTTCCCTCCACTGCTCCTCTCTGAAGCTCCCTGGTTCATCCAAGGTTTTCCAGATTACTCACTTCCAGAAATGTCATGGTGTCCTACAGTTACCTTTCTAGTACCAGGCACAGAGAACACAACCCTCCTGTCCCCTGTACTGCTCAGGAGCTTTTCTGGCTGCAGTTTTTTCTGACTTCAATCATTGGGAGCCTTTTGGAGGCTTCCCAGCAGAAATCCCCACTCCACAGGGACTCCTTCTCTACTTTTGGAGCCATGGCACTCAACAGGATTTTAATCCATTCAGTGTTTGCTGGCTTAATTTTTAAACCACTCTTGTTGATTAATCAAAATGTCAGGGAGAACTAAACCCACTGTCTCATGGAAGTTGACCTCTGGTGACCAAACTCTCAACCACCCTCATGAAGCTGGACTGGCAGCTTTGCAGTTCACAGGCAAGTGCTTTACCTGCCCTACACCTTCATGTGTGGCAGTGTCAGCTACAGCAGGACAGCTGTGGCTGCACACTGGGAAAAGGGCTGCCTGCAGCATTTCCATTTCTTCACAGATGGGCGGACAAGCGTCACAATGCTTCACAGGCCTACAAATGGCCAAAACCTGTGGGTTTATCTGTGCCCCTGCCTGAAGCGTGGTGCTTAAAGTCACCTGTATTATCTGCAATTCAAATGTGTAACAGGCATGTGAAATCTGGTTACGAGAAGTTAACCCCTCACAAGCCATAACAGAATGGAAAGGAAGAAGGCCATCCTACCTTTGGGGACACTAAGCCCTGCAAGTGCCCCACAGAAGGGTGGCTGCCATGTCCTGGCACAGAGAGCTGAGAGAAAGCCCTGCAGGAAAAGGGACCCAGAGCCAGCAGACTCCTTCCCGCTGCACAAGCAGCTCCATGCCTGCCCCCTGCCCACACTCAGGCACTTGCAGAAATGCTAGGAAGATATCCAGTCTCAGGCACCTGAGTTTGGCAGGAGGTGTCCACCTCAAATTTGGATCTCCTACCTTCCCACTGTGCTGCAGTGAGTGATGAAGGAGGGATGGGGAAAGGGGCAGAGGAAGAAGCCAGGGAAGGAGAAATGAAATGCAAATAAATGCGCTATCTGCCAAAATACAATTCACAAAGTAATATATCAAAGTCTAGGCACAGGCAGTAAACTCTTGACAGTATTAGGCTAGAAAGATGGAAGATTTTCCTTCCCAAAGTGCTTCCATATCTGTATTTTCTCCAAAACCCCAGTATTTCGCAGATGTTGACTGTGCTAAATTAGCATTACACATCAGGTAATTTGTTTTTTAGAAGAGGAAAGGCAAGGATCTGCATCTGGACCTTGGCCAAATATCTAGGATGGTACAACATCAACAGTTGTCAGGTGGGGGCTGGTTCAAGAAAGCCAAGACAGGTATTAATGGGTTGTTATTATTATTTTAGATCTGTTGGGCTGGAGGGAAACATCATAGACGATCCATATTTTCACTAGAAATTTAGCATAAGTAGGAGGGGGTGCCTTGGTGCTATTTGCTAAGAAAACAAAATCAGCATTTGGAAATATAAAAGAATAGTAAAGAAACTGGACTACCTTGAAGACAGAAGGGGTGGAGATGGGATTAAATGCAAGGAAATGTGATGAGGGATTGCCAGCAGGGATCACTGCAGCAGGCAATGAGCTCTTTAGCCAGCAGGGACAGGGAAAAGGCCTGAGCCCATCGCTCCAGCATGAAAAACGCAGATCTGATGTGAAGACCTACAGGGCAAATTGGTTCAGCAAAAATATTCATCAAGGACAATGGCAGGGCAGCAGTGGGCCACAGCTGGACTCTGGGAGACATTTTCAGCCACAGTGAGTGAGAGATGGGTTTTAATGGGAAGGAGACAGGGAGAGTGGAAGGAGAACAGACAATGGGGACCTGGCTGTGGCTGGTGTAATCTGCAGGGACAGATCANGCGGGGAGGTTGGAACTAGATGATCTTTAGGGTCCCTTCCAACCTGGCCATTCTATGATTCTATGATCAGATGGTTCCCCACAAATAGCCTGGTGGCACAGGAGGAAAAGGACTCTGGTCTCCACATCTGGGTTGGCTCAGCAGCACTAGCTGCTTGCAGCCAGGATCAATGGAAGGAATTATACAGGGGAATGATCCAAAAGATTCCTTCCTCCCCTCCCCCCTCTCCCCCCTCCCCAAGTTTCCTCTTCATCTTCTTCCCTTCTCCACACAGATATTCTTGACAATTAATTGCTTCTGTGTTTGTCAGCCCAGGAGCAGTTTAGAATGGTGGCACAGACTTCTCTGTCCTCCTGCTGCTGCTACATCTCCACTCTGATGACCTCAAAGCACAGGAGTTGTGTTGCAAACCCGAATCCTTTCACTGCCTTGTAATGCATTTAAGACCAACACTGTTTCTCTTTGCACCAACAAACCAGCTGCCGATGCAAAATCTGGAAGCAAAGCAGTGCGTAGGCTAATGCATACCAGCTAAGTGCTCCAAAGCTTTGCCTGAGCATAATCCACTATTTCTACAGCACGGCATCCAGACAGCCTCCGCTGCTGTGCTTTGCCCACCTCCTGCATCTGCAAACCCCCTCCCACAGATGCAAATGGGGTGTGTTAGTGGCAAAGCTGAGGCCTAAATTGTAGGTGGGTAGGGGCCTGCTAACCATAGGTTTTGCAGCCCTCTAGCCAATGTGTTTCACTTACCTTTTTATTTCTATCTTTGCTGGGGTCAGTGCTTTTAAGCATCTGCCTGTGAGGGAGTTCAGGTGGCACCTGAGCTAAACTTCACTCCAGGCATGCAAAGACACTTACCAGCCAGTACCTAGCAGCATGGTGCAGAGCAGCTGAGGCTGCCTCAAATTCATCTCACCACAAGCTCAACATGAGAACAGCATGACAAGTATGAATTGAGTGCTACATTTTCCTTCCCATTTAAACTCTGCTCAGCCACAAACTATATCAGTAAATAATGAGCACCTACCTTTTAGGTGGTGCCAGATGGCAGAGACCCACCATGACTCTGCTGCAATCAAGGCACTGGGTAAAAGAAATGTAAGGACACTTGTAAAACCCCTTAGATGGATGAGTAATATTTTCCCCACCGTGCCCCACTGAGGCATCCAGCTAAGGGCAGAAAAACTATCACACCTAGATCTCAGGGCTCTGTCTTGGGACCAGTGCCCTTCAATATCTATCAATGACACAGTGGGATTGAGTGCACCCTCAGCAAGTTTGCAGATGAAACGAAGCTGAGTGGTGCAGTTGACACAACAGAAAGAAGGGATGCCACCCAGGGGGAACTGGACAAGCTTGAGAATTTGGCCCACATGAACCAAATGAGGTTCAACAAGTCCAAATGCAAGGTCCTGCACCTGGGTCAAGGCAATCCCAGATGCAAGTACAGACTGGGAGAGGAACTCATTGAGAGCAGCTCTGCAGAGAAGGGGCTTTGGGGTTCTGGTGAACAAATGTGCACTTGCAGCCCAGAAAGCCAACCATGTCCTGGCTGCATCAGAAGAGGCATGGCCAGCAGGGTCAAGTGAGGCAATTCTGCCCCTCTACTCTGCCCTCATGAGATCCCACCTAGAGTAGTGTCCAGGTCTGGGATCCTTAGCACAGGAAAGATGTGGACCTTTTAGAAAGGGTCCAGAGAAGGGTCACAAAGATAAAGAGGGCTGGAGCAGATCTCCTATGAGGACAGACTGAGAGACCATCATTCTATATCTCTTCACCAGGGTTCCTCAAAATGTCATGCAAGGATGGGTGAAGAGAGCTTAAGTTCAGCACCCAGGAGAGATTTATCCTGCAGCCACACCCTGGTGTGAAGCATACAATGCTCCCAGATCAGGGAGATTCAAGTGATGGGATGCCAGAGAAGCCATTCCTCCACCCTGCAGAGGACTGGGTACCTCCCACCAGAGTGGCTTCCCAAGACTCTCCTGACACCCACCCGCCCCCAGAAGCAGCTGTTGGCCACCCATTGTGCTGTTCCATGCCAATAGATGCCACAGCCACTACACTGCTGCCAAGCACTCTGCCCCAGTCTCAGAGCCACCCAAATGGTAACTGTGTTAGCACCCACAGTCAGAAAACCCACCTTCCCTGCTCCTTCCTTTGACTCAGCCAAAGAAGGGCATGTTTCAGGGGTCTCACATCCACCTTCAGTCACTACTGCAGCCACCACCGCTGCTGAAAGCAGCTATCTCCAGCCTCCAGCAGTTTGGAAACACAGGTAATCATTCTGGAGTAATTACTGTAAGTCCCTTGGAGGAGTTTTCTGGTAGCTAATTATTCCAATTACTTCCTGACACACAAAACCCAGTTGCCCAGGGCTCTTTGCTGCAGCAGACGGCACTGCTCAGCAGCTCCTGGCTCCCTGTATGCCTCCCTTCCCAGGGCACCCACTGTCCCAGTTCCCCTCCTCTGGGACTGCACAGGATACACTGAGGTGGATGGGTGGTGGTGAGGATGCACCAGCACCAAGGACATGGAACTACAGAATCATGAAGATAAGCAGTGCCTGAAGATGCTCCACTTGGCTCATCAATGCTCCTTGGAGGCTGCCCTACCACATAGTTCAGACCCAGGAATGCCAAAGGATGGCCTTGAGCCCCTCTTCATCAAGCAGTTTTGCCATTCTATGATATGATTCTATGTCCACGAGATCTCAGCATGGCTGAGATCTATGGCTATAAAAGCGCATGTCCCCACCTACATAAGGGATTAGTGGCCAATGAAGTAAGACTGCATCTGGAGCAGTACTGGGCTGAGCAGGGACTGAGAATTGCAGGAAGAAAAATAAGCTATTTGCAAGCAAGTCTGGGGGGTATCGCTGCATCTCAATTCCTAATGAGGTCATTAAAGTTCCCTATCCCCCTGCAAAGGCCTGAGGGTAAGACAGACAAGATATCCCTATCATTAGACTCAGCCTCAAGGGTTGATCTTGTAGCTGCAGGGGTCAAGAAGCTCTCCCCTCACATTTCTGAAGTGCTCTGACTCCCAGCAGTTTTATGGAAAATTAGTAGGTACTGCAGTAATCACCAGCTTCTTCAGTGGTAGCAGCCAGTGCCAAACTCCTTACAGCTCAGCCCTGCACAGCCATGCTGATAAGACACCCCAGGGTAGCTCACATACTAAAGAAACAAAGCTTTCTGAAGACCTCTAGTAGTGTCTGGGCAGGCAGGGGCCCCCATAGCCCTGCACTCTGAGACACCATCAGGGAAGAGGTGCAAACAGCTGGTTTCAGCCTCCCAAATCACCACCACTTCAGGCATAGACCACTTACTAGCATCTCAGACATTGCCACCACACAGAGCTGTGCCCATTGAATCCTCCAGCCTTGCTGGGAAGCAAGCCTGGAAGCGAATCTGGGAGGCAAGTCCTAGCCTCTAACCGGGGACAGCACAATCCCTGCCAGACAATCAGAGCCCCACCAAGCAGATAGTCCCCACAAGGTCCCAGGAAGCAGATGACCTTCACAGGAGAAGGGACTGAGGTGTGTACAGGCTCTCCTTTTCCACAAGACAGTTTTAGAAGCAGACATGGAGGGGAAAGCTGAAATCACAGAAATCACGCAAGCAAGAGTAAGAAGCTGCATAGGACTAGGAGTGGAAGAGTCTTTATTGCTTTGGTTTCTTACAAGTGAGATACATGCATCTAGGCTTGCTGAAAGGAGACACCCACATTGCGATCAGCTTGCAGCACAGCAGATATAGGGACATGGGGCACACAAGATTTGGTCTCTGCCTTCTCCCAGGCACCAAGGAAGAGACACCCTAGAAAAGCAGCTGCCAGCTGTGAGAAAGGACTGTGTGAAAGGTTATTGCTACAAGATCAGAAAGGTCAGGGACAGCATCTCCAGAGCCTGCAAAGGACACCTGCTCCTACCTTAGCATTCCAGCAGACAAACTACAGCAGAGATACAAAGAAGTCCCCTCCTTTACCAGCCTCTGCTCCTTCTAGGGAACATCAGAGCAGCCAGAGGCAGGTATTAAGAGCCAGAAAGCCAAGGAGGCATTGATGCTTACCCCAAGTGAAGCTTTCTTTTTTTTCTTCTCAGCTGGGATGAACCCAGATCAAAGATGCTCCTCCAAGAAAGTGAGCACTCCTCAAGGCCTTTCTCACCTGAAACTGAGCCAGCACTGCTGTGCTTACTGAGGGGATATTGGGCACCTCCACACTCATCCCACACATCCACATTACTCATTCAAGCAATTGCCCAGGGCAGAGACCTTCACATCTTCCATCTCAAGAGGTCTGGCAGCATCCCATGACACTGGCATGATATTCTCTCACTTGCTCACCCTCACAACTCCTCAGCCCCTCCCCTTTGGGGCAGTTGTGCCTTCTCCTTTGACTCTTCCCATCTCTGGGAACAGGCACTGTGCAGATGATTCCATATCCAATTGAACCACACAGAAAAGAAAACCAGAAACTTGGAACAAAACAAACCCAAAACAATAGTTAGAGCACAACCCCAGCCCAGGCCCGCTACTGGAGAGCCAAATGGCATGTCAGCAGAGAAGCTGGGGCCAAGCTTCAGGCATCCACCAGCGTCAGCCCATCATGCAAAGCGCGCTTCCACATGTAGTAAGTGGAACGTGCCGTGAGTGGAAAGCGGGCACTGAACTCCTTGTAGGTGGGGAAGGTCTTCGACTCGAAACGCTGCTGCAGGAAAAGCTTGGCCTGTGCCTTGAACTGGGCAGTGGCGATCACATCCATCACAAACATCCGGCTGTTGGCTCTCTCTGACATGGCATAGCCTGAAACGGTGGCATTGTATGGTGTAGCTGGCACTGGCTTGTTTAGCTGCTTGGTGGCTACCTCCACACGGCACTGGGGCTTGAGGCCTGGCTCCACTCTTGGAGGTGCCAGGGAAGCCACCCGGTTCAATGGCTGGCTGGAGCTGGTCCAGGGCAGGCAATGCTGTCTGAGGACCTTGCTACTGCCTTTCCAAAACCAGTAGGCTGTGGAGGAGAGAGATGGGTAGCGCAGGCGGTACTTGCAGAATGGCAGTCGCCATTGCTGGACCTGCCTCTTGGCCACATCTCGCAGCTGCTTTCTCCAGCACAGAGAGGGCTTGAGCTGCAGGAGACTCCTGGGTGCTGCTGGCCGGTCTCCATTCAGCCTCTTCCTAACAGGCACACTGCTTGGTTTCAACTGTAAGAATGGCTTTCCTATTGCTAGAGGTTTCTGGTTATCCAAGGGAGACTGGGAAGGTTTGAAGTTGGGGTTATCTTTGATTGCTTTTCTTCGCCAGTTGTAGTAAGTGGACCTGGAAATGCCAGGGAAGCTGCGCTTGAAGCACCTGTAAGGCACCAGAGTGTTCATGGAAATGCATTTCTCGAGGTAGGATTTGGCTCCTTGCATGAAGATTCCTGTGTGGATGGGATCTAGGGAAGGACTTGGGGACCTTAAGCTCCCCCCTGAATTTGCTGGCTCATCCACATCAGCCTTTTTTGGGACATCCCTGTGAAGCTCCTGCAACCCATGGACCTCAGCCAGAGCAGAGGCATCACCATTGACCATGCTCTGCATCTCATGCTTCCAGGCATAGTATGTGGATCGGGAGATTTCCGGAAACATTTGTCGAAAGTGCTGGAGGGGGATTATATTGCCCTCCTGAAAGCAGGACTGTAAGAAGTGTTTAGCTGCAAACCTGGCAGCTGCTTTCTGCCGGTGCTCACGAGACTGGCGCTTCCAGCGATAGAAGGTGCTTTTGGTAATACTGTACCGGTCACGTAGGTTGGAGTAAGTCAGCTGGGGGTCACTGTTCAGCAGCTCAAGGGTTTTCATGGGCTGAACAGGAGGCTCTGGCAAAGGCATTGTGGGTTCTAGCTCCTCCAGGCCAACCACAGCCACAAAGTACTGTGCTTTGAATACCTGCTGGGAGAGCTGCTGTCCTGACCACATGATATGGAGGGTGGAGGTTCGTGGGCCACACTTTCTGGGCCGAATAAGCCGGTTGAAATAGGGCCGAATCTTCAAATTGCTCATTGGATAGATGGAGTAGATATTACACTGCAGTACTGAGGCAAGAGCATAGACATGCCACATGTTGGCAAAGGTGCCAGGAAAACAGGTAGCTTTGATATCAGCATCAAAGATGGCCTCAAGGATAGCCATGGGGAGGCTGGTCATCTCTGGGGTCTCCTCAGTGCAGAGAGAGTAGCGGGCAGCCTGCAGCATCACCTTGGAGTCAATCATGCCATTCAAGTAATATTGCTTGTGCAGCAGCATCTCCACCACTGTACGCACCTGCAACTCCAGGCTGAGGCTGGGATTGCCCCAGAGCAGCACACTGGCAGCCTCAAAGAGGTGGTTCCCCTCACCTTTGCAAACCAGAGGCAGCATGTTACTTGGGGCATCCTCAGGATACAGGCTCCTGGCTACCCGGTCAACCTCCAGCTCCTCTTGGAACTGCCTCCCACAATAGCCAGGTAGAGAGAAAGATGAAAGGGTCCTCTCTGCCTCCAGCGCAGCACTGGTGAGACCCTCCAGACCAAAGCATTCAGTGGCTTCCTGCAGCTCCTGCAGCACAGACTGCACCAGCTGGTGCCGTTGAATCATCCTGAAGGATGGAAAAAAAGAAAGAAGTAACCAGAGATGAAGGCAATGCATGTTCCAGACTGTCAGGGACCCAGCCTACAGGTCCAGCTCTTCCCCAGAGGCCATTGCTTACCCCTCCACCTACACTCCCAATGACAAAGGAGGAAGCCTGGGTCCCCACCGGCAGACCTGCAACAGGGACATGGGCTCAGCTTGCTCTCCAGTGACCTCCTGTGGGCAGCACGCATGGCACACGACCTCCAGAGACACTCATCTAGGTAAAACTTACAAGGACTGACTGCATCTATCAGAGTAGAAAGACGGGTCAGCTCCTACCCTTGCATGCCCAGCTTTGCACCCGACCTCACTCCTATGTCTGGCTCCCCCACCAGTAGCTCCATTCCTTTCATGTTACCATCCTGCTACCAGTACTCAGACAGAAGAAAGCGTTAAAAACAAAACATTTGCACCTCTGCAGGAAGGGACTTGTGACAGAGCAACACTGTAGGGGAGCGGAGAGGGACCTAGTTCAAGGTCTTCTGTTGGGCTGAACAAGGGGCAAGGAGCTTGCCCCCTCCTTCAGAGCAGGGTACTGCAGCTGTACCCATTGCATGCACCAAAAACTGTTGCCACAAAACCTGGGATGAGAGGAAGAGACAGAGCCAGCCCAAGGCACAGTCACTCCTGCCTGAGCTGACGCTAGATGTCACTTGCTGCTCAGCAGACACACACCAGCACCACTATCCAGAGAGAAGCCACAAAAGGAGGGCTTCTTCTAAAGGAACTACCAGGCAGGAAGCAACCCAGAAGGGTAGACAGAGCATGAGTGGGTAGTTCAGAAGCTGTAGGGAGCCCTTTTCCGTGCCTGAGCCCATTCCCAGTCTTCCTCCCTCCACATGCCAGTTCCCATTTGGGCAACCCAAAGTGTCAAATCTGCCCCTTTGTAAGCTTTGGCCCTGATGCCTACATTGCTCTGCCCTAACCACTTCAAGAGCTTTCATGATGACTGGATCATACACTCCATGATTCAGATCCATCAGTGCACCACTCTGCAGCGTACCACTCTGCAGCACCATTTCCCCATCAGCCAGGCCAATCTCTCACTGAGCCAGTTTTCTCTCAGGGACGACAAGACTTCACTCAACCAAGAAACACAATCTGGCCCATTTCTTCCTAGGGCTCATTCATATGCCACCCCCAACATCTAGGGCATCACTTTGTAATCTACTTGATTCACACCCCAGCTGGAGACCCACCTTCCTACAACACAGGTATCACCATGTACTCTCAGCTCTACAAGGAGATAGGGTAACAGCAGAGTCAGGCAGGAAAAGCAGCAGTTCTGCAGTAAAGCAGAGCTCTTTCTTGACCTCTCCTGATTGTCAACCCTGCATTCTGCTGCAGATAAGGTTATTAATTTGCATAGCATCTACAGCCTCTGGCCATGACCAAACCACAAATGAAACAAGATGCCACAGAATCACACAGCCACATGTTCACTATCACACTACAAGCAGCCTCCTTACTGCTGCTGCTTCTTGCCTTTAATGAGGGCACAGCTAGTCCCGAAATTAACTCCCTTTCCTTGCTCCAGGTGCCTTCACAGTCTCCTGCATGTCAGGGGCCATGGCCCTCTTACAGCTGTTCCCACAGCTGTGGGGCATCAGGTATCAGCAACAATACAGGAGAATGTCTACATCTGTGAAGTAAGGGAGATACCCTGACCTAAAAGCCTGGTGTGAACAAGTATAGGGTTGTCACTTTGGGTCAGGTCTGCATTTTTCTCCTGGACGTTCACAGAAATTTATAGACATTTTACTAAGCTCATGGTGAACAACATGTGCTCAAGGAGCTGATGCAAAGGCATCCTTGAGGAGAGCTGCAGGGCTGGCAGAGCCCAAGTCCCCCTTCTCTGTGGGGTACCAAACCCTTTTGGGGTGGCCATCTCCCCACCACAGTGGCTGCCACTGCCTCCTTCTGCCACCACAGCCTGAGCACTCACTGCCAGCAGAGCCAGGAAAGACAAGACAATCTCTTCCACTGGAGGTGGTGAGAAGCCAACAGGCTATAAGCATCAGCAACAACTCAGCTCTTTACAGCCTGGTGGGCAGTTTCCCACCCCCTTATAGCCTGGAGGGAGAGAGAAGGCAAAAGCAAGAGCTGGAGGCACAGGATTTAATCCATTCCTTCAGCATTAACGCCATAACCTCAATGTCACTGCCAGCTCCTGTGCTGCCCAGAGCAACAGGACCTCAAAAGCAACCCTAAGGCAAAATCTGCAACTAAAACAGCACAGGTGAGCTCCCAAGGCAGGGTTGAGAGGAGCTCGTGTAAGCCAGAAGCAGAAGTGAGCCAAGGTGGGGGCTTGGGTCCATCACCAGATCAAGCCCCACAGCTCTCTACACAAAGGACCTGCTGCAAAGGGAACATTTTTCCTCACATACCCCCAGCAAAGCCAGCCAAACACGACAGAAAAGTGCTCCCTAAACTGCCTCAGCACCAAGAGTGGATGAAGAGAGCTTTTTTGCCACTGATAAAGGAGACTTTACCTAAACTGGCTGCTTTTGCATTGTTACAGATAAGCAAGCACTTGCAGATCACATTCCCTCACCTAAACTGATGGGCTGGTGGCATCCAGTAGTGCAAGTTCCCCGAGCCAGCCCCAAAAATGCTCCCATCAGCAGGAATCCAGAAGATCTCAGCCCTTGCCACCCTGGCTACCTCAACTGCCGGCACCTCGCAGGAGCTCAGCTGCCGGCTCAGGCGACATCAGTGGTAAAGGCTCTCATTTGAGAGAAGATTTGACCACCGTAAGTGCACAACGGAAGTACAAAAGTGGTCATCTCAAGGATTGTCTAGGCTAAAAGTATCACCACACATGAAATTCCAGGCAGATTCTGGTGGGCGAGCAGCACTGGCAGCCGGAGAAGCCTGCTCCGTCTGCCAACACCCACATCTCCACCGAAACCCAGAAATGGGGCAACACGCCTGGAGAGAGAACAACTACGGACCCGCCTTAACCTAGACCAAAGTGCTGCAGCTTAGCCTGGTTTCAGCCATCTCTCAGGCAGAGGCACTGGGGGCAAGCGGCTCCTGACAGCCGCCTCCAGCCCCGTCCACCCGTGAGCGCGAACCTGCAGCCCCTGCTGCCTCTCCCGAAGGCGGCGGAGGTAGCTCCGTGCGGCCGCCCCGGGAACGAGGACAGTGCCTCTGCTCCCCAGCTGGGAACACAGGCAGCCGCTCCTCTCGCCCGAGAGACAAAGGGACGAACAGCCCCGGGGCAGGGGAGAGGTAGCCGATGCCCGGGCAGCCTCTGAGCAGGGACCGAGGATAGTGCAGGGCGGGACGGGACGGGACGGGACAGGACAGGACAGGACGCCCGGCCGCTGGGGAAAGGTGCCTGCCCGCAGCGGGGCAGCCGGTGGGGTCAGGATCAGGGAGAGACAGCGAGGAGCCACGGCCCCGACGGCACCNCCGCGGCCCCGGCCCAGATGAAAGCAGAGCGGGCCGGGGGTCACTTCCAAAGCTAAAGTGATAATGGCCATTGTCCCGCCGCCGCCGCGCTTAAAGGGCCCGCCGCATCCCGCCTCCCTGCCCTGCTACGCTCCGGTGCTCCCTGGCACCCTGCCGCCCTGCGGCATCCTCCTGCCCCGTACTCCTCTCGGGCCTGAGGCCTCATGGCAGGCGATGGAGCCCACTGGGGCTGCGGGGTGAGAGCTGACTGTCTGCATGGGGCACTTCTCATATTCCACGGGAGCAGGCAGGTCTCGAGTGGGTATCACTGCGGCCCACGGGGTTGGCACAGCCTGTGTGTGTGTCTGCCTCCCCTTCCTGCTAACTCCTGCCGAGCCCATGATCCTTCTATTGCATAGGTAGCTAGGAGATAGTTACCCCTTATTTTCCCCTTCTTAAGCACATCCTCCCCCTGGCAAGGAAATGCTGGTGGGATCCCCAGGCTCATAGAGTTGACAAAGCTTAGCTATGCTGCCCTTCAAAGCCTTGCTATCTACAGGAGGCACCCAAATGATGGCAGCCTTTTCCCTGCCCTTGGCTCTGGGCAACCTCCTAGACAGGCTTGCATCTGCCCACCCATCCAGCCATGCCTGGGCCCTCAGTGGAAGAGCCCTTCTCCCTGCTATCTCTGTTCTGCTGCCTCCCCAGCCTAATCTTGAAGTTCTCCTCCTTAACTCCCCCTCGCACAATGGGTCCATCACATCTCTTGGGCATCACGTGAGGCTGTGCAAACAGCCTGCACTCCAGGCACCTCGCTCTGACATTGCTAAGCTGCCAACGCCAGCTCCACCTCACGTCCTCTTCACAAGTCCAGAACCCCTAAGAGCTTCCTTCAAAATCCGCCTCATCCCAAGCTACACCACCCCAAAATGGGTGAGGGCTGGGTGTGTTGTAACTACAGGGGACACAGCTTGGTCAGCAGGGAAAAGTTGGGCTCTTCACCAGCTGATCTCTGCAGCATGTGCTCTGTGTTGTGAAGTTCCACTTGCAGACAGCATCTGGGTTCCTCTCTTCAGCCTACCCTTAGGACTGGCCTGAGACTCACTACAATGCCCCCCACAAAGTGAGAGGCAAAAAGTAACTCCCAATGTCACAGATGGCAAGGGCTTCTTTCCTCACATGCCACCAGCTCTGGGGAACCTCAATGAGGCACTCATTTCTGCTGCAGCATTTGGCAACAAGAGGTCAGGAAGGCTCCTGGAGACACCATTCTTGTGCAATTCAAGAAGAAAACTAAACACAGACCTTCCAAACAGGAGAATTTTGCCCAGCTCCCTTTACTGCTGTCCTCCCTTCCATGTCAGACCAGGAGCAAGCATAACAGCACAGATCAAGGCACACCTTTGCTGTTGTTTGTCCTACTTCCCCCAGAAGCACTCTCCCCAAGAGAGTGTTTTTTCCCACTTCTCTTGTCTCACATCTAAGCCCAAGAGCACAGGGGGAGGATTTGACAGGAGAAACAGGCTCTCTGGAAGCTGTGGACTGGCTGCTTGTGAGTCTTTCCATCCTCAGCTAGGAGCCACCACCCCAGCTGAAACTGAACCCCAGCCTTCAGTGATCACAGGAGTCATTCTCCCTAGATGCAGAAAAGATACAGCACAAGGCAGAGACCTAAACCATCCCTTGGTGAGCTTTTTTCCCCCTCAGGCAATCTTTGTATCTCCAAAGCCAGCTGCACTCTCACTATCAACCTGGCCAGTCCTGGATCTTTTGCCCAGCAGGCTGGTGTTCATATCAACAGCTGTGGAGTTCCCCTTCTCATCCTTCATCCTTTTAACTTCTTTGGTTGCAAATGCAAAGCGGTGCTCACAGGGCAGTGAGACACTGGTAAATGCCAGAGTCAGCAGGGTCAGTGATTAACATAGGAGCTGGAAAACACACAAAGAGACAGCCTGGGCAGTTCTGTTATGCAGATGACTGCACACACCAGCTCCCAGCATACAAACAACTACTTAGCATTTTTCTGTTCCTTGGAGGAGTTCAGTGGGGGACCAGAATGCTCCCTGATTTGGTGCAGGATGCCTCAGCATGACCGTAGGCTGTGGAGACCTTTGCAGTTTAGCTCTGACTGCCAGAGTTTTTCTGCCTGTTGTGTTTTAACCTGTCCACTGCATCCCATCCTCTCTCAGACAAGGCCCAGAGTAAAGGCACAGAGATGCCCAGCTGTGTCTTGGTCTCAGGGCACAGTGTTTCCAGCCATCCAGAAGGGATGTTTTATTGCCTCAAGTTTGGGCATGGAACTTTCTCCCNGTAGAGGGGGAGAATAACCTCTCTGGATCTGCTGGCCACGCTCCTCTTAATGCATCAAGAGCAACCTCCATGTTCAGTAGATAAAATTCTTGTTGAGAACCTTTCTCATGAACCTCTTGAGAAAGGGTATCACAAGGACTTAGTCTTGGTTTCTTGTATAAGGTAGGACTTCCTCTGGCTCTGTCACTCAAATGTGACAATCCCCACAATGACACAAGCAGGGACGGCATTCAAACACTCAGTTATGCCCCCCCAGCAGGAAAGCTCCCCAGTACCGCCTTCAACCCCAGCTAGGGGATCTCCAGGTTTACAAGGAGTCAGAGCACCCTATCAGCTGCAGCATTGTTCATTGCTGGACCAGAGGAGGCAATTCAGATAGGATGAGATATGGTTGAAACCCCCAGGACAGCCACATACAATTCAAGGCAGGTCAGACTGTGGACTCACTGCTAAAAACAACTCCAGAATTGCAGCTAGTTGACCTAAACCATTCTGTCATCCATCTATGATATATAAAAGGACTAAATTTGTATACCTATCCCCTTAAAGCCATTGCCAGTGCCCTGGATTCTGTTTTTCCCGTCTGTCTTCCTTCAGAGTACTGCAAATCCAAGTGCTGTCATCAACCTGTGGAGTCAAGAGTGCTGCAGTTGCAGAGCAGCTGGCAGGACTGAGAGTGTGGGGGCTTCCAGGAAGGTCCTAAGTGTCTGCTGTCTTGGTTGGATTTCTCTCCTATGCCTGGCATTGCTTTACAAGGAAAGAGCAATAAGCAGAGCTTGCATCCTGAATTGGCTATAGAAACAGGGTTGCTGCAGCTACAGTCTGCCCACCAATCTTGAGGAGAAGTAAGGTCCCAGTGGTTCTGGCCCCAACAGGGAACTGGAAAACATGAACTCTGCCCCAATTTTTGTAATTGTATTCAAGCTGTTGTGTTGTTGTTCAAACTGAATGACAGAAGGCTCCTGGTTTGGGGTTCACATTGTTTAGTACTTCTCATTCCCAGCCCTGGAACCACCTCTGGATGCATATTGCTCATGTCTGTGCTGGAGCCCTTAAAGGGATGCTCAGATAGACAGGCTGCTGGGCTCTGCAGAGTCCTGTGAGGCACTCTCCTGTCTGTGTATGCCTCAGGATGATTCTAGGTGCCAGCAGACAGATGATTTTGTTCAATTCTGCTAACATCACACTGGGAGAGAGAGTGAGAAGCTGCAGGGAATTTTCAGCCAGGAGCAATGGAGCTGGAGTGATTGAATTATAGGAGATGATGCAAGAAGCAAAATCTATTTAGTGGTGCTAAAGTGAGAAATGGTGGGCAGGGACATCCAAGTGCATCAACCTCAGCAACGGAGAGCAGTTAACGGGGTGGCTTCAGCTATGTAACTGAGGACAGAGGGATGGCACATAGGGCAGAAGAATGTGGCCTGAATTTTAGGACAGCTTGATGGCAAGGCCAAGCCAGGAGTTTCCTCTCCCAAAGGAAGCAGGAGCTGGCCTGGGGACTAAGCTGACTAGAGGTCCCCTAAGGCTCTCCCACACCCTGTCTCTCTCTTCTTCTGCAGTGACTCAGAGCTCAGGGCCATACCCCTTCCTCCAGCTCCCCTCAGTGCTACCTCCTTTTCATCTCGTAGAGAACACTCAGGGCTCACATTGCTATTCTCCTCTCTCCGACTTAAGATCCCTCCTTGTGGGACCCGGTGACCTCAGTGCTGTCCCCTGAGAGCCACCCAGAGTACCCTGTCCCTCTCCTAATGTTGGCTGCCGCTCAGTTCGTATTCTGAGTGATGTTCAGGACTGACCAGTCTAGTGCACCAGAAGTGCACAGAAGAGCCAGGTCTGCCTGTCCTCTGCCCTGGGGGTAGCAGAGCCCTGACAGTAGGTCCCATCTCTACTTCTCTTCTGCTCTGCTCAGGGCTCTTTTCCCTTTTGGCTTCTGTCCAGCCCAGCTCTCTCTTCCTTTCTGCTCTGTGAGATGGGAGGGAAGGCTTGAACTTGTTGCAGGCACTGTGCCCTTGCTCCTCAAGACTCCCAGGAAGGAATTAGATGCGAAGCACCAAGTGCAGTACCTCAATGCCAGGTGAGGACCAGGAGTTTTAGCACATCCTGGAATCCTGGCCATAGGTGGGAGGGGTGGGGGAGAGACCAGGAACTGCAGGAGATTCAAAGTCAAGATCAAAGCATTTCCCTCTGAAACCCTAACACTCTCCTTCCCTCCTACTTGCACATAAAAGCACTCAGCCCTCAGCAGGCTCTCTGCTGGGGAGTGTAGGTGGAGGAGGGGGCTGCTTTACCCCTCACTTTTCCTGTGTTACTAGTAACTTTCCCCAGAGGTGAATGGTGAAAATCCTTCCACCCCTCCTCCCCTGTGCCTGCTTCTTGCCCAGATCCAAAGGGCCCAAAGCCATCACAACGACTGTGAGTTCGTGGCAGACCTGTCCTATTTTGGGGTGTTACCAGATGATGCCAGCACGGGAGAGATGCATCAAGCAAATCCTTTGAAGTGTACAGTAGAAAGACACTGTTAGAGGCAAAGCATGAGGAAGGAGGATTGAAAAGAAAGCAGAGCAGTTTGGCCCACAGGAGGGGAAAAGGCTAATTAAGGCACAGAGCAGGGAGGCGGAAAAGGCAGAATCGTTAAGATATCACAGCAGGAGCTGGTGGTGTGGCTCCATGGAGGTTTAAGCCACGCTGAGCCTGGCCTCTGCTGTTCAATCCCCCTTGGTTCTCTGTTCCCACCCTCCACTTGAGGGTGGCACAGGAGTGTGGGGAACTCTCAGTCATTTCAGGTTGCTGGTGCAGCTGAAAATCAGTTGGTTTAGTTCATACTCTAATACAGTCAGAGCTGAATCTCAGGATGGAATTCTCCACCCCTCTTCCTTACTAATGATCAGACAGGGGGCTAAGCTTGCAGGTGATCCCAAACTGAAGAAGCTGCAAGCTCCAGTTGAGGACAGGCACATATAAAGAAGCTGGAGACTGGAAACAAGAGCAGGAAATGGTGGATTCAGTTTTGGAAAGCCCAGGAAGGCATACTCCTCTGGCAGTGCTTCATTATGCAACATTGCACAAACCTGGCAGTATTAAGAAAGACCTGGGATAGGAAACCCAAGAGAAAGCAAGCTGTGGAGTCAAGGCTGCAGTTTTGTGTTCCTTTCAGTGGTCATGGCAGCTGCTGCTTGATTCAGAGACTGTCCAAGGCCACTTACCCCCAAATGCACTTGAAGATGGGCTTATCATACTGCTTCCTACACTCCAGCTACAGGCCAGCAGGCAGAACAGGATCACAGGGAAGAGGCAGCACAGGAGGCAAAGGCGACCACCATGAGGCATGGGACCGAAGGCCAGGGGTGCAGGAGGATCTGGACTGGAGCTTCCTCCCCCCCATTCCGAGTAGGGGAAAATGCTTCAGACAGCAGGCAGAGGAGGACGGGGGATGGGATGTTTCACACCTAGCAAGCAGGAGCAGATGGGGCTGGGGTTCAGCACCACAAGGAATTAACTTGCACTGCCACAACAAGCCCAGGACTTAGCAAGCCATGTCCTGCTCTCCCTTCCCTGGGACCACGGCAAACTGCTTATTGATGGGTCAGCAATGTAGAGGGGGTTTCTCTTGGGTCTGTAGCTAGTCAAGGAGCCGAGATATGGCCCTGCAGTGTAAACAGAGTCATACAACCCTGCTCAAGTTGTGATTCCCCAGTCCTTTCCCAAGCCCTGCCCCCAGGCACACTCTGAAATGGCCATGGTGTTTGCTGGGGGAGAAACGTGAGAAGTAGAGCCGGAGTGCTGTAAAAGATGTAAATGTTTCTGTGCTGAGAGCAGCTCTTGAGTGTCTAGGGCACAGCCTCGGCAGGGGGGATGGAGAGGCATGGAGAAGGCACTTCTCTTTTGTTCTTGATCTTGGCTGCCTTAGAAGAGGTCCCAGGAAAAATCCTAGAGCTGATTCACTAAAAGGAGTTCACAGCATGTGCTTTATCAGGTGGTGGTCATCGGGTGACAGAGACAGGACAAAGGGCAGGGAGGATGTAGGAGGAAGGGTTTGGGATAGATAGTTGTAGCCATTTCATCTCTGTGTCAGATTGCCTCGGTGTGGGGAAGCCATTTCGTCATCAGGGGAAGGAAGGAGAGGAATAACTCTTCACCATAAGGTGGATCAGGGAGCAGAAGGCTCAGTTTGGTCCTGGTAACCACTGATGAAGTGACACACGCAATTGCCACAGCTGCAATACTGCACCATGAGAGGATGTGACTGCCTAGGAGCAACCATCATCCAAGTCTGATGCAACAGCTGAGAAAAAACCTGATCGTTTTAACATAAAAATTAGTCATCACTGAGGTCAGTTTTTCAGAGAGCTGATCTCTGCCCTCTGGAGCTTAACCTTTAGGTATGACAGATAGCATTGTGAATTCCTGCAGTAAAAGAGCTAAGAGAAGAGAGATGAGGGCAAGGAGAAAGGGACACTTTTTAGGAACAGGGCCATTTGCTGAGAAAACAGACGTGTGTTTTCTTTCATCCCTGAGCACATGATTTTGTGCTCTGAAGTGCCTGAACCCCTGAGCAGGTAGCAACAGAATTAAGATGAAGGAGATGAGAATGAGGAAAGAGAAAGAGGACTGGGAAGCAGAGAATTGGCATGAGAACAAAGCTGCTTGGTGTATGAGAAGAGTGACCCACAGAGCACGTGCAGAAGCCCAAAGGCTTTGCAGAAGAAATGGCATCAACAGGATGGTAGGTGGGAGAAATGCACAAGGAAAGAAAGGACTTCAGCTTGTAGGATCCCTAATCTCTTGTCATCACACTTACTCAGAAATTTACTTGTGCTGAAACATTTAATAATGCAGAGTTTGGGTGACTACCCAATTGTAGAAATAAAATAGTGGGGTTTTGTATTAAACTTGGGATCATCAAGAAGCCAGAGAGGGTCAGTTCACTGACATAGCCCATTGCTGCTTATTCAAAGTCTCTCCCTATCCTTCACCCGAGGTTTTGCAATGTCCCTCTCCCATCATGCAGGAGAGGAGGAAGCACATGCTGCCATGCACCACCGCTCTGGAGACTGCTGCATCATCTCGATGTTCCAGCTTGAGAAATCCCCCACAGACACTGGCCACCATAAGTTGTGTATCCTTTTGAAGCAATCCTAAATGTCACTGTACACCTCAAAACAACTCAAACGTTCAGGAATCATAGAATCATAGAATGGTTTGGGTTGGAAGGGACCTCTGGAGGTCATCTAGTCCAACCTCCCTGCAGTGGGCAGGGACATCCCCAACTAGATCAGGTTGCCCAGAGCCCTGTCAAGCCTCGCCTTGAATGCCTCCAGGGATGGGGCCTCAACCACCTCCCTGGGCAACCTGTTCCAGTGTTCCACCACCCTTGTGGTGAGGAACTTCTTTCTAATGTCCAGTTTAAATTACTCCTCTCCAATTTAAAACCATTGCCCCTTGTCCTTTCACTACACGCCTTTGCAAACAGGCCCTCTCTAGCCTTCTTGTAAGTTCCCTTTAGGTACTGGAAAGTCACCAGTAGGTCTCCCCGAAGTCTTCTCCAGGTTGAACAATCCCAGCTCCCTCAGCCTGTCCTCGTAGAATGAGCCCTGCTTCTCCTTCTGATGTCCCCTGTGACAAGTGGGCAATGCCCGCTGCCCACGGGGACTGTCCCACAGCCTCTGGGGTCCCCAGAGCAGGCAGCTCGTGCTTGTCGAGCTCCCTCTTTAGGAGAAGAGGCAGCATTCCCCTGTTTCTCCGTACGCGCTACCTACGGCAGCCAGGACACGTCTCGGCCCTGGAGCCTGCCCGACAGTCGTGACCCTATCAAGCCACGAGGCCTCTGGGCCTCTGCCCCGTCCGGGACACTGCAGCTCCGCCAGCGGACCGCCTGTGCAGTGTACACAGACAAGCGGTGAGGTTGCGATGAGGGCCACTAGCATACCCACAATATCCGCCGAGCCCCAGCCGCGGCTGCGTGAGGAGTGAGACGCCCTGCTCCTCCCTTCCCCCGCCCAGCGCCGCGAGGAGGGGCTGTGTCTCGCGGGCAGCTCGGCGCCTCGCCAGGGGGCGCTCCCGCTCGGTGGCCTGCGGGAGAGGTGGTGCTGGCGGGTGACGTCTCACGCGGAAGCGCTCGGCGGCTAGGCGGTGGCAGTGACGGTCCGTGCCCGGGGCTCATGCAGGGCGAGGAGAGGTGATGAATATTCATGTCGTAGCGCCCGCGCGGGTGGAGCCTCGTCCGGCCGTGTCCTGCAGTGTCCCGCCGCACACTGATGATAGCGGGAGGCAGTGCAGGGGCGGGGGGTGCCGGGGTCAGTGGCCGGTGAGGAGAGGGCAGGCTGGGCCGGGGGTGCGTGAGGGTCGGGTTCGGGGGTGCCTCCGCGGCCGGTGTCCCGGCGGAGAGCAGGGAGGTGGACGCTCCCGAGAGCTCACTGCCGGCCGCCGCGTCTTCCTTCCCCCGTGCCAGGTCTGCCCCCCGGCTGGACGGGCTCTTCCTGCGACGGTTCCTGCGGCTGCAGACTGTGCTCTTCCCCGGGTGGCCCTCCCCAAATGCCCTGATGTTCCTGACGCTGCTCTGCGTTGCCTTGCTGGGTGAGCCTGGGGCGGAGGGTTTGGGGGGGCTGCACCTTACTTCTGTTCCCGTTCCCCTGCGCTCCTGCCTTTGCCATGTTTCTGCTGCCCTTCCCATGTTTGCCCCTTTCTTCTAGAGCAACTGGTTATTTACCAAGTCGGTATCATCCCCAGCCAGTACTATGAGGTCCTAGGCAACAAGGACTTCTTTGGGTTTAAAACACTGACTGCCGTTGCCCTGATGCTGATCGTTGTGAACTCCTTGGTAAGACAGGCTAGAGGCTGCTCTATATTGGAAGGGGAAGGGGAAGCTCCCCATGGCTCCTGGCACGACCCTGGTGATAAAGGATCTGTGTCTGCCCTTGCCCCATTAGGTAGCTACATGTGGAATGGATCACTGTTACAAATTTAACTTTTATTTCATTTCATTCTTCCCGTCTGTCTCCTTGCCCTCATTACAGTTAAAAAGCTTCGACCAGTTTATCTGCAACATGATGTATGTGAGCTGGAGGAAATCTCTCACTGAATATCTACACAACTGCTACTTCCAAGGCCAGGTCTACTACAGCCTGCATGTGCTGCACAAGGACATCGATAACCCGTAGGCTGCCTGGGCTTCTGGCCTCTTACTTGGCTTCTCCTGGGCTGCTCAGTACTTTTTCTTGACTTCTCGGTGTCTCTGGGTAGGGGCATGAACCCTAGAAGCTTTTGCCATCAAGGCACAAGTACCCTTTTCTGCTCTGGGTGGGAGGTGGTACCTATTGCTGAGAATTCCTGTGACTTATGTTCTTGACAATTTTTGGAGTAAGATGTTTCTGTTGTGAGGAAAATGGGGGCCCAGCAGAACAGGGATCTAGTGCTGCTATAAAATGTACTATCTGCAAATCCAACCCTTGACACTGCTGACATTGCAAAAGGCCAGGCTGGGGTTGGAAAGCACTTCCTCTCCCTGCCTTCATGCAGCCAGAGTGTTAGGATGATCCCTGTTGCTCTGTTTGAACTTTACCAGAGTCTCCAGCTGAACACAGTTTTGTTTAGCGAGTTTTTAGTGGTTTTGGTAACCCATAGGAGCCTTGTCCAGGAAGGGCTTTGTTTTGCGCTGTGTGAGGGCTGCATTTTCCCTTTCTGTAACTAGGATGGAAATGTCAGGGGTGACTTGAAATAGGAGGAGGAACAACGTTCGGTCCCTCCTTGCTTATTCTAGTTCACACCCAGGATTCCCTTCCAGTTTGCTTTGTGTGCTGTCCTGCTTACTGCAGAGCTGCTGATCTACCCGGGATGTACAGTGAGGGTTGAATACTTCCCTTCCTCACAACTGTGTGCTGACCCTGGCCTTCCAGCCTGTCCTTGCACACAGGACACTGAAGAGTTAAAGATCCTTCATTAGACATGTGAGAGGGAGAGACTTTCTTTACCTTCCAGAATTTAAATAAATTATTATTAAATATTTGCTAGAAACCAAGGAATCATAGAATGGTTTGGGTTGGAAGGGACCTCTGGAGGTCATCTAGTCCAACCTCCCTGCAGTGGGCAAGGACATCCCCAATTAGATCAGGTTGCCCAGAGCCCTGTCAAGCCTCACTTTGAATGCCTCCAGGGATGGGGCCTCAACCACCTCCCTGGGCAACCTGTTCCAGTGTTTCACCACCCTTGTGGTGAGGAACTTCTTTCTAATGTCCAGTTTAAATCTACTCCTCTCCAATTTAAAACCATTGCCCCTTGTCCTTTCACTACACGCCTTTGCAAACAGGCCCTCTCTAGCCTTCTTGTAAGTTCCCTTTAGGTACTGGAATGTCACTAGTAGGTCCCCCCGAAGTCTTCTCTTCTCTAGGCTGAACAATCCCAGCTCCCTCAGCCTCTCCTCGTAGGAGAGGTGTTCCAGCCCCCTGATCATTTTTGTGGCCCTCCTCTGGACCTGCTCCATCAGGTCCATGTCCTTTCTGTATTGAGGGCTCCAGAACTGGACACAGTATTCCAGATGAGGTCTCACCAGAGCAGAGTAAAGTGGCAGAATCACCTCTCTGGATCTGCTGGCCACGCTTCTTTTGATGCAGCCCAGGATGCGATTGGCCTTCTGGGCTGCCAGCGTGCACTGTTTGCTCATGTCCAGCTTCTCATCCACCAGCACCCCTAAGTCCTTTTCTGCAGGGCTGCACTCCATCATCTCATCCCCTAGCCTGTATTGATAGTGGGGATTGTTCCGACCCAGGTGTAGGACCCTGCACTTGGTCTTGTTGAAGCTCATGAGGTTCACCTGGGCCCACCTCTCCAGCTTGTCTAGGTCCTTCTGGATGACATCTTGCCCCTCCAACTTATCAACAGCACCCCATAGCTTGGTGTCATCTGCAAACTTGCTGATGGTGCACTCAATGCTGCTGTCGATATCATTTATAAAAATATTAAACAGTACAGGCCCCAGTACAGAGCCCTGAGGGACACCACTTGTCACTGATCTCCAGCTGGACTTTGAGCCATTAACCACTACCCTCTGGATGCGGTCAGCCAGCCAGTTCCTTATCCACTGAACAGTCCACCCATCAAATCCATAGCTCTCTAACTTAGCCAATAGAATGTTGTGGGGGACTGTGTCAAAGGCCTTGCAGAAGTCCAGATAGATAACATCCACAGGTTGTCCCTTGTCCACTGAGGTAGTCACAGTATCGTAGAAAGCCACTAGGTTTGTCAGACAGGATCTGCCCTTAGTGAAGCCATACCGACTGTCTCTGATCACCTCCCTCTCTTCCATATGCCTTATCAGACCTTCTAGGAGAATCTGCTCCATGATTTTCCCAGGCACAGAGGTGAGGCTAACACATCGGTAGTTCCCAGGGTCCTCCTTTACATCCTTTTTTGAAAATGGATGTAACATGCCCCTTCTTTCAGTCACTAGGGACTTCACCTGACTGCTGGGATTTCTCAAATATTACTGAGAGTGGCTTGGTGATTACATCAGCCAATTCTTTTAGGACTCTGGGGTGCATCTCATCAGGTCCCATAGACTTATGTATGTTAAGGTTCCTCAGGAGGTCGTGAACCAGACTTTCACATACAGTGGGAGGGACTTCACTGCCCTGGCCCCCACCTTGTGGTTTTTTTAACTTGGGAGGTGTTGGGAGAGAGGTTGCCATTGAAGACTGAAGAAAAAAAGTTGTTGAGAACCTCAGCCTTCTCGTCATCTGTTATGAGTTCTCCATTCTTGCTCTTCAGAGGGGGGGATGTTTTCCTTGACCTTCCAAATTGTGTGGCTTTATACAGTTAATTTAAGACACCAAGTTCTCCTCCCCTGGAGGGGGCACCGCTGGTCTAGTCACTGAACTGGTGCCATCTCTCACATTGATGGCACCAGAGGAGACCAAGCCCAGGGTCCGTGTTAGAAATGGGTTCCTTGCAGGGACTCCTAACAGTTGCTAATAGTGGTGACCTCAAGGAACTTAAGCAGCCTCTGTGCTTCTGTTGCCTGGTGCTCCTGGTTGATGGTCTGTGTAGCTGCACAGTGAAACTGTGGTGGTATCACAGATATCTTTTTGTCTGTATTGTTTTTCAGCCAGACTTGTTCCCTGGCTGCTTCTGCTGGCCCAGTGCTAGGAGACAGCCTGAGTAAGAGCAGTGTGTAGGGGTAGCTTGGGTCAGACACCCCTACTGCCAAACATGAAATCACAGGTTCATGATGCAAATGCACTTTCCAGCCACTTTTGAGGTTATTCCCACCCTTATTAAATGTTCATTTCTGATGTATTTTGCAGTAGTGTAGAGTTGCAAGGAGAGACCATGTGTGTCACCAAGATTTACAGCACTTCCCAGGCAGTGTAGACATTGACCAAATCCAGATGCTCCTTCATGCCTGACTTTTCCTTTTTGGGGGGAGTGGGGAGGAGAGGACAGAGGCCCCTTACCACATGACTATCCTGCTCAGGTTTATTTTTAACCAGGGAATGTGTTCACATTGTGCAGTGAAATGCATGAGATAACTGGGTCAGTCTGCTCCGCAGCGATCAAGCCAGCTCTCCTGACCTTAGCAGACTGAACGTGTGGGATTGCTGCAGGGTGTTTTTCGTTACCACTACTTCTGCTCAAACATCTAATTTTATTGTTTAGTGTCCTTTTTTGGTGCCACTACAAAAATTCTCTTTTATGTTGCAATTACTTGATGAGAGTTTTTTTCCTTGCGCTGGGTACTTAGAGAATGAGCTAGAGGGACACAGTGACCTTCCATTACGCAGTACAAACCAAACTGAGTGTTGCACGGTGTCATCCGTTTAGAAGGAATGAAGAGTGGGCTCTGAGTGGCATACAAACACTTGCAACTCCTAGCAGAGCATTTGAGTTGATGTTTATGTGTTATTTTTACATGTTGCTTAGTAGCTCATAAAATGCAGTGTCCTGCCATGAGTGTTTAGCACAACTTAAATTATAACTTTATGGGAACAGTTACAGTCTGAGGAAAAGGAGGTGTGATGACTATAAGGTCAGTCAGAGTGAGAGCTGGCCCAAAATTAAATCCATTGCCATTCCAGGACTGCAGAGGAGTTGAGAGATGTATGGTCTTGTGGTTGTATCTGCACTGATGGCTAGGTAAGAGTCCAGCTTTGCTCTTCATTCTGGACTCCAGCATTCACAGTCAAGGCCTTTCTGCCTGTGCTTAGCCCATCAGACTGAAGTCCTCATTTATGCGCTCTGGACAGATGAGATGCTGAGAGAGTAAATATGCTGAAATCCTTTCTAGTTACCCCAAAAGCAACTCCTGCTCAGCAGTGGGACAGATGGGACTTCAGGGCCTGTCATCCCTGCTGCTGATAGGGTGAGGAGGCTTGATGCACTGCTGCCTGCTCTCATGTGATGGGAGTGGGTGGAAGCGCTTTCTTCCTTGCAGCAGAGGAACCAGAGGACACTCCATGCAGAGCAAAAGGACCAGCTACTGTGGCAGGATGGCTTTGGTAGAAACATTTGAAAATATTCAACAGCTGGTGAAGGCCTGGCCTGTGCCATGGCCAGTCCTGATAGCTCTGGTGCCTGAGATGTAGCACCAGCACTGAGAGTTTGAGGGAGGATTGGTAGTTTTTGGTGGTATGAGATGGGTCCACGAGAGGAGTAAAGGGCAAGGATGCAGTGACCTTAAGCACAGAGCTGGACAGTGTTGTTGAAAGTGGAACAAGGGGTTAATACAAGGAGCAGGGTGAATAGGACTATTCTTCCTGGAAGCCAGGAAGGCCCTTGAGTGAATCCCGTTGGGCCTCGGAAATTGTCTCCTTATGGAGACAATTATGGAGACAGGAGACAGGAGTCACAGGTGCAGGTCTCTCCCATGCAGGATTGTTCTCCTGCACCGTCCAAAGTTCAGGCAATGAAAACAGCCTGGCTTGTGCCCTGTTAGGGAGTTAGTACTACTTCTTGCTCCAGAGTACTAACAGCGTCAATGGCTTTTTGTGTTGAGCAGGGACCAGCGCATCAGTCAGGATGTGGAGAAGTTCTGCAAGCAGCTCAGCTCCATGGCCAGCAAGCTCATCATCTCACCCTTCACACTGGCCTACTACACATACCAGTGCTTCCACAGGTAAGGCCCCATCCTGGCACTGCTTCCACACCTCTTTTATATGCTGCCTTTTGGAGCCTGGCACAAAAAAATTACAGATGGACACTCATGCATGTGGGTGAGTGGTGTCTGCACTCCAAGGGGAATTCTGGCTTGGGGATGCAGTGCTGGCCTGCAAACCTCTGTGAAAGCCAAGAGGGGTGACACTTGAGGGCTCTGACTGCTTGAGCCTAAGGGTGCTGGGGTGTCCATTTGCTTGGATTATTAGCTGACCTGCCTTTCTCCTCCTTTGTAGTACAGGCTGGCTAGGTCCAGTGAGCATCTTTGGGTATTTCATCATTGGAACAATCGTCAACAAGGTCCTGATGACCCCAATCGTGTCTAAACTTGTGCAGCAGGAAAAACTGGAGGGAGATTTCAGGTGAGTCCCAAGAGAGTTGCCTCTGGGCGGCTCCTGCAAAAGCTGCATTTTTGTCCCCATTCAGTGCTGTGTACACACCTACTTCTCTTGTTTGTGACTTTGCCCATGCTGAGAGAAATGTCGCTGCGCAATGCTGCCCCAAAGTTTGTGTACTGAGCCCCCTCCACCCCTATCACTGCCCTGTGTCATGGCATGCAGTGCTCTTGGTTCAGTCTCCTGGTTTAGCCTCCAGGTTGCTTCCCTGATCATTGCTTTTGCTGGTGCCTCTGCTAGGACATTGGATGTGTTGAGGAAAACTGTACGTGGAGCTTGCTTGGGTGCAGATGCAAGTTCAGTGAACTGCAACTACTGACAGAAATCAGGTTTCTGCTTCACAACCACCTTCATGAAGTGCCCCTTACAGCACAGTCTTCCCATATGCCCTGTAACTCATCTCTTCCCCTTCTCCTGTAAGGTTGGTTGAGTGTGTGGCAGGGGTTTTGCGGCTTTCCCTGGGGCTCAGGGCATCCAGAGACAGTAGCAGAACTTGTGGGGCACAGGACGCCCAGAGCAGGACCATTGGGTTTGGTAGTTCTGTGTAATGTAGGTGGAGATGCTGGGCTAGCAAATGGGAGGTCCAAGGGCTCAGATGTGCACTCATTGTGGGATACCAAACAAATGAACCACTGAGCTAGCCCAGAATGATGTCACCCCGTGCTAAGCTTTGGTCTCTGATGCCTTTTTGAGCGTATTTCTGTCAAGATGCCTCAGATCAGTGCTCTGACAGATGCAAGACGAGCTTCCTGTAACAAGGATGTTAGCTACATAATTCACTGGGCATTTGTGCACAATCCTCATGACTTTTTCTGGTTTGTCCAGGTTCAAGCACATGCAGATTCGTGTCAATGCAGAACCAGCTGCTTTCTACAGGTTAGTGGCATTTATTTATTTACATTCTCATAAGGATCCTTCCAGCTCAGGGTATTCTTCTTGTAATCATGTATCCCAGAGGAGTCCAAGTCCTATTGCTGCAGCCAGAGCTTTCTGTTCTCTGCTTCCCTGATACTCTGCTCTCTTTTGCATTCTGCACACTGTCTGCAGAAATGCTCCACAGCAGCTGGAGACAACTATTTTTTCTTTGCCTCCCTTCTAACATCCCCAGAGGCCTGATACAAATTCAGTGCTGGCTTAAGAGACCATTGCTAATGTTTTTCCAGGTCCTTACCTGGAAGATCGCTCAAGATCTCATTGCATCTTGGCAAGATGTTCCCCAGGGGACTTGTTACAGATTGCTTCTGGCCCCATCCTGCTGCTGCTAACCTGTCTTCTGTGGGTGTGCCAGCTGTTGTCTGGCCTACTTGATTCTGCTTGCTTTTCTAGGTCAGTCAGTGCCCTTACCCTCCCAACACTGTACTGGTACTGCTGAGCACACAGTCAGGAGGCAGCACCTCCCTGTTTAGTGATGCCCTGAAGTCTGTTGATTTGCTGCTTGGAGCCTTTAAGGTGTTCCACAGAAATGGCTAGAACCCAGGAAAAGGGCCATGATTTTACTGTAGCTTGTGTTGGAGTGCCTCCAGGAATTTAAGCAAGCAGCTGCTGTCTTGTCTCTGATCTTCCCTGCTTGTGATCTGGTTTTGGCTCCTTTGTGCTGTAATGACTGAGCATTTCAGGTGGTGTGGTGCTATCCCCAATGTTGTTTGTTTCAAAATCACTAATTTCATAAAGAGTCATATTGGCAGGCATGAATCTCTTAGTTTAAATAACTGGAGTCAGTCTTGGTTTGCTTTGACAAGTTTGAGTTATTTCTTTGTGGACTGGTTGATTCTTATTGGTTGATGATAATTTTTCTTAATGGAGAAGATACTCTAATTCCATGCCCCTATTTTAAGCCGCAATACAGCAATCTCTTCTCATCTGCAAAAGAAATAATAGCTCTAGTCCCTGGTGCCTTTTTTGCCTTTAACTCCCTGTATCCAAGGCTTTGCACTTTCTGAATATTTGGCAGCAAACATTTCAGCTCAGTAGTTTCCTGAGATGGATTGTCGGGTAGTAGTGCCAAACTGAATTCTAACCAGACATATTTTTGAGAAAGAAAAGGAATTTTTCTAGGAACTGACCATCTTTAGAACTGAGACTCTTAAAAAAAAAAATCTGTATTTTTATTCCCTGGCTCTGTCTGCTTGGGCCCTAATGACTTCCCCATTGTGTGGACTGTGGTGGGAGTGTGGGTGTGTGCTGGACACAAGTGTGTGTTGGGTGGCAGAGGCAGTAGCTATGGCAGCAGGTGGGAGCTGGAGTATACTTAGAGCTCTCCCTGCGTTTTGCCACCTGAGGGCAGCCCAGCCCTTGTGAAGGAGCAGAAGGAGCTGCCACACTTACTGAAGGTGGTGGTTTAGAGGCGAGATGTGCCTCCTTGCTGCTGGCTCAGCCTGGCCATGGGAGCATACCACTACCTTGGGTGATGGGCAACCCCTGATGCCTACAGAGATACCCCTGGGAGAGGGTAGGCTGTGGAATTTTGGTCACCTGCACTGAGGTCTGCAATGCTTGAGACTTGTCTGTGTCCCACTCCTCAGGGAGGGGAACAGGAAGAGACAGAGTATGGCCACCAGCCATGAAGGTGATGTTGGTTTGCTGTCACCTCCTGGACTCACCTCTGCCTTCTCCTTTCTAGCTCCAGCTGTGTAACGGTGCTGTTCCTCTCTTCCAACTAGGCTCTGCTTGGAAAGTGTGTTTGACCTTGGGTGTGCATTGCTTCAGGCTGGGGCCTCGCTGATGGTATCTGGCTTTGCCTTACCTCCTCCTGTATGCAACAACAGCATCCACAGGCTCTGGGAGAGATTTGCGAGGCTGTTTGTTTCAGCCAGAGTTTCTCTGTGACGCACTTCAGAAACGTGCTCTTGGGTGTTTGGTACCTGCTCAACAAAGAGCTTGTTGCTTGGAGGCTATGGTCCCAGACCCTTTCCAAGGCTCAGTCCTAAAGTCCATGTTTTGACCTCATTGTAGTGCTCCCTGGATGTCTGTGGCATGCTGCAATTTTATTTTACAGGGCTGGGCGAGTGGAGCACATGCGCACGAACCGAAGGCTGCAAAGCCTGCTGCAGACCCAGAGGGAGCTGATAGGCAAGGAGCTGTGGCTGCACAGTGAGTGGACGGTTTGAAGGGTAGAATGAGGCACGGGGTAGTTCTATCACGGTTGCCCAAAGGCTTGAGAACCCTACTGCTGGAGAACCAGTTCTGGGCTTTCCGCTCCCACCTCCTGCTGGTGCATGAAAGCCCTGAGGGTGAACAGAGGGTGCTTCTTGCAGTCCTAAATGGAAATCCTGTTGTGAAAAAGTCTTGTAGAGAGCAAAGTTGTGGAGGACCCAGCTAAGTCAAAGAACACAAGCCCCAAAAGGGGAATCAGCAGAATCTGTGTTTTTTGAAGGGCAGGTGTTCAATGGCCAGGAGGAAAGGGAAGGGTTTGAGCTTTGGGGAGGGAGAAAACTTGAGCATCATGAAGGGCTGAGGCAAGACCATGTGTCTTCCTCTGACTGGGCTCATGTGCTGCACTTAAGCCTTACTGGGAGAGAGGTTCCCACTTTAACTCACTGTTTTCTCTCATTGTGCTTCTGCCTAGTTGGGATCAACACCTTTGATTATCTGGGCAGTATCCTGAGCTACGTGGTCATTGCTATTCCCATCTTTTCTGGAGTCTATGGTGACCTCAGTCCAACAGAGCTCAGTGCCCTCGTCAGCAAGGTGAGCTAAGGGTAATCTACCAGACCCCATTGTGGAGAGTGAGTGGGCACTGAGGGTGAAGGTTGTGTATGGCACTGGTGATCTTGGGGCTGAATAATCCGCAGCAATTGACCTTCAGGTTAGACTGCCCCTGCCCTTGATGGCATGGAAGTGGGAGCTTAGAGCCAGCTGGTGTATGATTAACCTGGAGTCGAGAGATGTCAAGGACACATTTACATAAGGGTTTCCTAGCTCAGACCTCTGTTCCTAAAAAACCCAGGAGGTCAGAAAGCCTCTGGCTTATAGTGGTATAGGTGGGAATTGGGTCTATGCAGTGCAGCGGGGTGGCTTGTGTCCTGGGCTGTCTGTGATGAGTCTGGCCACCCGCAAGGCTGAGCTGGCTTGCATTTGCCTTCCTGACCTGACTTGTTCCCAGATACTCAAAACTGACTTGTGATAGAGAGTGCAGAACTAAAAATAGCTGAGTGGGCACTGCAGGCTGAGACACCCTGCTATGAGCTGTATACAGTGCTGGGGCAGGGCTGGTGGCATGGATGTGTATGACTTAGATGGGATGAGTGTGCTGGGCCCCAGGCTGGCCAGCGGCCACTCTGCACACACCATCCCTGAGTCGCAGGAGATACTTCCACTTGGCAAAAGCTGCTGTACTGAGCAGGGAATTCCTGCTCCATCCACATATGATCATCTTCTTCACTGCCACTGCGCTGGGTGACTTCTCCACTGCTTTAACTTACTGGGACTGCTGATGTGGCCAAGTGTCTGGACACCCTGGCTGCCTCCTTACAGTGACTGAGGAGGTGGAAGTGCCCCAGCTCAGTGCTGACCCTTGCTGTGATGTGTGGCTTCTCCACAGAATGCTTTTGTTTCCATCTACCTCATTGGCTGCTTCACCCAGCTCATTGATCTCTCCAGCACTGTGACTGATGTAGCTGGCTACACTCACAGGTGAGCTTCTCTACAGGAAAGGGAAATGCAGGACAAGACTGCCCAGGTCTGTGCTAAGTAAGTACGAAATAATTGCTTGTGAGCAAGCACAGACAAGTTTGGGTATTGTGAGGAGGTTGCTGGAGTTCCTGACAGGTGTCTGGTGTTCCTGCAACCTCTTGTTTGTCTAGGATTGGTGAACTGCAGGAGACCTTGCTGAGCCTTGGCAGGAAAAAAATTAGTAACTACTCAGAAACCAAAGACAGCTGGGATTTGGACAGGTGAGCCTCCTCTCAGTAACTGGCTGGTTTGCAGCTCACATGCTAGAGTATGGGGCTGTTACGGAATAGAGAAGGCCCTTGCTGTAGGCCAGGCTGTGGCCAGTTGCTTGCAGTTGTTTGGAGCAGGCAGTGTTCCCTGGTGTGTCATTCCTGGGGTTTGTGGGGCAGGGCTGCTGTCACAGAGACGCAGGAGGTCTAAGGTGATCTTTGCCAGTCTTAGCATGATTGTTTAACCCCAGATCTCTCCTCCTTTGTCTTGGTGGTCATCTAGCAGCCATTCTGGGGAGGACCCAGTGCCAAGAGACACAGCTTTCCTTCTGGAGCAAGTGACACTCTCAGTGCCACCCTCTGGCAAGCTGCTCATCAAGGACTTGACCCTCAGGATGTCACAAGGAAACAGTGTGATGATTGTAGGAAACACTGGCACAGGGAAGACATCTCTCCTGAGGGTCCTTGGGGGACTCTGGGAGAGCACACGGGGTAAAGATTGCTGTTTACAACAGCCTCCTCTTCCTCGGCCAGGGCTGCCCTGAGTTTGGAAGGTGGCAGTGTGGGGTTGTGAGGCCAGTGTCACCTTGTTGTGGTGAATGTGTCACTGATGCATTGGAACCACACATCTACCACATACTTTGCTCTTTTTCTCATTGCTTTGCTCTCTGTTGCAAATACAGCTTTTCTGGGATTTGTTGGCTATTTCATGGGCAGGACTGCACAGAGGGAGGTGGGGAGTTGCTGACTGCAGTGCAGGCTTGGTCTGAGTGTCTCTCTCTCCAGGGAACATCAAAATGCTGACCTGCTTTGGCCCTCGGGGAGTGGTGTTCCTGCCACAGCGGCCCTTTTTCACTGACGGAAGCCTGCGTGAGCAGGTGAGCCAAGGGGTTGCCTCTACCCTGGCCCTGGCTCTGCTCCCAGCTGTGTTCATGCACTGCAAACCTGTATGCTGGAGAAAGCATTCTGCAGAAAGCACTCTTCCTGCAAGAGGAGGAATGCCTGTGGCTGCTTGTTCCCTTGCACCTGAGTTTGTTGGGTGGCGGGGCCCCTCCAGCGGTGGGAGAAGAAAGACAATCAATATGATTGCTCATTCAAGCTCAACTTTATTGCCGAAACTATGGCTATATATACTATGTGCAGAAATTATGTGCAGTAATTATGCCTACTTGTTGTGCATTGATTGGTTAATACATATAGGCTGCAACAGGTTACATTTTCATTTCCCAGCCCCCTTGTTGTTCCAGTCCCAGATGTTGTTCCGCTCTTCTTCCCAGGCAAGTTTCTCTTCTCAGGCTCCTATTCTCAGGCTCCCTTATCTTGTCAAGGTCCCTTGCCGTGTTTACAGCTTGCTCAGCTCCGAATACAAGCCATGTCCTTGGTCCTTTAACCATCCCCCTACATGAGTTCATATGCCATTGCATCTCTGATGGACTGTGTTGAGCTCTCTTTGACATGGCTTCTTCTGCTCTGTTAAACAGGTCATCTATCCCCTGAAGGAGATCTATCCAGTTTCAGGTATGTGGAAATTCATTAGAGCAATTAGCCAACCCTGTGGTGTCAGCTCCCTGTCTTGTACCCAGTGCAGCTTCTCCCCTACCATGCCCCATCAGGAGTGCTCATCCATTTTATGTTTGTTGCTCCCTGCTTCTCCCTGGGAGGCTTACCTTTGTGTAGGTTAAGGTCCTCTCTGTGTTCCCTCACTTTTGGGAGGGGACATATTCTCTTGATAAGAATGTATTCTCTTTGCGCAGTGAGGACAATCTGGCTATGCTCTGCATGTTGTGCTAGAGATATGATATATGTCAAGACACCTTGCTGTTGGGATACATTTTAACTGTCTGGTACAACCTGCCTTAAGGCAAGTCATATTTGCCTTCATCTCACTTTCTGTCCACCTCCATCTTGCACTGTTTCACTTTTTCAAATGATGTCCCAGGGCCTTGCATGTTATCAAGGTGAGATTCCATGCATCTTTTCTCTCCCCTGCCCTCTTTCCAAGCCAGATTACATGTGGTCTGCAGCAGCTTGCAGATCTCCAGGTTTAAGCCATCTGTCTGAGTGAAGGAGTGTTACATGCCACTTTCAAACACTTGGGAGTCACAGTTTTGCAGAGAGTAACTAAAGCTATCAGCTACTGCTGTGGCTCTTCAGCAGCTTTGGAGAGGTCCATGACAGATGCACAGTCCTGCTGAGCTTCCATAGCTGCTGACTACCATCTCAAGTGTATGTTCTGCTGCATAGCTGGTTCACCCTGAGATTTTTCCCATCCCACATAGGACCATTTTGCTGCCTGTTACCCAAGCTCTGCTCCTGTGACACCAGCGCCTGCAGTGTGTGGTGTGGACATTCAGCCATAAGAGAGCAGCTGGTGGGCAGGGCCAGGGCAATTGAGGCCGGGGCAATTGAGGCCTGGATCTTTGTGTTCTAGCTGTGTCTGTATGTGACCATGGACTGAGTCAAGTCTCAGTGTGTCTGTGGAGCCCAGCTACCTGCTGGCATGCTGCTCACAGGCATGCTTAACATTTTTAAGGTCAGTCTTTGGGAGCTCTCTGTGCCCAAGCTCAGGACCTGATACAGGTTAAGTGGTCAAATCAGGGACATCAGACCTCAGGAGATCCTCCAGTCGTTCCCTCCTGCCCCACTGACCCGTCCCTGCAGCTGTGGCCTCAGCACACATTGGCTCTGCTTATGATTTACTGCTTTCTCCCCCAGGGTCTGCAGATGATGAGAGAATTGTGCGATTTCTGGAACTGGCCGGGTTGGTGAGTCTCTGGTAGCGCTGCTGCTTTCTTGCCTGGTGCCACCAGCAATGCAAGAAGGGATGAGGTTTTGTGGCAGCCTGGATGATTGTGTGTTGGACACATGGAGGGGTGTTATCTGCCAACTGGGACAGAACTTTCCATGGGACAGGCAGAGGAGGAGGGATATGGAGCAACTTCAGCTCAAGCGCGAAAAGAGAGAGTAGTAGGAATGGGGTGGTTATGCTCAGGACCATGGGCTGACAGGACTAGGGGCTGTGTTCACAAGTCTGCTGTGCTCTCTGCAGAGTGATTTGCTGGCAAGGGCTGGAGGACTGGACAAGCAGGTGGACTGGAACTGGTAAGGGAGCTCACCATCTGCATGAATCTGGGTGATCCCTTTGGATGGGGAACACTACTAAGCAAATGCCCATTGCTGCTGGACTTACAAACATCTTTGTCCTGTGGGAGGTGGGCAGTATACAGGGTCAAGGCCTTCATGCCCCAAGCATCAATACCATCTATCACCAGCCATGCTGCTCTGCAGGCAGCTGACTGTGCACAGGGTTGCAGAGCCAGTCCCAGCGTGGAGGGAGGTGTGGGGGACACACAGGGACAGTTGCTTACTAGGATCTTAGAGATCAGCAAATGTAAGCCCTTCAGCAGACAAGCTGTTTTTGTTGAGGGAGATTTTCAATCTCTGCCCTGCTGCAGGTATGACATCCTGTCCCCAGGGGAGATGCAGAGGCTCTCATTTGCAAGACTCTTCTATCTCCAGCCAAAATACGCGGGTGAGTGAGTGAGTGCAAAACCAAAGGTGGGGGGAGGGGAAAGCAAGGCCTTTGGTGTAAATTGAAGCTGGAACAGAGACAGCTTATGAAATTCCTTCTTTGCTAGGAATATGCTTTATCTTGGCTATTATTTTAGCAATATAGCACACAGAGGATTCAGGGGTCAAAACATTTCATTATCTATGTGGAGGGTGATAATTCAAGAGGCTGTATATATGACATTCTCAGGAAACTAGTGATTAATGTCCTTGGTCCAGATCCTATGGCACCTCCTGAAGAAGCTCCTCTCAGCATGCTCCCCAGTTACCATGTGAAGAAGTATGTGTGCTAGGGAACGTGGCATCAGCTGCTGTATCTGAAGGTTGTGAACCTCTGTAGGGTTGTTGAAGCAGTGTGTGAAACTTAGCTGTACCGCAGCAAAAGCAGACAAGGAGCAGTGGGAGAAATGGTCCTGAGAGATGACAGAAGCAGCTCCCATTAGCAACTGGGACTAATTCTTTTGCACGCCTAAAATGGTACTGACTGCTGGGGGCTGGAGGGAGCTTGTCAAGAGGGCCTGGATAGTTGCGTGTGAACAGAGCCAATAGCAAGCAGCCATATGTAAGTACTTCTCTTCCCCTGAAGCCTGCTGCATGGCTCAGTGCTGTCTGGGCAGAAGGTACCTGTTGATTGCAAAATAAAAACTGTAGAGATTATGTAAAACAAATTGAATTTATCTGTAGTATTCGCCCTTAACTGAGAGGAAGGTGCCTCAAGCTGTCATGGATGCTCCACATGGAGTCTGGGCCAGAGGGGTGCCCAGGCTGCTGCTCACCCCGGTGCTCTGGCACACGGCCTGTCTTGAAAAGGTCTCATCTTGGCTTTCACAATGGTGGGGGTGAGGCAGTGGCTGGTAGCTGTTGAGGGAGAAGAATGAGGCGAACAGAGTTGTTGGGGTGGATTTATGGGCTTGTGAGGAAGGGCAGCTATCCCAGTTCAGTAACACCAGCTGTTCCAGAGGAAAATTGAAGTCCTTAGGCCTCTCCTCACTTGCCTTCAGCAGATGCTTTTTGTGACCTCTAGTTAATATGTGAAATGTACTCAGCAGTTGCACTTTTGCCTGTGGGGAGGTGACTGGTCAGGAGAGGGTTTGTGGGGCTTACAACTTTTCTGTCAGTGCTAGATGAAGCCACCAGTGCCCTGACAGAAGAGGTGGAGTGTGACCTGTACCGTGTGTGCCTTCAGCTGGGCATGACGCTGATCAGCGTGGGACACAGGGCCAGCTTGGAAAAGGTGAGATGAGGAGACAGTGCTCCACATCTCCCTGGTGGTGGCAAGATAGGGGAGGTAGAGAGGGTCCCTGGCAAGCAGAGGCTTGTGACTGAGGCTGGAGAGCCTCACTGTGGAAGGACATGCCCTTGTAGAGACATCCCTCAGCTATTGTGTTGTTGAATTGCAGTTCCACAACTGGATTTTGAAACTTCATGGAGAGGGAAGATGGGAGCTCACTCGATGTGAGAAGATAAAGCGTCTCCCAGCTGGGGAGGGATGCTGAGAAACATGGCCTTGTCTGGCCAGCCACAGAACCTGTGCATGCATGGATGAGCTCTGGAGCTGCCAAGCCAGCAGTTATCAGCAAGGGATTCATCCAGCACAAGAGCCATTCTGGATTTTGCTGATGGACACAAAGCCAAGTCTGAACTCATGGTGTGAGTTCTGCCAGGAACAGACACATCTGTGCCATTCTTCTCCCAGCCTCCTTCTCCTGCCTCCCTGCTTGTCACAGGGGAAAGGGCTGAGCTGTTAGGCTGCCCAAAGAGAAGATGCTGCCTCATGGGCTTGTAGAAGCAACAGCCAGAGAAACCTCCACTTGTCCAGGATGCCAAGCTAGGATGCAGGCTCCTGTTATGCTCTCTGTGCCTCTCTGGGAGCTCTGTGTCTTTGACACACAGCTCTGCAGAACAGACTTCTGTATCTGTGGCTCTGCTGAGCGTTGTGCTCCCCAGCAGGAGCCACAGGACGCACTGTAAGGGGAGGAGAATGCTGGCACAGACAAGGGGCATATCTCTCCTCTCCATATGACACAGGGTTACATTTGTATTAAAATCTGGGGCCTGTTTTTTAATGTTTATGGAGAAGAGTCAGTGTTTATTAACTAGACTGCTTTATCTTTTCCTTCTGGGGTTTGCTTTGAAGGAGATTCTCATGTATTGGCAATGATCCTGGACTATTGCTGAAGAGCAGAGCAGAGGTAAGAGTGGTATATCTACCCAGGGTTAAGCATCCTTCCCTGTTGCTACCTCCACAGGTACTACAAGGCATGAGGAACCCCAAGGAGGGCTTTTGGCCCTCTGCTGTCAGGGAAGGAAACAGAACTTGCCTCCTCTTGCTATCTGCCTATGATGACTACCCATGTGTGTGTGTGGAGACAGAGGTTTTGAGTGTCTCTGTGTTGCAGAGAGGTCATTCTGCAGCTGCAATGGAGGTACAGTCTCTGAGCACTTACTGGCCACTAGTTGCTATGTGACAATTCTCGATGTGGCCCGAGTTCTGCAGTGGAGGAGCAGGATGTGGCTGCAGGCAGAGCCAAGCTAGCAGCTCTTCTGCCCCTCCACCAGGCACTTGCGTCCCTCTATGATCTGCTGCACGGCTTCATGGTCATCCAGGGTGGTTAGGTCACCAAGCTCATTGGCTTTGTCCTCCACGATTTTCCTTAGCACGCGGCGCATAATCTTCCCTGAGCGTGTCTTGGGCAGCCGGTGTGTGACCTGTGATGGGGAGAAGCAGAACTAAGGCTGAGAAAAGGGGACTGGCGAGGCTGCTGAGGGTGGTTCTTAGACCAGCCTGCATGTGTTACCTGAATGTACTCTGGAGCTGCATACTTGGCGATCTTCTTTGAGATCAGCTCCCGTAGCTCAGCAGCAAGAGTCTCCTGCGTGTAGCCAGTGCCCTTCTTCAGCACAACAAATACATAAGCTCCTGGCAGAAAGACAATCACATTGCTGACCACTGTGCACAGCATACTCCTGAGAGCTTGCCTGGACCTAGTGCCAGGAGAGATGCCTTTCTTCTAGTAGCCTTAGGGGATGGTCTGTAGCCAGAGCCATTAGTAATTTTGACCATGGTGCTTCTACTGCCACCTTAGGCAATGCCCAGCTGGTCTCATGTAGATTGTGATGGCTGTGCCAAGATTCCCACTAACATGCTGTATGGTGTTGGCACAGCATTGCTACCAGGGGTTGGTGTGACAGTGCCACTTCCTGCTGCAGTGCAGTAACCCTTAGACATTTCAGGGGCCGGAAAGCAAGCATCTTACCTTCTCCCTTGATCTCATGTGGGTAGCCGATGACAGCAGACTCTGCCACTGCCACGTGATGATTCTGGAAGAGAACAGGGCTGGGATTTGGCTCAGTGCTTTTGGCAGGCTGGCTGCCACATGTGAGCTGCCCTGGCCTGGCTTGGCTGCTGCAGCCCATGGTAATGCAGAGAGATAAAGAAAGGCCTTAGAAGGCATCTGCCATTTTTCATTCTTGCCTTAGCAGGTCTGTCTGCAAACACAAGTCTTCCCTCCTGCCCCAGCTGCTTTGGGCTTGCACCTTCTGGACTCTGTTCTGTGCCTCCCAGGTTGCTTCACCAGTCCCACAGCATTTACTGGCCTACACATGCTCTTCTTTAATATGCCTGGCTGCTGCTTTGGGTTTCACCCAGTTATAGCATCAACCTTAGGAGGCTTTGTCCCTGCCTTGCCAGAACGGGAGGGGAGAGGATGGAAAGCTCTTCCCACAGGCAGGCTGTGTATCTAACAGTGTTCCTACTGCTACAGCAGCAGTGTGTTTCTGTCTAGGTATTTCAAAGATGCTTTCCCACCAGTGCAACTTTGCTGTCCCCTCAGATGGCTTTGCCTCCCATCCACACCTCTTACCACCACATCCTCCACTTCTGCAGTGCCCAGCCGGTGTCCACTGATGTTGATGATATCATCCAGCCGCCCTGTCAGCTGGTAGTAGCCCTCACTGGTGCGATACACACCATCCCCAGTGAAGAAAAACCCTGCAGTGGCCAGAACCGTGCCATGGTCACTTGTTGCATTGAGCATGTGAGCTGCTCACCTGGTGCACTCTCGAGTTGCCCCCTTCTCTCTGTTGGCACCAGGGCTCATGTACTCCACTCCTTCCTCAATTGCTCTGGGTGAGCAGTTGTTGTAATCTTTCTTGGTAGTCTTCTGCCTCTGTTGATGCCTCCTCTATCAGGCTCCTTCCCTCATTATGCAGTGTGCTAGCTAATGCCCAGCCTGCCTCATCACAAGCCAGGAGCACTTTGCTCCAGTCCATGTGACTGTGGTCTTACTGCTTCTCCCCTTTGCCTAACATAGAGACACACACACTCTTGGGCTTGCTCAGTGCCTCTGTGTGAGTGACAGAAGATGACAGGGTTTGCAAGAGATGCACCAAGAGGCATCTCTGTGAGAGGACTACAGGCAGAACACAAATCCACTGCTCTAAAACCACATGTGATCCAATGGGGAAGGTTGGTGAGTGAGATCCCTTCTCAGGGCAGTGCAGATGTATTGGGCATGGAGAGATAGGGGGCCTCAACACTGTGGAGGGTCTGTTGAAGATGGAAGCAGTAGCACCAGCTCTCCTGAGTGCTGCTCCTATGCAGAAAACTAGCAGGCAGACCTAACAATACCCAACCAAACACCTCTGCAGGGACCTGCCATGCATTTTCCTTACCTGGATAAGGAGTCAGGTAGGTTTCCAGATACCTCTTGTGGTCATTGTAAATGGTTCGTGCCATACCTGGCCAGGCTTGTGAGATGCACAAGGCTCCAGAAATGTTGTTTTCCAGAAGGACATTTCCCTGTAAAATAGTTACCTTTTAGTAACCATGGCTAAGGTCTTTGCTGGTTTAACAACCCTGTGATGAAAACGTCAGGTAAGACAGTGGGGAGAGTCCTGTGCCCCTGGCTCTGATGAGATAGGCTCAGTTGCTTCTGGCAGATGTCTGCAACCAGCTGTCTACCATGGTGTGATGCAGGGCCCCTTCAGGGAGGCTGGCTATTCCTGCTTGGCTACCTCACTTTGGAAAGACATGCCAGGGAGCCCAAGCGCAACTCCTCTTAGCAGAGCAGAGCAAGCTAGATGACAGCACAGCTTCTGCACTAGTTAGTCCTTTTCCAGTAAAGAAGCTTGCCAGAGGTGAGCAGAAAAGCCACACTTAAAAATCTCTTGCTTCCATCAGCAAGTATATGCTGCAAGTAACAGGGAAAGTAGGCTGAGCTGGTGCCTGAGCTGCAGGTTATAGATGTACCTTGTCATCCAGAAGGGAAGGGCTGATTCCAAAAAAGGGTCTTATAGCCATGCCTGGAAGAATTTCAGCTCCAGGATTCGAAGGACGGGGTGAGATGCAGATGCCTCCTGTTTCTGAAGCAAAAGAAAGTGTAATGCTCATCAAAGTCAGGGACAAGAGGAAAGCCAGGTATCACTGCTTGGCCAACAGCCTTTGCCCTGGCCTTCACTGCACCCTGCTGGACCACAGTGCTGGGGTTGGGTTTGCCGAAGAGCTGGAGGAGGCTCTTTGTAGAAGGATGATCCTCCTTATTTAGTTCAGTAGAGAACTCCCTATCATCTGCTCCCCCATGTTTCTCTGGGTTAGCTTTAAAGGCCATTTCTCCCTTTCACCTTTTGGCGTCAGTGGCCCTTTATAACATTGCACATACAAGAGTGTCAGAAACAACTGTTCCCACTTGGCCAACAAAGCAGCAGGTTACTCTTAAAGCCTGGGAGAGCAGGAGGAGCAGGAGTTGGAACCAAGGGTTGTATGTGTCTCACCAGTTTGCCACCACGTGTCCACTACTGGGCACCGTGTCTCGCCAACCACACGGAAGTACCACTCCCACGCCTCCTTGTTGATGGGTTCTCCCACTGCGAGGGGAAAGACAAGAGAACAGAGCTGAAAAGACACAGCTTCCCAGGCCCTGCTTGCAGAGCCACCCCCAAATAGGTCAGTCTCCCAACTTTCCACTCTTGTGAACTGCTGCTTTTGGCATCTTTGGGAGCTGGCACAACCTGATGCCCAAGGATTTACTGCTCCAGCCTATGCCACCAGCAGTTACCTGAGCCGAGTACTTTGAGAGAAGAGCGGTCATACTTCTTCACCCATTCATCGCCGTATCTCAGGAGCAGACGAATGGCAGTGGGTGCCCCATAGAACTGGTTAATTTTTAACCTTTCCACTGTTTCCCAGTAGCGGCCTGGAATGGAAACAGGGCCAGTGACCATCCACACAGGTCCTCCCAGCCTGAGACCAAGTTAGAGGAAGAAGAGGTGAAAGCACGGGCTCTCTAGCAGTATCTAGACCCTCCGCCAAGTTAATCCCGTGCTGGGAAGAGCTAAAGCAGTCCAGGAGCAGCAGCAGCTCCTTTTCCTCTGCATCACTTGTCTTTACTACTTTCCCTGCTGCAGGGAAGGACAGGAAGACACAGCTTCATCTGTGGAGAACCAGCAGTGACCTCCTAACCGGAGGAGAACTCTTCCCCCTTGAGACTCTCTGCTGGGCACATCCCACAATCTGCTCCTGTGGCAGCAGAACCATTCCTGCCTCTGTTCTGGCATCAAGCCACCAGCTCCATACCTGCTGCAGGTCTCATAGGGTGCCTGTGGCATGTCCCAGCTCCCCGGGGGTACATTCTCACTTACCGGGGTTAGGATGAACAGGAGTGCTCTCGAAAAGGACTGTGGTGCCACCATTGCAGAGGGGTCCATAGACCACATAGGAGTGCCCTGTGACCCAGCCAATGTCTGCCACACAGCCAAAGATGTCCCTGTCCTGGTAGTCGAACACGTACTGTGTGAGAGAAGAGAGCAGTGAGGGGTACAGCCTGGGCCTGCCCTCAGGGCAAGGGGGACCAAATGCTAGTGGCTAGACAAGGTTGATCCATGTATCCTGCAACATTAAAACTTTCAGGATTAGGATGGTCTTTCCACACCTACATGACCACATGGAAGGAGAGGAGTTGTAGGCAAGAGCAATGTGGTAGACCCTATGAGCCATCCCCTGGCACTGCTGGGCTCCACATCCACAATAAACACTTAGGAAAACCCTGAGCCCAGTGTAGGAACACTGAGGCAAGAAGAAGGACCGTGAGATGCTTTAGACTGGATATTAGCAAAAAGTTCCTCACCACGAGGGTGGTGGAATACTGGAACAGGTTGCCCAGGGAGGTGGTTGAGGCCCCATCCCTGGAGGCATTCAAGGTGAGGCTTGACAGGACTCTGAGCAACCTGATCTAGTTGAGGATGTCCCTGCCCACTGTGGGGGAGTTGGACTAGATGACCTCCAGAGGTCCCTTCCAACCCAAACCATTCTATGATTCTATGCTTTGTCCAAGAGCCACCCCAGTTTGCCCTCAGGAGTTGGCACCTCTTCACCTCTACAGAGTGGGCACAGGCCTATGCCTGCAGGCAGGCAGAAAACAGATGAGGCTCTTCTTCCTGCTGCTCCATTTATTCCTAAGGAGACCGTTGGCTCCAAGGCTAGAGTATGAGGATGCCTGCCCTGTGCAGGGCATAACTGAGTGCCCTCAGAATGACAGCAGCATGTCCAGCTTCCTCAAGCAGTCTCCTTCATTTCATTTACTCAGCACTAGGTAAGCTCTCCAAGGGCCAGTCTCCCACTAGCCCATCACTTCTTGCCTTCTGCTCTGGTATCTGCTGTTTCAGACTTCCCTGTCTCTTCCTGTAGCTCCCTGAGTGCAGGCTGCCAGCTGAGGACTCTGGGGCTTCAAGTGCTCCAGGGGGCTCCTAATGGCAACCTCTCCTGCTTGCTATGTCTCTTCTTAACTGAGCAATGAATTACGGTAGCAGCAGTCTGCTCTATTCCACAGAGAGATGTGAACATACCAGCCCTGTGTCACTATTTCCAGTGCTCCTGAGTGCTAACATGGCCACATGCTGCTCACTCCTGCATTGCCATTCTGGGATAGCAGCCCTGGCTTTCGCAAACCAGCTCTGATGGTTTGGAGAGGATCATATATCATGCTGGGTACAGCTGTACACACAGCTTAGCTTACAGGAAAACCAAGGGCTTTCACACACACCCTGCATACACCCCCAGGAGGTCTGGCCTCCAGCACTCACAGCTGACAGGGAGGACCAGCCAGTCCTGAGCTTGCTGTCTCATAGGATGTGTGGTCTGAAACACTACTGGAACTTCAGTCACATACAGCTTGAGCCAGACTCAAAGCTAAGGGACTATTCAGAGAGGAACCTTCTCTTCTATAGTACTCCATATAATGTCTTAGGAAATGTTCCTTGCAACCAGTCCTGCAGCCAAGTGCAGCTCCATGCTGTATTCAACATACATCCTTTTATCCAGCTCTGTTAGAGTTTGCTTTGGGCATGCTAGGGGATAAAGGCTTTCCTCCTCCTCCTAAAGATGACCCATACTCTTCAGGTATAGACCCTTTGTCTTGAGAGCACTCACCAGCTTTTAGAGATATCCTCAGATGTTCCCCTCCCTGAAGCACTGCCTTTGATCTCCCACCTGAGTTGGATTGGTTACACTTAAGGAAAGCTGGCCAGATGTTTTAGAAGCAAACTGGCTACTTCCTTCTCACCTAGTAATATAAAATTACCCTTCCAAAGCTGAGCATCCCACCCAATGATTCTCACTGCCCCAATGATAGGGCAGTGAGAGAAATAAAGCCAAGAAGGTAGCTTAAAGGAGCATGTGTTTGGGAGGCCCTGCTGTGGAACATGTGCCCCACTACCTGTAGACAGATGTTCTTTACTGGGCTGATACCCTAGGAGGGTTTTCCAGAGACTTTGCTCTGAATAAAGATGAGCTCATGGTGCAACGAGGCAGCATATCTATTCTCTGCACTGCTTATGAACTGCTAGCTCATGAACACTCCGTGGCTGGGATCAATTACCTTGTGTGTGAGGGCAGCAAACAGCAAGTAACCAGCTTGGGAATGCACCAGACCCTTGGGTTTGCCAGTACTGCCTGATGTGTAGAGAAGGAACAACATGTCTTCACTGTCCATGGCAGCAGGCTCACAGCATTCATCCTCCTTCATCATCTCCTGCAAGAAAGAACACAGCACTTCTCTCTTGGGGTGTCACAGGGTTCCTGTGTTGTCCCCACATCTGCTTGCTCACCCAAGCCTCCCTCTGAGCACCTCTGCACTACCTTGCTCCCCACACATCATCCTCCTTGCCTCTACCCCTCCCCTCCCCTTGCTGCACCCTGAACTCTCTTTCACCTTGTGGAGCTGGCACTCTCCTCAGCCAGAACACACCTGCCGAGTAAGAGGCAACTATTTTTATACTGCTGCTGCTCTGACCAGCACAGAAGTCTTCCAGGAACCCTTTCTAATACTAATTACTTGTAGATGGGATGAGCCAAGGCAGGAAGACCTCAGTGCAGCTCCAGGGAGCTAAGAGAAACACACAGCAGGGACTCACCTCTTCAGAAGCAGAGCTCCACGCTGGCAGCCTGGCCACCATGTGTTCTACGAATAACAGGCATATGAGCTACCTCACTGCCTGCTTCCATAGACACAAGCTGCCAGAGGCACTCACATAGGGTGCCAGGTCTGCCAGCAGAGCAGTGTGACAATGCGGTGGCAATCCAAGGCTGGGCTCACAATGTGTCTGGGTGTTTCTAGCCCCGGTCTACCCTGCTGTGAGCCCTGGTTTGCACTGCCTGCCCCTGACAGGGGAACAGCCACCAGCTACCCGTTCCGGAGGTTCCTGGGACTGTCTTGAACTTGTATGCAGCTTCAGCTGCCACTGCTGCTGCAGGACACATCATGTCAGTACTAGCAAAATCGTCATGGCCAGCCAGGGCCCACTCTTCAGGTGGGCCAGAGGAAGTGGCAGTAGCACCAGTCAGCCTCTCACCTCCTCCAGTGGCATGTCCAGGGCTGTCATGGGAACCTTGCTGTCTGTCCTCATGGAAACCAGAACCCGTTTCACTCCTGGGCACTGCTTCACAGCCTGGTCCACTGTTTTCTTTAGCTCAATGACCTTGCCGCCTCTCAGTCCCTGGTTCACTGTGATCACTGTTTCTGACTGGGCTGCAGAAGGCAAAAGAGCCACGTAAGCAGCTCTGTCCCTTTCCATCAGTCGCACAGCAGTTTGGGTCTGCCATGACCCTGCACCCAGAACATGTTACACGTGTTCTCAATTTAGCAAAAACAGCTGCTTTGCATCTTTGTTTCCCATTGATTCCTGCCTGTGTTGCATCCTCTCAGAGGAGAGATGCTATATCCCAGCCCTTTAGTCCCTTGGATGAAGGAGAGAACTATTCTATCCCATGGGCTGGAAGGTATGAAGTGAGCCCATGCCATTTCCTGGGTGATAATCCCTATGTCATGGCAGGACACCCTCAGTTATCTCAGGGATTTTCTTTCAGAAGATCTTTGCCATCAGCACAGCACTGAGCCCTCCCAACTGCCCAACCAACAAGCTCAGCACTGTGCCCCAAGGGAAACATGCATCCCTCTTACCCACTGGCTCTTACCATCCCGGATCCTATCTGCTAGGGACTCGGCACTGAACCCGGCGAACACCACAGCATGCACAGCCCCGATGCGGGCACAAGCCAGCATGCTCGCCACCGCCAGCGGGCATGGGGGCATGTAGATTGTCACCCTGTCACCCCGTTTCACCCCTTGCCGTTTCATGGTGTTTCCCAGGCGGCATGTCAGCTCCAGCAGTTCCCTGCTCAAAGAAGCAATAGCACAGTTAGACTTCCTTGCAGTCTTACCTGTGTGCACAAAGATGGGGGTCCCAGAGCCTTGGGTATGTAGCTTACATCCCTACACACCCTAAACCCTCATGCTGGAAGTCCATGGAAGAGCTATAAAAAAATGTCAGTGAGAAGGAAAGGAGGAGATAATCACTAACATGATTAGGGCCATTATTTATGGAAAAGAAATAAATCAGAATGACCTCTGTACAGAGTCTGACACTCTCACTGGCCAGCCTGATGAGCAAGCCACAGGGCCTGCAATTCCTCTGGCTCAGCAAGTCCCCGACACCTCAGCCAGCTTTCCCAGTAACAGTCTGCACATTTCTTATCAGCCTGTACAACAGGAGCAGCACACTACCCTGCAAGGCTGGAAGAGTTAGCTAGCTTTCTTACCCATGAAGACAGGGCCTCATGCTTTGCTAAAGCTGGGAAGGTAAAGCCCTCCAGAACTTGTGCTCATCAGCGAGAATAACAGCTGTAGGAAAGCAGTGAGCAAAACAATGCCTCTCCCAAAGAACCATCTCTCCCAGAAACCACAGCTTGGCTGTCAGCAACTCAATTCATGGAAGGGCTCTCCATGCAGGGAGATTGGCAGGGGTGGATGGTCATGTTTGTTGCATGAGGCCTGGAGCCAGGGAGGACAGAGGCACTTGTTCTGTGTGCAGAGGGATTTAAGTGAATTCTGCAGCAGAGACTCAGAGAGAAGGCAAATTGAGGTGGAAGTTGGGGTGCCTCAGACAAACCTAGCAGGGCTGGACAGGCAGTCCCTCCAGAAAGCCAAACCCAGTAGCATTGCTGACGTGCGGATGACCATGGGAGTTCCCAACACCCATGCAGCTGTGAATCTGACCTCTCTTACAGACCATTAACCTGCAAGTTCAGACACCAGGAACCTTGCCAAGAAGGCCCATGATTTTCTCATGTGGTCTTATCTACAAGCATTGCAGTGTTGCCACAAGGGGCTTACATCTGCCTTCCCAGGTGGGTAGGGACCCAACAGGGCCTAAAGGGTGAATCAGGTATCCTGAAGTCTCAAATCAGCACAGGCAAGCCAACAGCCACCATACTGCTGGTCTATCTATGTGAAGGGATGCTGCATCCACTCACATGATGCACATCAGCAGACCAGTCCTGTGCAGTGGTCATGGCGTACTGCAATATTTCTCTTGTACATTCAGAGGTAAGTACTGACCTGTATGTGACCCGCACCTCCTCTCCTGGTTCATCCTTCTCCCAGATTAAGGCCACTTTGTCTGGGGCTACATGGACATGTCGGTCCAGACAATTCACTGGAAAAGACAACCCAGTTTCACTGCCAGAGCAACCCTCAGTACCTCTTAAATGCCATAAAGCCAGCTCTGGAAGTCCTGTTTTCAGATCAGAGTCAGGGCTTGTATATGAGTCTTTTCAGCATTAGCCTTGGGCATCCACTGAAACAACCTTTGTGGATACCAGCCAGCAGACCACAACCACCATCCCAAGCCTGTTACACTCCTCACCACTCCAATACCTACTAATCCCCATTATCAGCTTCCCCCTTAACCACAACCTCACTCAGTCCAGAGCAGAAACCACCTGGAGTCCCTCTGAAGGTCACACCCACTGTGCCTTGGCAAACATTAACTCAGCCATCACCCCACATATCACTGCCTTGCCGCTGCATCTGGGAGGGACTAGGGAAATTTTTTAGTGATGGTCTTCCTAAATAACAAATGTAGGATGAAGCGAAGCTCTGCACAGGAAGCCTGCAAGGTGTATTTGTCCATGGAGAAGACCCAGGGCCAGGAGTGTCTATGGCTTTCCAGGCACACATTAGGCTGAGGCCTTGGCTGTAATCTTCTGAGAAAAGTTTTCAGTGTTGCTGGCAGCTGCAGTTTCCTCAGAAGCCTTGTTCCATTCTGTGCTTTCCTTAAACCTGCTACTAAAGTCATGGAATGAAGCAGTAGCCCCAGTTTGCATACTAAAATGCCCTTTTCTCCTAATCATTTGTGGTTTTCCTGGAGAGAAAGAAACACGTATAAAAGGGGGAACAGTAAGATCTCAAATCCCAAAGGCAAATAGCTCTTGCTCTCCTGTCCAAATGGATTGTGTAAGATCTGATTTCTGAGAGGTCTGTCTCATATTTTGAGCACTGGAACCAACAGCACTGTGTCACTAGCCCCTATGTCTTCCCCTGGCAGCCCTCCTAAGGCAGTAGTCACAGCCTGCAGAATAAGAAACTCTCACAGCTATGGGGACTTCCAGTACCAGTATTTCCAGTATATTGCTGCTGTATTTTGCTCTCTGCAGATGCATGCTGCCTGTGCTTGGCAGGGATAACCTAGTGCAATGCACAGGCACAGGGTCCAAGGCTGCTGGTTGTGTTCCTAGATAACAGAGCTTCTGTGCTGCTGTGGGATCCACAGAGACTGAGAGAGAGCACCCTGGTTCCCAGTACACCCCAATCCAGTTGCAGTCCCTCCAGCAAGACCTGGTTGCTCCCTTAGGACCAGCCACATCTGTAAACTGCAGCCGCTGCAGGACCAACCAGACCTTTAGGGGATTTCCCCCTCCCTTCAACTCTTCAGCTCTGCGGTCCTCCGATCTGCTTCTGGTGCCAAAGCCCGTCACAGAGACGCACCCACAGGCACTTCATGGTCTCCCACGTCCATCCCCTTCCTTACCTGCCACATTCAGTTGCCCTCCCAGGAACCAGGAGACCCTGCCCTGACGCAGATCACAGTCCTGGACAGAGTGGAAGGGGGTGATCCAGGTAAGCCGGCTCCTCCCTAGCACTCCCCAGAAGGCATCCCCCTGCTCCACTGACACCTTGTACAAGTCTTGGTGGTCCTTGGGCCCAAGGAAGGCGACAGCTTCAGGCATGTAGGCAGTGAGGGGCCTGTGGCTCCAGGCTCGGGCAGCCACCAATCCAAGGGGGCATCTGGGAGCCTGAGGAAGAGCCTTGGGGCAGCAAGCCCTGGCCAGCAACCTGGCCATCGCTGCAGGGAGTCTGACTCTCACTGAGGGTGTGAGTACTTGGAGCTCTCACAGCCACTTGGGACACCCAGCCTGGTAGGAGCTAGGGCTATATCACCCTGGGCTGACTCAACACAAAGCAGCTCTCCCATGCAGGGAGCCTGGGCTACCCTCCTCCCCTGCCTCGATCCTCTCCTGCTCTCTTCCAGAGCACTAAGGGAACAAGAAATTCAATCCCTTTAAGGGAGGAGAAAGGGGTGGGCTGTAGAAATATTTGACTGAAAATAACCTTCATGCTAATCTGAGTCCTGACAGCTGCTCTTGAATAGGAGCCAGGTTCAGCGGGTGCCTGTGTTCCCCACTAGACAAACCCAGACCAGGCTCTACCAGCCCACTCCAGATCCTTCTGCTTTGCCCCTACTCTTCTCCCTCCCACCTCCCTCTACTCACCTCCGTCCCCTTGCTCCCCACAGTCCCCCCCACTGTAGGCCCTGAGTCCTCTGCGAACCATGAGGGCAGCCTGGGGCAGCTCATCTGCAAAAGTCAGGGTCCCCTCCATGCTAAACTTGGGCGACAGGACCATCCCCTTCCCAGAAATAAGACCCATTCCCTGCAGAACACTAGGCTGTGCTGTCTCCAGTGGGCCAGGGAAGGTTCTTCTCCTGTGACTGTCTTCTGCAGGAGGGGCAATATCCCATCCCACCTCATTGCTGAGCAGCTATCAGGGCTTTCCTCTCTGGCAAGCTAGGTTGGGCACTCTGCCTCCTCACAAACACTTGAAATTGGTGTGTTCCACAGGGTGGACTAGGAGCACTCAATGAGGCCATTGTGTGGAGCAGAGGATGGTGGTTTGGCCTGAAACACTGCTGCCCATCTTCTCACACTGAAGCTGCCAATCAGCACTACAGCAGAGCAGTTTCTTGCCTCCAAACAGCTTTTTTTCTGCATTCCTCTCCTTCAAGCCCTATATAGGTAGTGGTTTTAAAGACAGAGCTTGGAGGTTTCCTTAATTTCATAGTCCAGGTTCCCCTCCCTTCCTAGGAAACACAAGAGAGGAGCAGAAAAAGGCTCTCCCTGCAAGCAAGACTCTTCTCGGCCAGACACACCAATGGATCAGCAGCAGAGATGAGAGGGTTAGCATATCTAATCTTTGTTCTTCACAGTGCAACACCATTCATGGTCTGCAGGGTTGATGTTTGGTGAGCAGGCTGGACACCAGCATGGGTCACAGGCACTATTTGATGGCACAAGCACTCATCCCAGACCACACACCCAACATGCATCAAAGCTGCCCCCAGATCTAGGTAAGGACCTACAACGGCTCTGCTCCCACAACGAAATGCAGTCCTGTGGGCTTACAGCCCCTCCACAAAGTCAAGCCTGAGCAGCCTCATCATTCCACAGGCAAAGTTTCTAATTTCCTATTCACGTATGCTCTGCCTCAGACTTTTTCCCCTGTAAGACCTCAGGTTTTTCCATCAGACCATTCCCAGCAGGGTAGGCAAATCTCAACTCCTTCTCTGGTTAACTCAGAATGGGCTTTTGTTGCTCTCAAACTGGAGCTCAACTTACTGGAAATCCCTGGTGGTGTCCTCCCTTCCGGCAAGCTGCCCTGCATCTGCAGAATCTGGCTGCTTCCTCTGCTCCTCAGGCCAACTAGGCTCTGCAGTTTCCTCCTGGCAGAGAAGCTGAGCCTGCCTAAAGGTCTGTCTCACACCAGTGAGTGTTTGATACAGGATGACCCAAAGCACCAGAGCTGTTATGGATGCTGGAGTAACTTGTTCTCTGACCAGTTGTATGCCATGACAACTAACTTCTGCCCCAGGCACAAGCACCACCTTTTCAGCTTTGTCTTTTACTGGGTGGGGAGGAATATGCAGACCTCCCCCTGTGCCATTTTGGAGCTCTCACCTCTCTCTGACTATGGCCTGATTTATAAACACCTCTCAGCTTTGGCTGAATTCACCCTCCTTGTACATCGGTGACTGGAATCACACACAGTACTCCAGTTTAGTTTTATTCTTGTTCGTATCTTTACAGAAAATGGCACATAAATCACAGATGCTGGATGACTAGAAGTTGTTACAGCTCCATATCTCAAACACCTCAATACTGAATTCTTTTCTCACTGTATATACATTATTTACACACCATGGGCTATCATCTAACACATCAAACGACCTGGAGACAAAGACAAACCAGGGCTGGATGGAGGAGCTTAACCTTTGACGGAAAAAAAACAGTAGCTCTGGGGGAAGGATGCTCACAGCTGAAAGCAGGACAGAAAGGGTCACCTTGAAGTCACTGTCCTACAGCTTTTGGGAGGGAATAGCGCCTTACTGGAATGGAAAGGTGATTGTACTATGGAGTGGGTTTAGCTGCATGGATATGCATGTGTTTGTGTGGGGCTTGTTGGAAGATGTATGTACACATTGTGGGGTGGATATGCATGGCTGTCATTCCCTTTAACACTCAGGGGGGGAGTTGGACAAATTTAATTCAATAAATACATTGGGCAGGTGTTGTTGTCTTGCCTGAAATAATGTATTCAGTAAGTAAATTCACCATTCAGCCCCTCCTTAGGGGTGCAGGGCTTTGGTGTTTGGGGCAGAGAAAGACCCAACTGTGGTGGCCAGCCCTGTGGGAGTCAACAATGTAGGCTGGGGCCACCTTGAAGAGCCAAGAGGAACCAGGGTGTTGTGCCTGCAGGATAACCTGCCTCTCCCTGCCAAACAAAGGGAAAACTGAACTGCTTTAAAGCTGCAGCCCCTTCCCAGAAGACCTCAGTGTTGGGCATGGAGATAAAGGTGGAAGGGAGATAAAGGTGGAAGGTGCAAACCGCCCTGGACAGACAATCGCCATTTGATGCAAACACTGCCATGGTCTTGTCCCTCTGTGGCCTGGGCCAGAGGCAGAGGTGATGGCCGTGGGAAAGTAGTGGGTCTGCCTGGGACATGGCACAATGAGACAGCATGGGAAAGGGACCAGGAAGCACTTGAGAGAGATGTGCACCGAGGAGAAGCATGGCAGCAGAGGACAGACTCACTCCAAGATGGCAGATGGGGTCTGGGACTGGAGCAGGAGCGGAGAGCTGCATAGCTGGTCGTGAGGCCAGAGGGACCCACAGCCTCCATGTCCTCCTGGGTGGTGATGATGATGGGACACTTTCTGGTCCCCCAATAGGAAGCAGTGGGGAGATGAGGAAGGCCCAGTGGGGCAAAGAATTGAGGGGCAGGGGTATGCTTGAGGGAAGCAGGTGAGGAGAATCCCTGCCAGGCAGCCCCAAGTGCAGAGACTGGGGCCCTGCTTCCCTGGCAGGGGTGGCTGGGGGGGCCTGGCAGTCCGAGGGGGAACATGGTCCCCGGAGGACACAGTGTCTGTTGGGGCTGGCTTCCGCTGCCTCTCCTCGCCTAGATCAGCTTCTCCTCCTTCTGCGATGAGTTCATCTTCTCTGTCTGTCTCTCATCCTCTGCTGCTGCCACCTCCTCCCCTGTCTCCAGCTTCCTGCCCGAGGCTGGGGTGTCCCCAATGATGGTCCCCAGGACTTTGGTGCTGTGCTCCTGAGCTTTGGCCCTGAGGGCAGCAATGCTGTTTTCTCTCAGTTCCTCTTGGGAAATGGTCGTTTTGGGATCCGGGCCCCTCTCTTCCTTATCACCTTTGTCAAGCTTGGGCAGGGCCTGGCGCTCCACCTCCGTCTTCCTCCCCGCCTCAGCCGCTGCCTCCAGAGACTTTTTGTGCATCCCTAAAAAGAATTGTTGGTATTCGGGTTTAGAAAAGCGCCTGGGCATGGGAAAGCCATCTTGAACTGAAAACAGCAAAGATAAAGAGAGGCCAGAATTAAGGAAAAGCAGAAACCCTCGCTTCACACAGCAGTCACAGCGAGCCGCTCGCTCTGGCCCCCGTGCAAGGTCAGCCCAGACAAGGCAGCTGCCTCCTGGGGCAGCTTGGCCCAACATCCATGGCCCTAGGGCTGCCTGCAAACATCTAGAATTACTCTCCCCTTCATTTCTCTGTATGAATCAAAAGCTCACTTTTCCCTGCATGGGGACGAGGGTCTCTGACAGCAGCACAGTTGCCTAACTGAGGCTGTGGAGAGAGATCCCCCATTGCCTATTCCTTTATCAACCTGCTCCTCACACAACCCACCCCTCTGCCTCTCTCAGTTTCACAGACAGAAGGACAGGGCAACCTGTCATCAAGATGCCAGACACTACTTTGGGGGCAGAACTAGCCTGAAAAGTCAGAAAGCAGGAAGCAAAGAGCAGGAGCATGATAGGGTAGCTGCTAGCTCCATGTCTGCACAGAAAAACAAGTGAAACCAGGCAGAAATGCAATTCCCCTAGGTGTCAAGAACAGGAGGCAGCAGCAGTATATTCCCCTGGGGACTTGGGGCAAGAAGAGAGCATTTTGGGGTCCCAGCACTCCATCCAGTATTATAGGGCTGGGATACCCACACCAGGATGACCTCCTGCCTTAGCCAAGGTTCGGAGCTCCTGCACTAGGGCTTGGCATGAAGGAGGTTCACATCATGGGAATTTAAAGATAACACCAGCCTGAGCATGGGCGAGCAAATTCCTGCCCTGGACAGATCCTGCAGGTCAGGATCCAAGGACCACTGGGGATTTGGGATGAGTGGTCAGACATTATTGACAAAGGCGGTTGAAGGATGGGGTGGTAGAGGGCAGTGGGGCGGGGGAGCCCTGCCCCACCATCCTTCACCTTAATTTTTTACATGGCTGTGATTTCTTCCTCACATTCCCCTACTTCATCTCGACCTGCTCACCATCCCCCACAAAGGCAGCTTCTCTCTTACCCAGGAGCCAAGGGGCGCAGGACTCCATGATGCCATCCTTGGCAGACTTGAGGATGGACTCGGGCAGTGGGATGGAGTGACGCACCATGGCACCGTAGAGACCGTACTCAGCCATCACGCTGCTTCTGCCCCAGCACTTCTCCCTCTTCCGCCATTTGGCCCGACGGTTCTGGAACCAAACCTGGGGCAGGTGGCAAGGAAGGAGATGGGGTTTTGAGGGGAAGAAGGTGTATCAGTCCCCTTCCCGCAGAAGAAAACAAATGTGATTGTGTACACATGAAGGCAGATGTGTAGATGCTCATCCTGAAAGCACTGCTATGTCCTCCATCAGGCAGCAGTCGCCAGGTATCTCTCAATCCCTTTCTCCCTCCCTCCCTCCTTGCAGAAACGGCGAGGGCCAAGCATGAGGGTAGGTCCCATCCCTCTCAGCAGGATGTAATTAATTTGCCATTGCGGCATCTTTTTCCAGCAGCTTTTGACTCTTGTGCCTGGGATTTTCTTTCATTATTTACTGGGTGTCTGAGCTGCAACATGGGGCTGCTGGAAGTGGTGCCTGCAGGGAGGGATGGGATGGGAGTGATGCTCGGGAGAGGCGGGAGAAGAAGGAAGCTGATCTGTGTGCTTCTCCCTGAATTCCCGGTTTGAAAAGCCCCTCATCTTCTCAGAAAATTGGCAGAATAATCTCTGAGCTGTGACCTGGGGGGCAGCGAGCAGAGAGGCGGGTGGCAATGGCAGGGGGGAATGCTCACAGAAATCTATTAGTGCTTTCTCTCCGATTTCCATCCCTCTTGTCTCCCTCACCCTCCTCCCTCTCCCGCTCCCCTCCCTTCCCTCCGAGCAGAGGCATCAGCTTTAGATGAAAAATTGCTCGAGGTCTATTCAGAAGGAGGCAAAGGAAGAGTCAGCCCCAGGGGCAGCCCAGGCCTGATTGAAAAATAAGTTAATTTCAGTTTGAATCGATGGGCCTCAGGCACTGAAATATCACGGGAAATTAAAGCAGCTGGTCCCAAGGGAACCACACCATTGACCTGCGCTAATTAATGCCATGGAGCTACCAGGCCCCTCTCTGAGAGGCAGCCCCTCCCTCCCTACGGACACCCCAAACACCTCCTCATTTAACTAATTAGACTCACAGAAAATTGGGTGTTAATTTGTTTAGGATTTTTTTTCTTTTCTATTTTTTTCCCTCCCTTTCCTGGGAAGTACATGGCAGAATGGAAATGAATGGCGGGGTCTCGCTGGCAGATGGATGCTCGGGGTCACTCTGCAATCTTCTCCGACTTGATTGCTTGATTAGGTCGTTAGCACATTAAAAAAAAAAATTGCTTGCCGTCTGGCGCTGGCCTGATGAGTGGGATGAGGCGGGAATCGCCTGGGTAATTTATCTTTTTATACTGCAAAGAATTTGATTTCAATCTGCAGATATATGGAGGTGCCTTTGACACCTGTTTAACACTATAGAGCTGACAGCTTAACCCTCTCTTTTCCCCACTGTCTGTAGCTGTAGGGGAGTTCAGGCTGCAGTGGGAAGCACTGGGGGACTGGGGCAGACCTCCACCTTTGCTGTAGGGGCCTCAAGACTGATGCTGCTGAGTGATGTCCTGCTCTCAGCTGACAAAGCAAGCTTAACTCTTCTACTTGTACAGAGAGGAAGTGCCCAGCACTGAAGCTTTATGGGTACAGAGCTGCAGGGTAGGTGGGCGTCTTACTAGCACTGGTGACAGCCAGCCTTGGCTGTTTCTGGGAGCCTGGCCAGCCTGACCCCACAAGAAGCTCTGTGGGGTGGGGTGGTGGTCCCAGAAGCTGTGATCCCAGCTTCTCCCAGCAGAAGACACTCTGTTCGTATCAGGGGAGATTTTACAGCCAGGCTGCTTCACCACACCTTACCTCCTCTGCATGACAAAGAGTCTGATTTGCACTTTCATACTGCCGATACTGAACACCTAGACCATGGGTGGCTGTGAAACCACCCGGGCCTGAGTGAGGACCCTCAGAAGCACACAGCTCTCTCTCTCCACCTGTTCCTCCATGCCCGCACAACACATGGTTTTGCACTGTGGTGCAGTCAGCAGGATGCTGGCAGGGTCTCTCACTTCAGGCCACATGATCCTCCCACACCCAGAGCCCAGACGGCAGAGCTGGAAGGGACTGGCTCAGTCCTTCTCCCACCTCAGCACAAACCTCTGTGGTTCCTCCTCACTCACCAGACCTCGGCAACAGGGCAGCCACCCTCAACACTTCCATGCTGCAGGGGGGCGCAGGTCAACCCAGCAGGGTCAGGAGAGGGATTCTGCCTGCTCTGCTCTAGATAAAAGAGTACAGTTTCATCCCTTGCCTCTTTATTGCCTGTGGCTTCAGGGAGAAATTCCTGCACAACCCGAAGGCTGACACCTGCAAGTCTGCCTTGGTTTGAGGCTGCAGTGACACCTTTCCATGTACCCAGAGCAGCTTGCAAGGCTCAGTTCTGCATAGCTCATTTTGTCACCAGCTACCACACCTGGGATCTCAGCCAGGTGCAGTTTTTTCATGAAGTACCAAGTAAGCAACTTTTTAAACTCTCCCCAATCCTCTTTTACCCAGGTGCCTCTTCATTGATGCTTTTACCACCTCTCCCTTTCCCCTCCCTCCTGCCTTGATGTCCCAAACATTCTTCTCCATGCCTCATGCTTCCCTGCTCTTCCCCTTGGTAAGGTCTCAGCCTGACCCAGTGCTGCCTGCTGCCACAAAACCTGCTGCCTTAGAGCATCCCCTCTTCTGAAGGCAGGGCCACAAAAATGCCAGAGGCAGCAGAAGCTTTCCCAGCTGGTAGCTCAATTTTGACTAGAGCCAGTGGAAAATTTTCAATCAAAAAATGCACAGAAAAAAGTGCATCCAGACAGTGGAAGTGTAATCAAAATTGTATCTGTGGCTTTCTTCTGAATGCTGTATTTTAATCTCAGCCACCTAAGATACGCAAAATCTGTGCTTTAAAGCCAAATGGGAAAATCAAAATTACATCAACAACTCAGTAAGATCATTCTGAGATTTCCCAAAGCAATTTTTGTTATTTGATGGGAATTTCCTCTTGGTTTTGACTAGGAAAAAGGAAAGTTTGAAATCTCGGAATTTTCAGCAGAATAGAAATTGGGAGGACCGAGCATCTTGCTTTCACACCAAAAGCAAGCTCAGCTGCCTCCCTGCAGCATAAGTGTTGAGGGTGGCTGCCCTGATGCCCAGGTCTGGTGAGTGAGGAGGAACCACAGGGGTTTGTGCTGAGGTGGGAGAAGTATTGAGCCATGTCATCTCCGATATGAAGTTGAGTGAAAACAGCGGTGCTCAATGCTGAATATTGCTGGGATCAGACTCCAGTCCAACACCTCTGCCACAAGGCCATCTGGAGGAGAACAGAGGGAAGAGTTCCAGCACCGCACTAGCAGCCCCCATGCCATTTCAGATCGGCAGAATTATTCCCTGTGGCCCATTCTCGGGATTTTGCCCTCATTCAGATAGCTCCATCAGTGAGACTTTCTTCTGGGAGAAGATCTCATTCCTTTCTTCAAATTTCTTGACATGTTATCCAAATTGTCCTGTGTCTTGATTCTGAATTGAATTGTGCACCAGTTTTAGTAATTCTGAGGTATTTCCAGCTGTGTTGGTACATCAGCCACAAATTCCAACTATGCAGTTATTTATTATTGGCACCTCAATTTTCCTGGAGAAGGTTTCACCCTTATATTTACTCAAGGTTTGGTGTTCTATGTCTTCTTTGGCTGCTTGTTGTCTTTGTGTGGAGATATCTACTCTACATCTTCTTCTGGCTCTGTAAAATTTAGTCTGCTTCAAGAAATATTTAGGTTTGTCCACATTTCCTCTTGCCCCTTCTCATTACATGGATCAGCTCAGCTTTGTGACATGGCTGTGCACCACACAGCTTCTTTCTAACTTGCTTTCATCTGGTTCTCAGTTGCACAGCTCAGGGTATGGTTCCTGCTTCCACACTTCACAAGCAGTGGTGAAAACCTCTGATTAATTTTAGACTGAAGCATGTTAGATGTTTGTGCAAAGCTATCACAATCTAACATGCAGAGTTGTGTTTTGTGCCATTGTTCTACATCTTAAGATGATTTACAGCTGTTTATTATCACACAGTCACCCTCTATGAAACATGGGAAGCTTGCTCCAGGAACTCTACCCTCAAAAAGTGGACAACAGAGTAAAGAGGACATGTTTGTCTTGCTATCCATCAGATGCTTTAGCATGTAAATTCAGCTTATGCATGCACATTTGCTGTTTAGCAGCCCAAAGCCCTCTGCTGGTCTGCTCCTGAGGTTTGACAAGTGCCACCCTCGGCACACCTGGGGTGGTTACTGTTCTGGCTGAGCTGCAGGCAGGACGCAAGCCACCCTTCATGCACCAACAGCAGATGAGATGATGCTCACTGAACAGTACACACTGCATGTTCTGCGTCTGCAGAAACAGCAGGCTCTTCCATATCCATGGGTTTTGGTCCCCTAGGCATAGAAAAACTACAAGACCAAAACCCATCACCTTGCAAAACCTGCTCTCAATATGAAGCAAGCAAATAGAGCGTGGTAACATTATACCTCACTCAGAGAGGATCTGCTCATCAACTTAATCCCTACCATTTGGTCAGAGCTGAACATTACCCGCTCTCTAACCCCACTGGGCACATCACACTGCCTCCTCCAAGAGCAGCCACAACCTATGAACCGAGATAGCAGCAAATGCCAGCACCTTCAGTGTCACCTCCTGGATTGTTGTTCCACATGCCTTTTCTTCTGAAGCCCCTTTACCAAAATCAGTACCATTGCAAAGCCTTATAAATGAGGATGTTTCTGACCTTCATCATCTAATTCTCACCCTCAGTGCCCACTGCCCAAAACAGCACAAGTTGAGGCACTCTGTGCACAACTGCAGGGTGCAATGTTTGCGAGTCAGGACTGGCAAGGTTATTCTTGCCAGTTTCCTCCTCTGAATCACACATGACGACAGATGCTTCTTCAAGTTATTGATGATGCAGAAGAGCAAACTGTAGTAGTAGTAAGCTCTCATTTTGTAAAGAGGTGTGAAACAGAATGTGTCCTTGTTATCTGCTTTCATCATATCAGTTAGTTTGTTTACCTAATCAGCTCCTGAAACGTCTGCTAAAGAAAGAAAGCTCCCTGAGGTTGGTCATAAGCCAAAAATCTGAATTAGCAAAGGGGTATTTTAAGGTATCTAGGATGTCACTGTGTATTGTTTATGTATTGTTTCAACCTAAAAATGTCACTGGTTACACTTGTTTTCTTGGCTGCTACTTTCCAAACTGGGGCATACAGGCAGAAGAATTAATAGTGGACTTTTTTATCTTTCCAATAAAAAAACCATTATTTTCCCTGCCCACAGCACTCCTTATCTCTTAAAGGAGAACTCTAGCCTAGATAATGGATATTTTTTACATAAATCTCACATGTCTTCGTGTCTTTGACATAGTCTTTCCAAGTTCCAGGCTTTATTGAGCACAAGATGATCCCAACCCAAAGCAGTGCATGCTGAAATGCCCACTAGATGGCCACAAGCAAACGCACGTCCACACACGCACAGACACACAGACACCCCATCACTAGCCCCACCAGCACATGCCTTTGCCAGGCTCGCACACGGCTGTTAGTAAACCAGCAACTAGGGCAAGGGACAAAATCCCAAGTCTGTCCAGAAGCAACGCTGAGACAGCCTCCCCCACCCAGTGACTAACTCCTTACAATTCCTCTGCTGCAAACCTTCAGCTTTGGGAGCCAAACTGTCGCTCCGCTCCGTATGATCCCTGCAAAGAAGCCATTCTTGATACTGAGCTTTTCAAGTGAGGACACAGCAGAGAAACCCTTTCCTGCCCAGCCAGGCAACCTGTGAGCTTTCTGGACTTCTCCTGTGACATTGCCTTTGGTTGTAATCCCCTAGCATGGTCCCACCTGATGTGATGGTGCTGATGGCTTTCTGACCCAACATATCAATATCCATCCATGCTCCTCTCCCACAGATCCAGCTGTCTTGGGCTGGATTGTGCACAACCTGAACTTCTCACGTTCATCCACCAACTCTCTTCCCTGTAATTCCCTCTTCCTCAATACCCTGTAGTTGTTTATGCCCCTTTCCCCATCATGCTACTCTGGACTGATCTTGTCACCTCACTGTATGTCCAGCAAGGCATTGTCACAGAGAAGCTCTGTTTCTCAGTGCAAGCTCTTCACACCTCTGTCTGCATACTGTTTTCCCCTCTCTTTGACTAGAAAAACATCGTCAAGCCCACTATCCCCTTCACAGCAGAGTGCTGCTCCTAAAAATCATTCCCAACAGCAAACCCATCAGTTCCCCACTTGAAGCCCTTTGGTGGGTCCAGCTGCAGACCAGAGAACATCTCCAGCTTACCTCCACAACCAGGGCCCTGCTGCCATCTCAGCACTCAGTTCCTCCTAACAACTACACATCTCCCTTTCCACCTTCTTCCTTTTCAACCCAAGACATTACAATGAGAGTAGTCAGGATGAAAACCTCTGAAAGAACAGCCATGTCCTTACCCTCATATTGGGCAAGGTCAGTGGTCCTGGCTGGGCTCAATCTGATGAGGAAAGCACTGCAAAAAACGGGATTCGTATCTTCCTCAGAGCATGTACACATCCACACTTACAGGCCCTGGCGCTTTATAGTCAATTGCCACATGAGTGTAAGGTCTGACTCCATCCTGGGGCTTCCCCAAATCCCTCCTCTGTAGTGATCACCCCAGGAAAGCTCCCTTTCCCCAGGCTGCTGGTGCACCACTTGTGTAAGCCTAGAAATGGTTTATGGCTGTCTTTACAAATGTAATGTCAAAATTATTGGGACTGTTTATGGTGACATCACTTTCTATGGCTGGTGTAAATTGGGTATGAAGTTAAATGTGAGCAGTAAAGGTTGCACATGGGGTGCACGGCTGATCACAGGACTCATCATCCCTCCTCTTACTAAACACTGGGAAAGAGCTTTCTGAGCTCACATTAGAAAGAGCAATTCCTATATAAAGCATGGCAAGAACCCTTCCTGGCAATAGCTGGATTGTGTCTGACCCACTTGGCTAACAAGCCCTACCAGACATAGTGAGACAAGTTGTGAGACAGTACTTCTCCCTCTTGAGCAAAGATGTGATGGTACATCCAAGCTTGGGTCTCCTCTAAACTAAACTAGCACAGGGTACACATTGAATATGGGCTCAGTACAGCACCCAGCAAAAATCTACATGCAAAAATATACATTTTTGGAGGGAGGGGGGTTGTACACTGGAATACGCTGCCCAGGGAGGTGGTGGAGTCTCTGTCTTTTTGATATTCAAAACCCGCCTCAACACCATCCTGTGCAACCTGCTCTAGGCGCACCTGCTCCAGCAGGGGGGTTGGACTAGTTGGTCTCCAGAGGTCCCTTCAAACCCCTAACTTTCTGTGGCTATTACCATGCCACCAGTACTGCAAACCAGCCCTGCCAACAAATCCCAGTCTTAAAAGCACTACATGGACCAAGTATACCTATTTGCTGTAATTTATCTGACTTGCGCAGCCAAAGCTGTAAAATCCGTCTTGACCAGGGAACATGTCTTAAACTGTGGCCCCTTGACAAATCCGGGATTTTCACCCGGCCTTGACACCTCATGGTGATTTGAAGTGTGCACACAATGTACATGGTAGGTATTGTGAGATCAGTGGTTCCATTTGATCTGTGCAACACATGCACAGCAAATGCAGCCCCGAGACACTGACTTCATCATGGCCAGACCATGATGCCAGCTGACCAGAAGCTTAGCTGGAGCTCCATATAGGCTACCAGATGCTGGGGCATAACATAAACACCCAAATTCCTCTTTTCCTGATGCTGATTGAAAACCAGGGTGCGTGACAGTCACAGGAAAGCTGGCAAGAGTACGCCCATCATCCTTGTCCACACAAACCCAGGGAGACACTTATCATCACAAAGGGTGATATGGCATATCCATCCTTTGGATGCTCACAATGCCTGTCTCCATTAACCAAGCTGCTATCCTGTCTGTATAATTTAATTTTGCCTCCTTTTCCCCCCACTAACACTGCTCTGCAGGTCTTCTAGCACAGACGAAACCTTAGCATAGGTCTTCATAAACATCCATATGCAGCACACTCTATGAACGTGCAGGGACACACCATGTTATCACTTTTATGTTAGAGCAGGGCAAGTCAGGGCAGTCGGAGGAGAAACGTCACATCCCCTTCCTGATGCTTCAATGGGCACCAAAATCAGAGCTTGGGATTCTAGCCTTCCTCAGAGACTGTGGAGCACTGCCTGTGTTCTGGGGCTGCTCTTGCATGCCAGAAGCAGGTTCACGTTGCCCTTTTCTTTATCAGTATACACATTGCAAAGGACAAAGGTGGACTGTAGCCTTCTCCAGAAAACAGTTTAGGGGCCAGAGGCTGTGCACCAATATGAAATGGTGTCTGCAGCACTACCTGGTACCCACCACTTCCTGAGATTAGGATTAAGACCAACCCCATGTGCATGGGTACAGCCTGTAAAGTCCCCTCTGAGAGCTACAGCACAGACTTACCAATGTAATGTACTCTTGGTGTGTTGAAAACTTAGCTGTAAGATACTTACAGAAACGTGTTACATGTTGTAATAAGTTTCCAAGCAGCATCCTGGACTAAGCACCAGAAGGAGAAAGTTGCAGTCCTTCACAATCTTCCCATAGGAAGATACATAGCAAAGATGGTGTTTGCAAATCCTTATCTCATGCAATAAGAGATATCTAATCATCTAACCTCAGCAAATCCTTCATCAGGCTGTTTTGAATTTGGGAAAGGAGGAGGACTACCAGAGCCAAAGAGCATGACAGAACAGCCATCTGACCATCACTCAGAGGTCAGGAATGGTAGTTATGTTGGCTGCACTGGGGTGGCCCTTCAGTGCTCTACTCCTACCACATGTCTGCTCCCAGCTCTACAGATTCCTCAGCTTTGTGTACCCATAACATTCTTTCGGTCATTCACTACTGAGTTTTCACACGACTCCTTACAGCTCATGCTCCAGGACTGGCTGCTGATGTTCGCAGCCGACATTGTCAGCTCAGGCTAACGTGCAGCACAGCTAATGGTGTGACCTGCAGAGCTGGCAACACATAGACCACTCGTGGATGCTGCTCACACCAGGGCAGTACATCCAAGCTCACAAGGACATTCCCAGGTGTCCTCCATGCTTACTCCACACCAAGCTAAGATCTCCCAGACACAGACACTCCCTCAGTTGTCACTTAACCACTGAAGCCTTGATCTGAGAAGTCACAGTCATTGTTGATCTAACCAACTAACAAATACCAGGGTGCTGTAATGACAATCACGGGGGACTCTGAGTTGAAAGGATGGCAGTGAAACCAAAGAAACAAAGAGACCTAGAGATATTAGAAACACCCGATGGACATCACCAGCACATCTGGCTAAGTGTAGTGTCTGGCACAGATACTCATCATGTACATTTACATGGATGGGTTGGCTAGATCCTTCCAAGGGATTATTTCCCAACAACACTCACAGTTTAGTCTCCCTCTAGGTGAGCCACATAGTGCCTTTAGAGAGGAAAGGGTAGCATGGATGAGAAGGTATTTCCCCCACAGCTGCAGGTGAACCATTGCTTCTCGGAGGCATGGGTAGGCAGCCTGGCTGTGCTGGTCTGGCTGAACAACACAGGTACAGGATAACCCAGTCCAGCAACGTGCTACTGCTTATCCATTGTGGCAGGTCAACTCCAACAGCCAGGCAGGAGTCAGTCATTAGGTTACTTCTAGACCACAAAGGGAACATAATCCCCATGTTTATGAATGTNGCAGCAGGGGCCACAGAAGACCCCAAGTGATTTTAAGACTGTGCCTGGATGCATGCCATAGGCCTTTATATAAGTCACAGGATGGTGACCAGGTATAAGCAATGCTTCACTTGTACTCCCTTGCTATGAATTTGGAGAGAAAGCTGCAGCTGAAAGGTCTAATAACTACCACAGAAACCCACTGAAACAAAGTAGGGAGAAAACTGCTTCTTATATCAGACAGGTCCTAAGCTAAACATCTCTTGCTGCTCTCAGGGCAGTACTGCTCAGAGTAGGCAGAAGAGTGCCTAATGCTTTCTCATAGCCTCTGATGAAGGTGGTCTCTGGAAGCCACCTTTGCTGTAGGATATCATAGCAACAGTTTGTTTTCAAACTTCATTTCTCTTTTCTGCTCCACAGAAGAGCCTGCCAGGGAGATGAGGGTCATCTGTAGGTCTGTTGAGGACCACAATTTTCAACAGCTTGGGCATGAGGCCTGTGCAAAACCTGGCTCACAGAACATCCGCAAAACAGAACAATGAAAAGGCAGAGGAGGTTTGTGCTGCCAGAGAAGAATGAGAAGAACTTGTTGAGATGTATTAGGGTAAAAGATAAACAGTACAGAGAAAAAAACAGATCCATTAAGACATAAAGGGGAGAGTAAATTAACCATGTCTCTGAAGTGCATGTGTTATTGAACTGTTAAAAAAAATCTCTACTCAAAGTCAAGAAAAGAGGAAAACTTTATGATAACAGGTCATTAAAGGAAAACCTGAACACACAGCCATCAGCTGGTCCCTCTGCCAGGCATCGTAAGCCTGGAGGAGAATTAACTATTGAATTTGCTGGGCTGCCCAATTATTTTCTTAAAAATTACTTCTGGAAAACTGCAGCAGTATTAGAGCAGAGAAAAGAAAGTTCATCACTAAAAGAAGGAATGAATACAAGTCTTCCCAGCACACAGATTTAAGGCAGCATTTCCAGAAGAGCTTAAGCCATCAAGGAGCCACAGTGCCTAGGCTAACTCCAAGGAGTATTATCCTTAAATTACGGTTGTTAAGAAAACAAAGGGATAAATGTGGGGATGACAGTCCAAGTTGTCACAATTTAGCATTAAATCTGCAGAGCCATTCCACATTATCCTGGCCACAATAGAAAAGTCCTTGCCAAGGCACTCCACAGCAATGGGCTTCTGCATAGGTTGTTGCTTGTCTGTTTTTCCTCTTGCATGGAGCTTAAGCTCTCCAAAACTTGAAGGTATCTCACCCTTAGTGATGGTGTCTCCAAGCCATTGTGAGAACAAGGAAGGAGCTGTCACTGCAAAGCCCTATTTCTTTCCTGATACTGTGGAGGAGCACACCAAAACTACACTGTCCCTTATGCTGTGACAGCCATAAACATCTTGCAAGGAGTAAGGCAGATGCCAAGAGCAGACAAGTTTGGATTTATTTGTCCCATTTAGAAAATTTGTCAGTGGCTGAAGCAACTCAGGTACTGAACACAGAGGGACAAGGTGGTACTCAGGTACATAAAACTCTGTACCTCTATCTCTTCATTACAAGACACCTTTTAAACTGCACCTACAGCCCCAGCTGTAGCAGGACAAATCCCACAAGCTGGCCAGGTAACCTGCACGGTCTAGCAACAAGCAGGAGAGTCCCTACTTCACAGTAAGCAGAAAAGATGTTCCCAGCTTGCCTTTTTCCTTCCTATCTCCTGCCACATTTTCTTCCTTTGTCCAAAGACATGGTTTAAGACTTCCCAGTAATCCCTTTGGGAAGACTTGCCTGGGCCCCTGCTCTTGCCCACCACCCAATCCCTCTGTTTGCAGCTCTGGCACATGGGCTGAAAACAGGCCACAGATAAAGCGTAATGAAAACAATCCATTACAGAAAGGGCCAAATTAAACAACTCTTAATTGAAAAAAGGAAATGAATATGAATTTACATCAACCAAAAAAGCATGTTATTGAAGAGGCAGCAAAGTGGATGAACTCCTCACATACCAATTAAAGACATGGAGGCAGAGATGCACCATACGCCATGAGAAACGCTCATAATAATATTCTTACCAAGCCAGTAAATTTGATTAGTTTTATTACTCTCACTTGTACACTTCCTACATTTCTAAAAGCATTGAGGAAGTTAATGACACTTATCTGGTATCACACTGCCCTGGTTTGCCCCAGTGCTCCAGAATTATTGGCAGAGACAGTCAGCACTAGCTGCTGCACACCATTTCATGATTAACTTGCAGGGCTTGTAGGGTTCTTTTAAAAAAAACCACAACAAAAACAAAAAACAAGATATGGAAATGGTTGGCTCACACAGCACAACACTTCCCATCAGCTTGGTAATCTACCTCCAAACACCATAACCACTCTGGTAATTTTCCTTCAGCTATACAATCTCTGTGAATGTGCTGTATAGAAATACAGGTGGGACCCTGCAGGCACTGTGCATCATGCTGGACTTTCTCTCTTCTAAGTGTGAGAGTCGCTCAAAAATTTAGCAAGAATAGACACGTCTTCACTTAAGAGTAATAGTGACAAGCATAAACTTAGAAAAAACACCACCACCACTACTTTCTGCAGCGCTAAGAAACCCCTTGGCAGCCATTCCAGGCACAGATTCAGGAAAGGTCAGTAGCTGCATGGAACAATCATTCCTATTCCACGCTTGTGCCATGGGATTAGGACTACAACACCCTGAAGCAAGCAGGAAAAACTGGTGGAAGGGGAAGAAGTCAGGGATGCTAAAGCTGCATAAAACAAATTTTTCCTTCACAATTTCTATCATGTTTCTTGAGGAGACTCTATGGGTTCACTCCTGAGCTCCTACTCAGCAGAACACAGTTTCCTCAGGCCTTTCCAAATTACGTTCACCTTATTCTGCAACACCAAATGTTGTTGCAAAACTGAAGCAAGGTAAGAACCTTGTCCTGGAAAAATACTTAGTATGGATGCTTCTCTCTAAATGACCATCCCTCCTGGATTCCTCTATCCCTGTTTCACTCCTAAAGGGCTACACAGCAATACTGAATCATGTTACTCTAATAGCAGCTAAAACAATATCTTCAATTAGAGTTTTAGTTGTCTTTATTTTGGTTTTAGCCAAAATTGACCTCTTTTTTCTGCCTGAAAAAGCTTGCTGGATACAAACCATCCTCACTCCTTACACATGGCAACAGCATCTTCTTGAAGTTCCTTTTGCTGACATAAGCAATTTTATTTGTCCCAAAATTCTTCATCCATGTAATTACCATACAATCATTTAACAACAAGAACTGACAATTTTGGCATTTTTATTCTCTTTTTTAATTGATTAGTTCCTTTCAAAGGTGAATTAAACGTCCCCACAATGGCAGTGGGGATTTTATTATTTGGAAATACTGAACTGATTCACTGATTTGTTTGATCAGTAGGAGACATACTGTGATGACAAACATGCACAGTCATTTCAATGCTGTTACTGAACTTTAATATTGTAGATTGTGTTTAAAGTTCCTAACTGGCACATATGAAAAAATCCAGTAGGGATAACATCTAAATTCTACGCATTACACTTCAGAGTATTGTTATGAGAAACACACTGATTTATGTCAGGTGTCAGAAAACTTGTCAGCTTGAGGCCATTTTGAACACTTCAAGTTGTCTATTAAGAATATACTTCCCCATACTTACCTCACCTGGATTTTACAGAATGGTCTGGCTTTATTCTAATAGCAGCACTTGAACTCCCTTGAATATTCTTTCAAATAACATTGATTAATGTAGTCTTTTTCAAGTGTCTTGCAAAATGGCTACAGTGATATCTAGTCTGACTTGAGCAAAGTGTCACACTAGGAAAATCAAATTACTTTCCCATGTTGCCCAACATAAGGATGGTTGATGTTCCTTCCAGGAGCAGCCAGCACAATACGGGAGAAAGATGCACACAATGTGAAGGACTGCTGCCTTGTAAAAACAAACAAACAAAACACAACCCACATTCATTTTTTTTTAACTAGATGAATTGACTATTTTTTCCTGAGTTTAATGTTCTCTAAAACCAATAACTTCCTTGGACTCTGATGGCTCTTTGTAGTGTTCTGCTGAAGGTTTTAATGCACAGAATTCCTATATATCATTCTCTCAATTGCACTCTTAGAATTTCACTTTCATATTGAATCTCACAGGTGATTTACTTTCTCTTTGACTACTATCTCCTGAGAAATAATTCCATGAATGAAAATAAGGGATAGACATCACTCTCGGGTGTGGATCCAGTGGGAATTCACATGAAATGCTGTGAAAATTCACAGCATGAGATGCCTACAACAATCTTAGAAAACACTGTCGTTAACGACCTATAAGAGGAAGAGAACAACATTGAAAGATGAGAGGAACTGCAAGCAACAACGAAAATGCAAAAATATAGAGCTCCCTTGAGCAGTTACAAACTCATGCAAGGAAAGATATATGACATGAAATTAAAAATACTGTGAAGGAGGGAATAAAGATTCATTGCCAGCTGTGTCTTCTAAGGGACATTAAATGATGCTAATAGATTCAAAGCAACATTCACCTATGCAGTTTTGCTGCAGAACTTCTTGCTGCAGGATATTAAGATATTTACATGTATTCAAAATCCCAGGAGTCTGCCAAAGTACTCATCAAGATCACTAGATAGCTGTCCTGATCTCATATTCTTCTTTAACATCCACCTTTTGCCAGTGTCAGAGCTGGCTGGGCCATTACTCAGCTTGCTAGCCAAAGTTAATAAAGTGCCATATGAAACACAGAGCACTGAAGCGAAAACCAAGGGGGGAAAAATCTGTCTAAAAAAGCTTGAAGTGACTGAACTATATAAATAGAAATAAATAGGTACAGAAGCAAGAAGCCTAGTACTAATCTGAGGCTGCTCCTGCAAGGACTTGGAAGTCCAGCTGGACTAGTGTGAACACACTTGTAGATACTTGTCTACACTTAGCTCATATCTGGGGCTAAACTGTAACAGTGGTTCTATCACCCTATGACCCCTCCCCAGCCAAGAAGGGAGATTGGGAAAACAAGATGAGACCTATGGGTTGAAATGAAAACAGATTTAATAAACAGACTAATACCAATGCCAATATACAAAGTTACACTCAGCCCAGTGAATGTACAGTGGTCACCACAAATAGGAAGGTAGTTCTTCGGAGCAGAATAGCAAGCAAGCCCCTCCAGGGACAGCAAGAAGTAGAAGGGGCAAGAAGACACCAAGCAGAAAGCCCTCCCATCCACAGCAAACTTCCCACTTTATAGGGAGTGTGACATTTATGGTATGGGATATACCTGTGTGCCACAGCCGACTCTGAACTACTCATGGCCTGCAGACTATGACTGGCCTATGATTCTGTCCTAGAAAAACCAGGGCATTATCAAGAAATATCAACAAAAAATTATCCTTACAAACATCAAGGGAAACTTCACTTGAGGACACAAATGCAGTGAAAGCACAGAGATGGTCCATACACCTCACTGGAACTCACCTACCATTCCCACACTGCAGTCCTACTAACAGCAGTACTAGGTACCTACAACATGCCTGTGCATCCTCCTGTGCCCAAAGGAGCAGTGATGAGCTCTTTCCCTCCCACACTGCCCACCCAGACCTGGTCTCCAGCCTACACCACCAAGACCTCAAAACGCTGATGTGTCTCCTTGCACAACAGTTCCCCTTCAATGATTTAGGATTCCCTCTGTTGCACAGCCCCTGAATCACCAGTACAACACACCATGCACAGCACATGTCAACATACCAACACCAAACAGAAATCTGCCAAGAAGAGCTGATATAGCTGCCTACCCATCGAGAGGAGGGGAGTACACAGCCTGGGGAGCTTTATTCAGAGCAATGTCACCTTTTGCATAGTGCTACCTTTTCTTCAGGGAGGGATGAACACGGCTGAGAGGAGCAGGGTAAGGGCATCCAAGAGATATGATTACCTGTATCCTGTCTTCTGGCAACTCTGTTTTCATGGCCAACATCTCTCTAGCATATACGTCAGGATAGTGGGCTTCATTGAAGGCCTTTTCCAGCTCCTCCAGTTGGTAGGATGTGAAGATTGTCCTGAGGGGAGTAAAACTCTTTGATCAAAAAAAGTAAGAAGCAGCAGCAAAGATCATGAAGAGTCAAAGAAATGAACACAGAAGCTACAGAAACCTGGGTAACCTGCCAATGCATAGCCTTTCCCCCCATCTCCTATGTTTCTGTGCACCAAAGGTCAAGTGCCAGGGTGAAAGGAAAAGCAGAAAATGCCAGAAGACAGCATTTTAAACAGTTACAAATCACCTTCCCTTTAGGGACTTCCCTCTGGAGATGAAGGCAGTGAGCACCCGCAACCAGCAGTTATGGCAGCTGCTCTTAAATCTCAGACCCTGCTGCTTCTTGTGAGGAGCCTGAGGGTGTTCCTATCCCTCATCCCTCCTCTGCCAGGAGAGTGCACCCACCCCTGGCCTGGCTTAAAACGACCCCTTTCGTCCTCCTGCATTCAGAGGTTTTTTAACCGTTTGATAATCACCCTGAGATAAAGCAGTATCCCCAGAGCACCTCATTGAGCCATTCCTCAGCTCCTGGTCTTTAGCATCTTCAATCTCCACAAGTGAATAATCCCTCCCTGGAGCCCTGGTCCTTGGCTGAATCCTCCAAAGGTTTTATCCACTCTGCTCCCCACTGCTTCTCACCAGCCCTTCCCCATGAGAGACAGTGCCAGCTCCCTTCCTCTGCCTTCACCCTGTTTGCTTCCACTCCCATATCCCATTAGCTGCTCCCTGCCAGTTTGCATTACCCCATTATCCTCTGGAAATCCTCCTGGACCGCCCTGGGCGGGCAGCAGCCCAACCCGCCTCTGCGCAGCCAGTTCTCAGCTCGGGACAACCAGATTGAAAAATCAGCAGCTGGAAAGCTGAGACGGATGAAATTCCTTCTCCAGGGGATGGATGAGAGGCCTCGTATCACCCTCCTCCGAGGGTTAAAACTCCCACCCTCTAACCCTTCTGGTACATGAAATGTGATTTTTGATAAAAACTGACAACACTTCAACAAAAAAAGAACCCAAAACCAAAATTCCCCCAAACAAAACAACAAACACAACCCAACAACAAATTGCAGCCTTTGTTCTAAGTAAATATGTAAACATATTAAACAGAGAAACATGTAGCTCCCAGAAGGGGAAAGGAAAGAAGGAAAGAATATTTTCTAAAACACATCCGAATTTCAGACGAGCCCTGCATTTCCAGAAAGCACAAACAGAAAAATCTTGGAAATATCCTTTGCTATTCACAATCAAAAGGATTCCACCAGATCAATAACCTTACTAACAAAAGCAGCATGCAAATGCAAGGGACCTGCCTGCAACCAGACCCTTCTTTACACTCACTCTTAAATCTGTTCTCTTTTCAGTTTTCTCTTCCGTTCTGACAAACCTGTGAACTCTCGTGACAGCAGAGGTACTTAACCCATGTTTTTTTTTCTATGGGACCACAGGGAAAATTATTCAAATTTTGATCCAGTTTAGATCACAAGCATTCCCCTCTACCCTTCTCTGAGAAGAGCACAGAAGCCCAGCAAGGCGTACCCATGGAAGGGGCTTGCCTGACATTTACCTCAAGTTTTCCCTTTTAGCTCTCATCCCTGGGTATCCCCAGCCCTGGTCGCTTTTGCAAACACACTACGCTACCTCTTTTGGTGTTTCTGTTCTGCAGATATCTGCAGACTATTGGCCTGTCATCTCCCAGCTTTTCCTTGGTATAGTTAGAGCTCTTAACTACTTAGTAGAGAATATACAACTATAGCTAAATGTTGCAGGTCTATTTCTGCCTAGAAGTGATAAAAAGCAACCACTCAGATTTTCCTTTCCTCTCTCCCATGCAGACCATGACCTGTACACCAGCCCCTGCCATGTTTTCACCTAGCCCTGTTCGGTCCACAAAGAAAACAAACTCGTATTTACTCCAGTGCACTCAAACCAGGAGCATCTGCCCAGAGTGGGACCCTGGATTTAAGATGAGCCCTCCAGACCAAGCCTCCTGCTGCACGCATAGGAGGATGTGTCCTGGGATAGTCGATCTCCTTCCACCTTGTATCCTGCTAAGCTTTCACTGAGGCATCTTTTAATCCACCCTTCCTGCATCTTGGCAAGGTTGATTTAATTATTCCTAAATCAGTGGATGATATGTGGCCTTCCTTTGTCCTGACTCTTGAGCCACTGCAATGCCAGAACCCAGCATGGGATTTTTCGTTTCTGTTTTCCTCATTTTAACTGTGGGAGAAGTCCGGCAAAGTCTATCACCCCAACTGCTCTTAAGGGAAAACCAGATCTTCTTTTGATCTCCCAAAGTGGATCTTCCTCTCCTTAACCAATTCTCCAGCTTTTTTCAGCTTCTCTGCAGGCTGTATCTGTTTCCCAACTATTTAATCTACTGACAAAACATTTATTTATAAGTAATAAAATATGCAAATCGTTGACAGAAATTCTCTTTTGCTGGCAGACAATATTAAGATTGCTATATATGGGGCAAGGAGCAGATTTGATATTTTGGACAGATTGATTTTTTTTTTTCCTACCCAACATCGGTGATCCACATCCCACCCAGATGCTCCTGGGCTGCTCAGGTTTGTGGCTCGGGATACCTGGATTCACAGCCATAAAAATTAAATAAAACGACACCTGTGGCCAATTGCCCCTGTTTCCTAAAGTCACATCCCCATCCAACTTATTTTGGATAGGGAGAAAAAAAAAAAGGAAAAGGGCCCGAGGGAGAAGGTGCTGGGGCTCTGGGGCTCTCCGGCGACCAGTACCGGGAGGATATTTTGCTTCATCCCAGAGTGGGGCAGGAACGGGTCGGGCCCACCGGGGCTCTGCGCTGCCGGTGCCTGGTACCCTGGGGAGGGGAACAGCAGAAACCAGAGGGGTGAGGCCGCTCGCTTACCTGTGCCTCCTCTTCTTTCGTTTCTTGCTCTGGTTTAGGGAGGATTTGGACATTTTGCGGTCGCTGGATGAGACATCCTCGGAATCTGCGGAGAGATAGGCAGCGGCCGTGGGCTCAGGGTTCCGTCCTCGCCGAGGACTCCTGCACAGGACCGTGCTCGGTGGCTCCGCCGCCTCCGGCGACTCTGGCCGAAGGTTTCGTTGCGATCGCGCCGCGGACGGGGCCCGCCGCCGGCCGCTCCCTCCAGCCCGGTGCGGCCCCAGTCACGGCCTCAGCCCTGCTCCTGGTCCCGGCGCCGGTGCTAGTCCCGGTCCGGGCGGTTCAGGGTGATCCGTCCCTTTCAGGGAAGGCTCCGTGCCGGGACTGGGCTCCCGGAGTCGTTTGCTGGGGCTGCTGTTGTGGCGCTGCTAAAATGCCGAGCCCGGCAGGCACAACAAAACCGTAGAAAAAAGGGGGAGCAGTAGCCCCCTTCCCGCGGCCGGGCACCCATAGCCCCTGCACTAGCTCGGGGATCCCGGACTCGCCCGCAGAAAACACCGGAGCGGAAATGGAAAAATTAAGGTTTATACAGCTAACAGTAAAAAAGAAAAAATCCCAGTTAGAGCTGGTGTCTGCCCGCAGCCCCCCCTTTCCCCAGGGGTGCCCAGGCGGGAAGGTGGGTTAAGGGCAGGGCGGTGCTGCCTTTGACCCGAAGGAGCAGCCAGGGGACGGAACCGGGACCCGCATTTCGATGCGCGCCGCTATGCCCCGCCGGCGTTGGCCCCGGGCTGCTGCTCCGTTCCTGCCGGCGGCGCCTCGCCACCGGCCCCGCGCTGCCCGGCGGGCCGTGTTGCAGGCGGGAGCGGTGAGCACCCCGTCGGACGACTCCAGCTTCTCCCGGGAGGAGGCTGAGCGTCATCCCCGGGGCCCGGACCGGGCGCTGCTGCCTAACGCTCCGGGTGGACCCAACGAGGCCCGGGAGCAGGGCCCGCGGGCAGGGTTGATGGCGGCTGCTGCCGTCTAGGAAAGGGAAGGCCCCTAATTTCCCGGCAACGAATTGGGACCACCAGGGCTGCGGGAGTACCGCTCCACCGGCTCTCCGGGCATCCCCGCGCCGGGCGGCCCCGGTTGCGCCATCATACCGCGGCCGCAGTCCCGGTCAAGCGGGGAAAACCTTCCCGCCCGCCTGCCCTTATCCTCCTCCTAGGAATCGAAACGAAATAGCCTTCCTGCCGCCGGGCATGGGTTCTCCCGCCGGGGCGCCGGGTCCCGGCGGCTGCCGGGGACGGGCGGCGACGCTGGCGGGGCGCGGCGGGGTCCCCAGGGACCGGGAACGTGCCTACCTGAGCTGGCCGTCTGGCTGCTGTCCAGCTGCCCGGGGGCCCGGGCCAGGGGCTGCAGGTGGACGCTCTGGGGGTCGGAGATCACCTCCAGGAAGGTGGGCTGTGTGTAGAAGCCGGGGATGCCGCCGGCCCCCAGCAGCCCCATGCCCACCCCGCCCACCCCGGCGGGGCTGAGCACGGAGCGNGCTTGGGCTTACCGGGCAGGCTGGGGGCCAGCGCCGCGCCCGCTTTGCCCGTCATGCTGCGGCCGGCGGTCCCTGGTGCCCGCTCCGGGAATGCCTGGGAGCCCCCGGCTCAGGCCCCTTTTATCCGCCCAGCCGGGAGCCCGAGCGGGGTCAGAGCCGCGCAGCCAATCACAGGGGCCAGCCGCGATTAGGGATGCCAAAAAGCCGGCACCGGCGGCGGCGGGGCCGCTGCTCGGCGGGATGGGGCTGGTGGCCGCCGGCGGAATGGGACTACTGCCTGCACCTCGCGCCTAAAAGGGCCACCCTGGCGGGGCAGGCCCCATCCCCGCTTCACCTCCAGCCGTGCTAGGGGAGATGAGGTTGGGGAGGGATGAAGGCATCTGCGTGTTCATAACCACATCTCCTGCCTGGCCAAGGCACTGGTCTCTGAGGAGAGATGTGCAAAGAAGCCACACAGGAAAACACTGGCATTCCTGGCTTTCCTGCTCATCCCATGTTCTGGGATAAATACGGGTCCTCAGGGAAATAAGGGTGTACAGAGGGATTAAAGCGAAGCTGAGTTCTATGAAAGTGCAGAGCTGGAACCATTGTCTTTTCAAGAAACATGTCTTCAGACTATCAGAGGTGATGAAGTACCTGCTTGGGCTCTCCAGAAACCCATGCCCATGGGCATGGCTTCCAAGCCACATGGTTCTACTGGAACTGAGAGGACCTTTCACCACCCACGGGCAAGATAGCACACAGCTCATCCCTACCAATGCTACCTCAACCAAAGACATTAAACTAAGAGAAAACCTAAGGCATCCTCTGTTTCGCTCTAGCTGAGGCAGCAGCTCCACCACAGCATGTACTTTGATAGTGACAGTTGTCCAAAGTGTGGTTCCTGAATTCTGCTCTTGGGGGCCAGTTAATCAGTGGGACACAAGGCTGGGACTGCAGCTCCAGATCAGCACAAAAAGCCCATCTTCCACCTCAACTCCAAGGGAAAGCAGTTTTCTGTTCCTACTCTTTACAGCTTTGCAGGCCAATGGTGTGGTCCATCAGGCCTAATTCTCCTGTCTTCTTCTGGAGGGGAGGCTCTCCTGGTCTCTGAAGGAAGTTCTACAGTGCCAGGTGCATGGTGGCACAGTGAGGGCTGGGAACTGTCTCCAAAATTTGGGGTATCTTTCACAGGGGGAACGGACACAGGTTTTCTGTAACTGCCCACAGGCCTTGTCCTGCATATTCTGAGAATCCTTATTTAGAGTCTTAGCCTGCCAAAAGATTGGGGCTGCTGAAGATGTTGGATATCAACCTTCCTTGTGCAAACTGAGAGCATCTCCACCATGATGACAGTACTGCTGAGGCCATCTCCTGTCAGAGTTGTGAGGGAATCACATACCTACTTGGTGTTTCAGATATTGCTAACTGTGACTGTAAAGCAACTTGTGTCTCCACAGTGATGGCAAGGCAAGCCACGCAGTTTGTGGGCCACAACCAGGATCAGCCACCAGTCCAGATAACTAGACAAGTCAGTGAGGATGAGGCAGGTCCCAGTTCAAGCTAGAAAGTCAAGTCTTTGGGTGGGCTGCATGGCCAGCTACAGGCATGGCTGCAATGTAGCTTGGTCAGGAGCCAAGAATGAAAGCCTCAGCTTAAAAGCAGTTGCCAAGCAAAGGAGGAGGAACTGCTGCTGAGGCTCCCTCCAGGTCTTTCCTAACAACAGCCCATATTGGTAAGCTGACCGTGAGCAGCTAGCTTCACTTCTAGAAGATGGGGAGTCTGCAATTCAGGCCTTCACAGGGTCACCATAAGCCATCAAACCTTGGTTGTGTCTCATCTGTGTTAGCTAACACACAGTTTGCCCTCTGTCCCACCTGGCTAGGACTTCCTGGGCATGGTATGCAATTTCCTCCCACAGCATTCAGCCAGGAGTTACACAAGCTGTGCCTCGGCATGACTGAGTCTGCTAGGGGAAAAAAATGAAGATACCAGGCTGCCAAGAAATTATTCAGAACTTTATTATTTCTGTAATTATCAAATTGTTCAGGAACTGATTCCAGTTTCTCCAGAAACAGCTCTTCCCCACAAATCTCTGATTCAGCTCTGCATTATCTGGGTTACGCGGCCCCAAGATGTAGTCTGCGGCAGAACCAAGACCACAATGTTTGAAGCCCTCTGTTTGCTATCAGTACCTGTGCGAGGACGCACATGCTGTAGCTCTGCCTGAAGAACAGCACACAGGATGTAGAGAGACATAGGGGCTGCTTCTCAGCTTGAGCCCATGTTCTTGTTGCTCCTTGGGCAACACTCGTCCTCCTCTTTTCCCTTCTGACCTAGTTCTGCATCCCTACCCAAGGACAGGTACAGAGGTGTGACTTATCTGAGTATGACATTTTCTAGCTCAAAGCCCAAGCCCACTTTATCACCTGACCACAGCAGTGTCTTGCTAGCTTTGCAGTGGAATATGATCTCCTCTGCATGTTCTCCCAGTGGGAGTGACCAAGCAGCTCCTGCCTGTCCATGCAGCTCCTGCCTATCTCCTTTCAAATGCCACAAGGGGAAAAATACTTTGATAGAAGTCTCTCCCAGTACATTTTTATTTTAGCTGTGTTCTTTAACTTTGGGGAGCATTGGTGATCTACTGCAGTTACAGGCACTGGGCATTTTTGCATTATCCTTCCACCATATGTTGCACTGTAGATGGATATAGGACATGATAATGCTAATACAAGAACAAACACTTGCTGTATTAATAAGAACTGCTGAGACACAAAGACTGGCTAGAGCTACCTATCCACAGATGTTGTAGTTTTTCTCTGTCACATAAAGTCTTCAAATCAAGGCTGAAAGTCTTTTTAAGAGATGATCTATAACACATCCATAAGCTATTGGCCTGATGCAGAAATTATTCAGTGAAGTTTTGTAGCCTATTTTATGTTGAAGTTCAGGCTAGAATGTTGTAATGCTCCTTTCAGGCCCTAAAATCTTGGACTCCATGGAGCGTACATTGTCTTTTAGATATGCTCTATCTTAAAAAAAAAAAAAAAGAAAAGAAACTTCTATGCTGAGCAGATCTTTTTCTTTACATGTCAGCGTATTGATTTCTAAATAATCACAGGAGATACAAAGTACACAGTGACAAGGAGATTATGGCACCTGTCATGCCCACTGCTAAATGCTCTCAGCTAGCAGCTTCTGGCTGAGTTACTGCAGCCCTGAGCAGACCTCTCCATTTATGCTTGCTCTTAATTATCCTGGTAGCTTTGAGCTGCACCTCTTAACCCCTGGGTAAAATCCTTGTCCTACTGAAGACAGTGGAACCTTAGTTGCCAACACTTAATGAAGCTAGGATTTCACTTTGTGTAGCATTTCTTCTGGCATTTTCCTTTTTTTTCTGTTATATCTCATCTTTTCCTGATACAGATGCATCCGTATTTCTTCTGTTGTTTTCCACTTGTGGTTGACTATCTCCACTCATGCCACATGGAGCATACAGCTGCTAGGGCTCAATCACATTGCACCAGAGGCTATTCCTCTGTCCTGCAGTTTTTCTGTGGTGAGGAGAGATTAATTCATTACACATTTCTTCTGGCATCTTCCAGCTTGAGGCATTTGGCAGCTCTGCCCTGCTCAGGACAAGGGGTTAGACATATTTTCTGCGTGGGGCTGTTGAGTGGTAAGGGCTGGACACCAAGGTTTCTGTTAGCTGAATGTATCATCTACTCCCAGTTACCTGAAATCAGAGAGAAAAATTTTAACCCTTTGGGCCAAACAGGAGTGGATACTACATGTCAATGCCCCATGACCTCTGATCCCACCTCCTCTCTCTGATAGTGGGCAGTACTGGATGGGGCAATACCAGAGGTTCCTTTACATTCTTTCTCATCCCCTAAAGCCAAAGAGAATAATATGCAATGAATACAGTTTCTATCTCCTTTTGAAAGAAGCTCACTAAAAGCGATTTTTTTTAGCAAGCTAGACCCATAGTATAGACAGGCTTTTAACTATTCTGGAGCATCCAAGCTTATTTTTGTTCAACCAGTTTCAAATGCTTCTTGTGTTTATTCATTAGAAAGTAACAAGGCTACCAGACATGGATACAAGGGTACAAGCAAGTAGACTGAAATCTGCTCAGCAGAGATAATTTTAAAGACAGCTGAAATGTGGCAGAGGAAAGTAATGATGTTTGACTTGGACATCCTAAACAAAGCTGCCACAAATGTATATATTTGCTTTATCCACAGTGACTCTTGGCCACTTCACTAGCTATTTAATTCTAGTACCAGTTTTGGGGTGAGGATGTCCTGCACTGAGCATTATAAGCTGTGATTTCTATGTTTCTATGAAAGTCAAGATGCCAAGAACATCAATTACTCCATTGCCATTCAGAAGAAAGACTCCTTCTACTAAGGATGAAGTCTAATGATCAAATTTGGGAAGATAAGTGTCTTTCCCTCCCAGAGAAAGCAATCATGTTTTCCAGACCATAAGCATTAATTAAAGAAAAAATTATCTTATCTATAAAACTGCATCAATAAACTTAAAATTACAAAGTGGGCCTTAAATGATTCTGGGAAATCTAAGCAGCCAGCACTGTAGAGAACATGGGAAGGAAATGTGCCCCAGCAATGGGGATGGGTTTTCTTTCTGCCTTGCCCCACTACTTTTGAGCTGCTTAGGTAGCAGGAGAGGAAACACAGATCCTAGACCTCTGACTAGAGTTTCTGTGCTCAACACAACCACCCTGGGTGCAGCTTCTCTTCCCAGCATTCAGCAAGCTGAGGTTCCAAGTCCCAGAGGCGATTTTGCCCAAGGAGGCCAGCTGGGTGAGCTCTTTGGGAACCCTCCGCCTCAAAGGGTGCTCCTATGGACAGACATCACCCAAGTGCCAAACTGGGCACCCTACCATGACCACCATGAGCTCAGGATGACACTGCGAGCTGCCATGACATGTTACAAGTCTTGGAGCACAGTGGAATCCAGCATAATTTCTGAAGATTGTGGGAAGAATAGAGACATTTCAGGTATATGGCATCACCTGGGGCAGGGATGCTGAGGCCAGAGGCAATTACTCAGAAGGCATGGGCTACTATAACCTCAGATGTGCATTGGTTGGGGGAAGCAGTACAGGGCCATGGTAGAATATGGGTCAAAACCACCTCAAGGAAGTGGAGTCAGGAGCATTGCATTTTCAGGAGCACCTTCTTCCCCGCAGCTACTCAGTACCACATCCTGACTTCCTCTGTGTTCAGAGAAGCTGTGCAAGCCCCTGCATACCAAGATGGACCAAGACTGTCCAGTGGCCTCCTTACTCAGAACCCTTTTAGGAGGGATTTTAATTCGTGTAAATGAGTGTTTTTAATTTGTTATACTGGCCTTTATCTCTATTACCATCTCATTTGCTTTTAAACCTAGTTTTGCTGTCCTGACTGAATTCCATTTGATGCATTAGGAGTAATTCTCTTCCCAAAGGGTTAGACATTTTCTCTCCACATAAAAGTCGCTTATTTTGGATAAAGAGACGATTAGATTTATCTTTAATATTTTAATGGCAGCCAGGATTATTGGGTGGGCAGCCCTGGTTTCGGTTGTTGTTGGGGGATTAGACTCTAATAAACTCTTCAGATTGGGATTTTTTTTCCTGTTTTGCACAAAGTACTTGTATTTATTTAAAAAAATTCACTTCTTTTTGAGTCATAAATTCCATTTGCTGTTTCCTATTAGTATTAAATCAAGTTGATTAAATTCATAGTGACTATTTGCACATATATCTTTTTAATTTTAACATCCACAACATAAAATCTTTAATGGTGCAATTTGAAATACCTGCAGCATACATTGCTGCTGCTATTTAAACAGATGGAAATGAGGATTCAGAAGAATGAGAGAGAGAGGAAGGGATAGAGAGATGGACAGACAGACGGACATTGAAAAGGGATGAACTGGCTATCCCCATCACATGTAAAGTTAAAGATTTGGGTTTTTATAAAGAGATACAATTTGGAAGGAGCTCTCTTCCTCACCTCAAAATCACCAGCATCTTTGGTAAGCAAAACGAGCTCACAGCCTTTCCAGGGCCACAAGCCTAGCTTGCCTCATAGCCTTTCCCGTGCCAGGAGCCAGGCAGCCCCCTGGAAGGTGGCACTTCCTCAGAGCAGATGCTTGTGGGGCTGGGCAGGTGCAAACCCAAAGAGAGGATGCCCTTCACCCCTCGGGGCTCTGCACCCTGCTTGGACTGTCATGGATCCTAGTTTAGGCTAATCGGAAACTTGGTAATAGAATAAAATGTCAGCAAAGTAGAAATCAATAAGTGTTAATGCTCCAGGACTTTCACTGCTGGGCTCCCCTCTCGGGCTCCCCCCTCCCGCACCATCCTGTCCCTTTGATTTCAGTCCTTCTCTAATCCCCACCTCATCAGCTCCGGGAAGGGCTGATCTGCAGCAGAAAATCCCTCATTCGGGGCAAAATCAGCTTAATTTGCAGCAATTTGTAGCAGGTCTTTGCTGGGATTTGAGTCTCAAAATTATCCCGCGGGTGGGGGCCGCAGCCCCTTGCAATATGGGCAGAGATTTCCCCGCTCCTCTGTTTGCAGAGATTTGTCTGGGGAGTAATTACAAGCGAGGGCACAGTGCGGCCCCCAGCCCTAGTCCCCGGCCCAGCCCTAGCCCCAGCCCTAGTCCCCGACCCAGCCCCGGCCCCAGCCCCCGACCCAGCCCCAGCCCCGGCCGCGGACCGCCACTGCCGCCGCCCCTCCGCCCGCGGGGCCTGGCACCGGGCGAGCGGCCGAACACGCTGCCGCCCGGATTAGCAGCATTAGCAGCCAGCGCTGAGCAACAATTAATCATTTGCTGGTAAATACAAGCGGGAGCCTCTCCCGGCTGGCGGGCAGGGGAGGGAAGGGGAGAGGATAGAGGATAGAGAAGAGAGGAGAGAAGAGGGGAGAGGGGGCGGCTGCCGCCCCGGCGTGCAATAGAGCAGTGAGGAGAGGGAAGGGCTGAGGAGGGATGGAGGCACACGGGGACCTTGTGGCCTCGGGACGGGGGATCAGAGCAAGCAACTTTCCTTCCGCTAATGCGGCTAATTACAGGCGGCAGCTCCGGCGTCGGCCGAGGAGGGATCCCAGGCACAGGGACCCTCGGTTCCCCTGGGGCAGAGTGCTGCTGAAGAAGACACGACCCCACCCTCCCCATCCCCACGACTCCGCAAAATCGGGCACTCGCCGCTCCGCCCGCGCCCCCGGGACAGAGCCTGCCCGCGGGGTGCGGCCCCCAGGCGAGTCCTGGTGGAGCCGGACCTGCTCCAGGCTGCTGCCGTGCCAGTTTGCACCGAGAAGGGTGAAGGTGCCCAAATCCACAGTCAATAATCCCGGGGAATGGGTGCCCAAAGGGGAACGCTGTTTGGAGCGCAACTTGTTTTCCAGGAGAGGGAGAGATAAAGCAGCATGGTTTTCATGATCCGTCTAGGTGCCGGGTTAGCACTTCCCTTGGTCACCTGGTGACCCGCTTGGTAAAAAAAATAGCTTGGGGTGAAATCGGAGTTACACATATTAAATGAATTAAAAGCCACTAATCAATGTCCACTGGCAGAGAAGTTTTGAAGACGAGTTGCCTAGGCATCAGTTATTGGTCCATACTGTGTAACATCTTTGAGGCGACTTGGAAGAAAATACAAAATCAATGCTGGTAATGTTTTCTACTTGACATAAAAATTGTTGGAGTGATAAATAATGATGGGAGTAGGTCAGTTACACCGAGCAATCTGGATCACTTGGCAGGCTCTGCTCATTTGAACAATATGTGATTTTAATATAGCCAAATGCAAGATCATATATCTCAGAACAGAAAATGAAGGTCACAGGATGCTGTCATGGGAATCAGTGGCTCTGAGGAGGATGGAGGACATGTGACAGATAATAAAAACCAAGCATGGATTTTTGGTGTAATCTGCTCAATCAGATATATGCGATTTTTGGCTGTATAGGCAAGAAAATATTACCTAGCAGGATGAGGATGGTCTGGGCATCCCAAGACCATAACAAATTCAAATTGTGTCCACTTCTGGAGTCTGCACTTCCACAAATAACACCAAAGAACTGAAAACTATTCAGACAGAACCTTCAGAAACAACCCATGAGCTGGAAAACCTTCTGTACAGTGAAAATTAAGAAGGTCAATCCATTCAGCTTGTTAGGCAGAAAATTAGGAGTTGGCTTGGTCACCCTCTGTAAGTAGTTAGGAGATACATGTTTGGAGGATGGAAGGTCCTTTAATTTCTTAGATAAAGGCATAACAAGATTCAGCACCAGAAAGTCAATCTAATTCATAATTACTTTAATTTATATTAATATTAATATTACTTGAATATAAGTATTAATGTAAGACCTGGAATTTTCATAGTGAAGATAATTAGAGTAGGCAACACATTTTTTAAAGAGCTGTTTGTTGAAAAAAAGCTGGTTTAATGGAAATGTTTGAGGTTTTGACAGAAAAATAGATAATTGCTTACAGAAATTCATACAGCAATATATTTTGAAATTGTTTGTTTCAGAAAATTGTTCTGAAATGTATTTTCTCATGTTAATTTATGTGTTTTCATTTTATATTACTGTACTATTATCACATTTTATCATGAAAAATCATTGAAATCCATTTTCATTTTCAAACTAAGTACATTTGCTACATTTGCTACTAAATTGATGGGAAATTCTTCATTATAACACAGCAGAGAATCTTCATGCTGCCAAAAGTATGAAATATTTCATGGCCAATGAAGTTTCTGGTGACCTTAATGATTTCGAAATATAAAGTTGGAATCACTATCTCTGTTGTCAGTCGTGGTATGTGTGTGTATACTGCAGGCAATGCTTGCTGTCAGCCATTCCTGCTGACCTGTAAGACTAGTAGAAAGTAAAATGAAACAAATTAATTTACAAAACAGCATTTTAAAATTACATTAGTTCTCCATAGAAAGAAGATACTTTAAAATCTTAGAATTCCCTGCAGTATAAGAATACCTGATTTACAACTACCTCTACTATCCAAGCATTAAAACTGCCTGTGGAACAGTCTTTCCACTTAGGCCTTCTAAAATATGTGCTCCAGCAGAGACAAAGCTTACAACCTTGGCACAGGTTGGACTTGGCAACTAACAGGTCTGTCTACATTGAATATGGCTTTTGGATCCAGAGTGCGCTCTGGATGTGAAGGTCCTGATCACTTCCATTGCTGAGCTTTGCATTGTGCAGGGGTTGCAGGAGATACAACCTAGTGTCCTTGCAGCTGAAATGGGATGGGAGGATGATGTGGTATGGGTGCCTCTTCTCAACATCATCTAGCTGCTAATCAGTCTTCAATCCATGGCATCAGATAGGAGCTAATCCAAAAAAATCACTCGAAACATCTACACTGGAGGTGCTAGGTCTTCTGCACCAACAGTCATCAGTGGCTCCTGGCCTCCACTAATGAATTAATAACCTCCAGGGCACAGTGAGCCATGAAACATCTAACTGAAGCCATAGAGCCAATAATCTCTTTAACTTTGAATCTCTGCAACAGAAATACCAATGTGCCTTATGCTTTCATATGGGCTTCAGAGATGTATTTATAGAAGAGAAAAAAACACTTTTTTCAAAACATAAAGCATTAATATACATTCATTAACTATGGCTTGTCTTGTGTTAACCTAAGGGGAAGATTTGCTACCTCTCCTGATATTATCATATTGAATAATAATGACAGAAACCAATGGAACTACTTGCCAGTAAAATATTAGTCAAAAAGGTAAGACTATAAAAACCAAATAATACGTAAATAATATCCTGCTGAACTTGTCTTCTAGCCAAAGAGTGCTAACATTTTAATTATCAAAATATAAAAATGCTCACTGCAAAAGCCCAAGAGTACAAAGTTTTTTATTTAAGTCCATAAAAAATAAATGTATTAGGTTGAAAATTATGGAAAGCTTTAGATAATGTATTAAGCTTTTTTTTATTATTATTGAACATTAGAATGGCTCCAGTTGGTATTGTCAAACCTTTTGCAGCAGTGTTGGTGGAGACACTTTTTAGTAAAAACTGAAATTTTTTTGTAGTTTCTTGATTCTTAGAAGTCTTCGTGAAAAACCACAAAAACAATGTGACACAAGGCAACATTATAAAATTTGTCAAAAACATAGAAATTACAATTAATGAATGATTTTACTTGCAGTGACCTGTAAAGGAGACATGTTACCTTAACAAGACCTTGATCAGCTTCCTTTGGAACTGACAATCCACTCTGGAGTTACCAACTAAAGAAGGACACTGTGCTTCTAGCACTTACACAGACTAGGTCACCAGAATAAACCTTGATATACATTTCTGAAGGGTAGGGTAGGCTTTCCACAGGAAAAACAAAATAATTGACCCAGGCTGCATGTTACTGGAATGACAAAGTACATTTTCACATTTACATTTGTACTAACGAAAAGGGATGAATTGACAAGGTAGTCAAGACTTCACACATCTTGTGGTAATGAATTTCTGTTACTTTTTAAATGATGAGGAGACTTGATGCTAACAGTCTCCAAAATTATTTTGTGAAATTTTTGCTGGTTGCTGGTGCAGCCATAAACATTAACACAATTCTAATATTAAATTCCTTTATGTCTATAATGCACTTATAAAGAAAAAATTGCATTCAAAGATAAAATCACAACCAACTGCCATTGTAGTATCATCAGCGACTTCAGCAAAATGATCTGTACTCCATTAAATCATATGTTAAGTTTTCTTTCTGGGCTTTAGACCTTCAGTCTTTCTGATTTCCTTGGTAGAGCCAAACAAGGCTATGCTCTCCAGATGCAGAGAGCCAGAATGGATAACTCAAAAAGCAGCATACCACTAAAAGAAACTGCTTCTTTAAGTTTTATTTGACTAAGAGGTAAAGAAGATAACAAAAGTGCCAACATACAAAGTGTTACTTATATCAGGTGGTTTGTACTGAATTACATTCATAGGATGCTCAGATGCCATGGTAATGAACACGGCATAAAAGTCTAGATTAGATACTTCAGATAGATGTTTGTGAATAATAGTATATGCAAATACTACCATGCACAACACTGCTGCGCCAGAAACTTTTGGAGTCTGAGCCATGCTTTGTCCTTCTCCACCCCCTGTTAACTCAGACGTCTCTGCAGCAAGGCCAAGATCTCAGCCTCCAATTTCTGTGCAAGTGCTGAGTCTGATCTGATTTCACCAATGTCAATGATGTAGAATAGATCTTAGTACAGGTGCAGCTTGGGAACATGAATTGATGCTGCAGGAACATAGGAGTTGGTTCAGTTGACTTTCCAAACACTGCAGTTGTTGCTGGGCGATGGAGCAGCCATTTATGGACTAGTTTTGGGGGAAGAGTTATGGATTGCAGATGGCTTAGTGCTTAGAAGAGGGAAAGGTGGACCTGCTGCAGTGAGCAGTGCTCTTAAGGGTGACACCTGAAGGGGGAGCAGAGCTTTTAGTTCAGAAACAAGGTGTCAGGGAAGACAGCATTCATACAGTAAGCCAAGACACTAAAATTTTTAAATATCTGGTACCTTAGTACAGGTAGATGAGTTTATGACAGTGAATATGTTTGGGGTTTCAGCTTCATTTTTCTTGTAAAAGAGTGTTTCTCTTAGCCATATCCCTTATCATTACTGTCCACATCTGACAAGCTCTCTGTTGAACAAGGGGATAAATTTGACTTAGGTTGTTAACTGGTAGTTTCCAGATCATGTTATGAAATTACCTGAAATAAACAGTCTGGTTCAGCTCAGCAGTGAACATCAGCAAATTGTTTTTTTCCTTGTTCTAATTTACAAGATGAGTAAAAATAAACTAATAATGTTCTTTAGTTATGCAACTTCATGCCATTGCAAATCACAGCAAGTGATGCGGGTTTGCACCAGGAGTCCCAGCTCACACAGGTTGGTTACAGCTAGGAGGAAGGGAGGGAGCTCTGTTAGACAGAGAGCCCCCCACAGAGCATTCAGGTAGCAGGGTGCTCTATTTTTCTCTACAGCTTTTTTCTGCCTTCAACACCTAGGCAAGTGCTGCACTCCTTTCAGCCTGGCTTCAGGGTGTTGTGGCTGTGTGTTTGGGAGAGGAAAAATTATCACTGAAAAAATAGATCTATTACAAGTTTTCTGGAAAAGTCTGGGCACGCTTAAGCGATGAGAGGCACTGCAGGGGCTTAGGGGCTTAGGGACTTGGTGGTGGTTCTTCCTGGTGCGAGAGGAGGAGCTAGAGCCTCTGTGCTGCTTATGAATTTATTACACTCAGCACAATGTAGAAATTGCTTTGCATGACTCCAAAAGACACAGAGAGGGAAACCTGAAAAGAGTCTGGCTTAGGAACCCAAGGAAAAGGCAGCAATTCCAGAAATGTTTAACAGAAAAGTGAGAGTATAAAGACACCATCATTAAGATGGCTGGAAAGACAGGATGTTAATGAAGCTGAACACTTTTGCTGGCCAGACCTGCAAGGACATCCCCAGCTACGTGGGTGTATCAGCAGCCAGAGGGACTTTGGCTCTGTTGACGTAGGTATGTATAATCAGGAGGAGAAAGTGGAGAGAACGCACAGGAGGGATGGAGACCAAGAAACAAAAAAGAAAGAAGAGAGAGGGGGAGAGAGAGAGGAAAGAAAGGACAGAGAGGAAAGGGAAAAGGAGAAAGAGAGAAAATGGGGGGAGCAGAAGAGAAATGGGGAAGGCGAGCAAGGGAGACTGTATTTCTATAATTACTGTGGATTGGCTCGGATTAAGGGCAACTAGCTATCTCTTGGTTTTTCCTTTTTATATAACAACTAATCTCCTTCTAATCAGTTATTATTAAATTATATTCCATTTTTAATTCATTCACAGATCATTGGTGGCACAATTCGGACATCTGGACAGATAATTGAATAGAGATAATTTATGTAAATGAGGAACTGTTGTGTACAGAGGTGGGGGAGGGGAGATTTCGGCTCCTGAGGCCAGTGACCTAATGAGGAGTCTCCAAAAGCTGTCCTTGTTCCCTTGTAGGACTCAGGTGTGAGGGGGGATGCTGGGGATATTTGGGTATTGTGTGCTGGATATTAACACGTGTACAAAAGGCCATCAAGCCTGAGCTGCCTCAGTTGACCCAAGGGGCTGACCTATATTGAACATCATTTCTCCCAAGGCTGAAGACAGTGGCCAAATCAGCATTTGAAGACACTCAGTGCCTCCCAGGAAGTGGTTGTTTCTAACCTGGATCTTTTCACCACCCCAACTTAGAGCATGATGCCCTGGTGCTTCACTGTCTGTGGGGCTGGGGCAGCAGTGCAGGAGCTACCCTATCTCAGTTATCCCAGATGGAACTGAGCAAACCAGTGAAAGGCCCTGGGTGATGATGGTCTCTCCTGGGGACTGAGCCCCCAGCTCATCCCACTTGGGGATGCTGGGTGCCCTGATCCAGGGCCAAGGCACAGAGCAGGCTTGGCTCAGTCAAAGGCACACCAATCTTCACAAGTGACTGAGTGTTATTTCCCTGTGACCAAGGGCTGCTATCTTACAAAATTAAAATATCTCAACAGCTAGCCACCTGCCACCACTGCTGCTGATAGGGTGAGCACAAACCAGTTGCCAAGCCTAGAACCTTGTGCAGGCCTGGTTTTAACCCCAGGGGCTATTTCTTCTCAAAAATGCCTTTGTGCTCTTTGATAGACATTGTTTAATCACTCACTGCTTGTCTTGAATCACAAATTTCTGAATCAGAGCAAGCTTATCTAGGTAGCCTTCAAGGAGAGCTTTCCAAAGGCAATAACCAAGCACCACAGAGGATCTGGACTAAAGTATTGTGTTGGCAGCAATAGGAAAAAACTTCCCCAGAATTCCTGTTTATTGTCATCTGTATGGGAACTATCAGAATAAGCAAATAGGTATCTGGAGTAAGATAATGTCCAGGACACAATGCAGCAATAGGATTCATCAGACCCAGTGTGAACATCTCCATCACAGGGAGTCTACATTAAGTGCATTCCCATTCTAGCTAGAGGGCTGTGGTCAATAGGCTCAATAGAGCCTAGGTCACAGCTAATCTTATCTTGAAATAGTTGCCCATGCTGGATTAGAGTAATTGCATCTTCATTGACTTTATTGACAAGGTTGATATAGACTATGAAGGTAGCACATGACTAGCTCAGGTGTAGGCATCTAAAGCACAGTGAGATGAATCCCATTCTAAGGGAAACAAGCTATTATTCTGCTTTTGCAGTAATGGAACAGCAAAAATGCATATTCCTCTGCCTCAGATCAAGGGTGAAGATTAAAAAGAAGGTCTTGTTCTGGCTGTGGTTGTATTATTTTTCTACTACATTTGGATGCCACAGAGCTAGGTGCTGAAGAAAGAAGCATGATTGATAAATTTATCTTCCAAAGGGGGAAAGAATGCTAGGCTCAATTGCTATGGCAAAAATCTAATTTCCATCACTCTGTCATAACAGGAGGAATTTTGCTGTGCATACTGAATTCTCTTAGCATTATGGAACTGTTAGAGGAAGGGAATACCACAGATGCATTCAACATATGGGAAAACTACTCACAAGATTTGTTTGTCAAAATAAATTCAGGTTGAATTGCCAAGGACACAATCCAAATGAAATTAAACTGGTTCAAGTGACCTTCTTGCCCAGTGTCAGAAATACAGTGGGCTTTGTTCAGCTCTGTGGTTTATTTTGTTGCTTTAAAAGTTCCCTTTTCACGTCTATTCCTGAGGTTCTAATTAGCAAAATGTGAAGTTGCCTCTGAAAATTATTGTAAATTTTCAGATAGGAGTTATCAATGGGAGTAAGAATGCAGCCAGATGACTGTAAATAACAGGCTCTGAGTGTAACTAACTGTCAGGCTGGGAGAGAAGTTCTTCAGCAAGGAGAGTTTAAATCTGCTCTTCTTCACATCTTCAAAACGAGGGAGAAAGCAGACCAAATTGCATATTAATGCCATTTGCAGATGATACTGAGTTGGAAGAATTTGTGCCCATCACGGGGAAAGAACTAGAATGCTGCAGCTAAGAGAGGTGGGAGTCAGCTCAGCAAACTGTTGCTGGGGGAGAATCCAAGAACCAAAAATATGCATGAGAGACAGAGAGTCAGACAGTGAGAACAGCTGGAAATAATAATTTGGTATGATCTTAACATACATTTGCAATATGACAGCGCTCTAAAAAGGACTGCGACAGCTCCATGTTCAGAAGCATGACAGTGTGTGGCTGCTGAATGTCTCAGGGTCTCAAACCATTTTCCTTATGACCATTAAACTATTTTGGTAACTGCTAATAGAGTCTGTTAAGAAGGGGCTACTGGTTTTTTTTCATTGTTTGTTTTAATCATACTTCATAATAGTAAGTCCTCTTTTCTGTTATAGTGGAAAAGCTTCTTAAGAAAGGGAGCATTTCTGTGTGTTCTAAACATATCCACTTTGGCATAGTGTATTTCCTCTGCAAACTTATTCAATAGTCAAGCTTTCTTGACATTTATCTCCATTTCATCTCCAGTTTCCCTCACTTCATCATGGACTTAAGTCAACTGCATTTTCCCAAAGGAGCAGGTGGGCCATGATGAAAATGCAGACTCAGACATAATTGACTTTCCAAGAGAGCTTTGAAGACCAGAGCTAATATCCTGGCTTGGCAGACAATCAACATGACAATCAGCACAGCCACTGGAACACAACAGTAAGCTGCCCATAGTGCTTCAAAGAAAGATGGAACCTGAAAATGTGTTCACCTTTGATCCAAGGCCCATCTGGCCAAGGGACCATGATCCTCTCATTGTCTGTCTCTCATCTCAAAAGATAGCATGAAAGGTTTTGTGCTCCTCAGATAGATAAGGGTGTGTGAAACATCAAGTGTCATACAAGGGTGTAATACAAGCATCCTAGCTTGTATCAGAAATTGTGTGGCCAGCAGAACTAGGGAAGTGATCATCTGCCTGTAGTCAGCATTGGTGAGGCCACACCTCAAATACTGTGTTCAGTTTTGGGTCACTCACTACAAGAAGGACATTGAGTTCCTGGGGCATGTCCAAAGAAGGAAAAAAAAGATAGTGAAGGGTCTAGAGCACAAGTGTTCTGAGGAGAGGCTGAGGGAAAGAAGGAAAGAAGTCTCAGGGAGGACCTTATTGCTCTCTACAACTACTTGAAAGAAGGTTGTGGTGAGGTGAGTGTTGGTGGTCTCTTTTCCCAAGTACCAAGTGATAGGATAAGGGAGAATGGCCTGAAGTTGCACCAGGGAAGGTTCAGGTTGGATATTAGAAAAAAATTCCTTACTGAAAGGGTTCTCAAGCCCTGGAACAGGCTGCCCAGTCAAGTGGTTGCATCACTATCGCCAGAGGTATTTAGAAGATGTGTATGTGTGGTGCTGAGGGGCATGGATTAGGGGTGGACTTCGCAGTGCTGGGTTAATTGTTAGACTCAATGACCATAAAGATCTTTTCCAAACTAAATGATTCTATGATTCTGTTCTATGAACTGGAATGCATGGGGCCAAGGAAAGAAAGTGACAGATGATGAGCATACAGACTGAAAATAGCTGNTCCATCACTCTGTCATAACAGGAGGAATTTTGCTGTGCATACTGAATTCTCTTAGCATTATGGAACTGTTAGAGGAAGGGAATACCACAGATGCATTCAACATATGGGAAAACTACTCACAAGATTTGTTTGTCAAAATAAATTCAGGTTGAATTGCCAAGGACACAATCCAAATGAAATTAAACTGGTTCAAGTGACCTTCTTGCCCAGTGTCAGAAATACAGTGGGCTTTGTTCAGCTCTGTGGTTTATTTTGTTGCTTTAAAAGTTCCCTTTTCACGTCTATTCCTGAGGTTCTAATTAGCAAAATGTGAAGTTGCCTCTGAAAATTATTGTAAATTTTCAGATAGGAGTTATCAATGGGAGTAAGAATGCAGCCAGATGACTGTAAATAACAGGCTCTGAGTGTAACTAACTGTCAGGCTGGGAGAGAAGTTCTTCAGCAAGGAGAGTTTAAATCTGCTCTTCTTCACATCTTCAAAACGAGGGAGAAAGCAGACCAAATTGCATATTAATGCCATTTGCAGATGATACTGAGTTGGAAGAATTTGTGCCCATCACAGGGAAAGAACTAGAATGCTGCAGCTAAGAGAGGTGGGAGTCAGCTCAGCAAACTGTTGCTGGGGGAGAATCCAAGAACCAAAAATATGCATGAGAGACAGAGAGTCAGACAGTGAGAACAGCTGGAAATAATAATTTGGTATGATCTTAACATACATTTGCAATATGACAGCGCTCTAAAAAGGACTGCGACAGCTCCATGTTCAGAAGCATGACAGTGTGTGGCTGCTGAATGTCTCAGGGTCTCAAACCATTTTCCTTATGACCATTAAACTATTTTGGTAACTGCTAATAGAGTCTGTTAAGAAGGGGCTACTGGTTTTTTTTCATTGTTTGTTTTAATCATACTTCATAATAGTAAGTCCTCTTTTCTGTTATAGTGGAAAAGCTTCTTAAGAAAGGGAGCATTTCTGTGTGTTCTAAACATATCCACTTTGGCATAGTGTATTTCCTCTGCAAACTTATTCAATAGTCAAGCTTTCTTGACATTTATCTCCATTTCATCTCCAGTTTCCCTCACTTCATCATGGACTTAAGTCAACTGCATTTTCCCAAAGGAGCAGGTGGGCCATGATGAAAATGCAGACTCAGACATAATTGACTTTCCAAGAGAGCTTTGAAGACCAGAGCTAATATCCTGGCTTGGCAGACAATCAACATGACAATCAGCACAGCCACTGGAACACAACAGTAAGCTGCCCATAGTGCTTCAAAGAAAGATGGAACCTGAAAATGTGTTCACCTTTGATCCAAGGCCCATCTGGCCAAGGGACCATGATCCTCTCATTGTCTGTCTCTCATCTCAAAAGATAGCATGAAAGGTTTTGTGCTCCTCAGATAGATAAGGGTGTGTGAAACATCAAGTGTCATACAAGGGTGTAATACAAGCATCCTAGCTTGTATCAGAAATTGTGTGGCTAGGGAAGTGATCATCTGCCTGTAGTCAGCATTGGTGAGGCCACACCTCAAATACTGTGTTCAGTTTTGGGTCACTCACTACAAGAAGGACATTGAGTTCCTGGGGCATGTCCAAAGAAGGAAAAAAAAGATAGTGAAGGGTCTAGAGCACAAGTGTTCTGAGGAGAGGCTGAGGGAAAGAAGGAAAGAAGTCTCAGGGAGGACCTTATTGCTCTCTACAACTACTTGAAAGAAGGTTGTGGTGAGGTGAGTGTTGGTGGTCTCTTTTCCCAAGTACCAAGTGATAGGATAAGGGAGAATGGCCTGAAGTTGCACCAGGGAAGGTTCAGGTTGGATATTAGAAAAAAATTCCTTACTGAAAGGGTTCTCAAGCCCTGGAACAGGCTGCCCAGTCAAGTGGTTGCATCACTATCGCCAGAGGTATTTAGAAGATGTGTATGTGTGGTGCTGAGGGGCATGGATTAGGGGTGGACTTCGCAGTGCTGGGTTAATTGTTAGACTCAATGATCATAAAGATCTTTTCCAAACTAAATGATTCTATGATTCTGTTCTATGAACTGGAATGCATGGGGCCAAGGAAAGAAAGTGACAGATGATGAGCATACAGACTGAAAATAGCTGGGAATAGAGAGAAAGGGGCAAGGAAAAAACTTCCAACTTTTATTTAAAACTCCATTACCTGAGGTGGATACTCATTCCAGCCTGCTACATTTCCAACCTCCCAAGATTTCCCCAAGGAAATGTTGCAGAAATAGATACTTCTATTAAGGTATATAGATAGTTTATAGTAAGTCTTCAAGCCATCGCTTGATTTAGATTTCCTAGCAGGGAGGAGCAGTCAGGTCAGTTATCTGTTGNACGTCTATTCCTGAGGTTCTAATTAGCAAAATGTGAAGTTGCCTCTGAAAATTATTGTAAATTTTCAGATAGGAGTTATCAATGGGAGTAAGAATGCAGCCAGATGACTGTAAATAACAGGCTCTGAGTGTAACTAACTGTCAGGCTGGGAGAGAAGTTCTTCAGCAAGGAGAGTTTAAATCTGCTCTTCTTCACATCTTCAAAACGAGGGAGAAAGCAGACCAAATTGCATATTAATGCCATTTGCAGATGATACTGAGTTGGAAGAATTTGTGCCCATCACAGGGAAAGAACTAGAATGCTGCAGCTAAGAGAGGTGGGAGTCAGCTCAGCAAACTGTTGCTGGGGGAGAATCCAAGAACCAAAAATATGCATGAGAGACAGAGAGTCAGACAGTGAGAACAGCTGGAAATAATAATTTGGTATGATCTTAACATACATTTGCAATATGACAGCGCTCTAAAAAGGACTGCGACAGCTCCATGTTCAGAAGCATGACAGTGTGTGGCTGCTGAATGTCTCAGGGTCTCAAACCATTTTCCTTATGACCATTAAACTATTTTGGTAACTGCTAATAGAGTCTGTTAAGAAGGGGCTACTGGTTTTTTTTCATTGTTTGTTTTAATCATACTTCATAATAGTAAGTCCTCTTTTCTGTTATAGTGGAAAAGCTTCTTAAGAAAGGGAGCATTTCTGTGTGTTCTAAACATATCCACTTTGGCATAGTGTATTTCCTCTGCAAACTTATTCAATAGTCAAGCTTTCTTGACATTTATCTCCATTTCATCTCCAGTTTCCCTCACTTCATCATGGACTTAAGTCAACTGCATTTTCCCAAAGGAGCAGGTGGGCCATGATGAAAATGCAGACTCAGACATAATTGACTTTCCAAGAGAGCTTTGAAGACCAGAGCTAATATCCTGGCTTGGCAGACAATCAACATGACAATCAGCACAGCCACTGGAACACAACAGTAAGCTGCCCATAGTGCTTCAAAGAAAGATGGAACCTGAAAATGTGTTCACCTTTGATCCAAGGCCCATCTGGCCAAGGGACCATGATCCTCTCATTGTCTGTCTCTCATCTCAAAAGATACCATGAAAGGTTTTGTGCTCCTCAGATAGATAAGGGTGTGTGAAACATCAAGTGTCATACAAGGGTGTAATACAAGCATCCTAGCTTGTATCAGAAATTGTGTGGCTAGGGAAGTGATCATCTGCCTGTAGTCAGCATTGGTGAGGCCACACCTCAAATACTGTGTTCAGTTTTGGGTCACTCACTACAAGAAGGACATTGAGTTCCTGGGGCATGTCCAAAGAAGGAAAAAAAAGATAGTGAAGGGTCTAGAGCACAAGTGTTCTGAGGAGAGGCTGAGGGAAAGAAGGAAAGAAGTCTCAGGGAGGACCTTATTGCTCTCTACAACTACTTGAAAGAAGGTTGTGGTGAGGTGAGTGTTGGTGGTCTCTTTTCCCAAGTACCAAGTGATAGGATAAGGGAGAATGGCCTGAAGTTGCACCAGGGAAGGTTCAGGTTGGATATTAGAAAAAAATTCCTTACTGAAAGGGTTCTCAAGCCCTGGAACAGGCTGCCCAGTCAAGTGGTTGCATCACTATCGCCAGAGGTATTTAGAAGATGTGTATGTGTGGTGCTGAGGGGCATGGATTAGGGGTGGACTTCGCAGTGCTGGGTTAATTGTTAGACTCAATGACCATAAAGATCTTTTCCAAACTAAATGATTCTATGATTCTGTTCTATGAACTGGAATGCATGGGGCCAAGGAAAGAAAGTGACAGATGATGAGCATACAGACTGAAAATAGCTGGGAATAGAGAGAAAGGGGCAAGGAAAAAACTTCCAACTTTTATTTAAAACTCCATTACCTGAGGTGGATACTCATTCCAGCCTGCTACATTTCCAACCTCCCAAGATTTCCCCAAGGAAATGTTGCAGAAATAGATACTTCTATTAAGGTATATAGATAGTTTATAGTAAGTCTTCAAGCCATCGCTTGATTTAGATTTCCTAGCAGGGAGGAGCAGTCAGGTCAGTTATCTGTTGGTGATAGGGAGGCAGATGCTCACACTGCTCTTGTAACTCTAGCAGCCATGCTCGGTTAGTCATGGGCTGGCATGGCAGTGATCTGGGTGGCATACCCCTGCCCTTTTCTTTTAGCCGGATCCCAGAAGATGGTAGGGGCCAACATTTTGTCTATCTCAGGGATTCAGTCATCACTTAGGTCTTATCTTTCAGGTCTTCATCCTGTCATCATTCCTGGTTAGTAAGCATATGCTGGGGTGTGAGGAGAGCAGTGATATGTTCAGAACCACTAGCACTTTTCTTACATCTCATCCATTTCTATGTACTTCCATCTCTAATATTGCAGAAGGTTAAATGGTTGATGTCAGAAATGAGGACAGGGACTCCTAGAAATCTAGAACTGGAAGAGACCTGGAGAAGCCATCTCTTCCTCCTCCCTGCCTTGTGGCGTGACCAACTATACCTGTCTCATTCTTGACAGATGGACAAGCATCTAAGTAATCTCTTTCTATGTCTCCCTTGTAGTCTCTCTCTCCCCCCTCCCCCTTATTTTTTCTTAATTTTGCTCCAAATGTCTAACCCAGACCTTTCTAGCTACAATCTCCTGTGGACTTACCTGGCAGCTATAGGAGCAGAGGACAGATTTTTCCCTCTCTCTTTACAACTTTTGTGCCTGGGGAGTTTCTTTTATCTTCTCTGTTTTCCCTCTTCAAGTTACACAATACCACTTCTTTCAGTTTTTCTTTACAGGATATGTTTCAGCTCTGTTATCATTTTTGCTGTCCTCCTTTAGACACCCTCCAGTGGGTCCACATAGAAAGGCTGTACCAAAATTGGGCTCAAAACACCAAGCAAAGTCTCACCAATGCTGATTAGAAGGAAAGATAATTTCCAGAGGTCTTGACAGCTGCAGTCTTATTTATTTCTTACAGTAGGAGGTTTGCTTTTTTGCCACAGCATACTATTTTTGACAGGGCTGGTAATCCATTCTAACCCCTAGTGCTTTTTTGGAAGAATTGCTCCCTAGTAAGTTGTTTTCCAACTCCTGTTTATGCATTTCATTTTTCCTGCATCACCAACATTCTTTGCATGATTTCTTACTGAATTCCATCTATGTTTTTTCAATGACTTTCCCAGTTTTCCAAGATGATTTTGAATGCTAAGCTTGTCCTCCAATGTTCTTAAAGTGTCTTCCAGGTCTGTGTCTTCCTGACGTGCCCAGTCTCTCCTTTGTCATCCATGTTGTTAATTAAATCAGTGAGCATAATCAGACCTGGAATAGATCTTTGTGGAGCTATTCTCAATACATCCTTTATTTTGATAGTAACCCACTGAGGACTATTTGCTGAGCACACTATTTGAACAATTTTTAAATCTACCTATCTATCTAATTTGTTAACCTAGTTTACTCATAAGGGTAGCTTTTGAAATGGAGCTTAAACAACTTACTGAAGTAGAAATAACATCTTTTGTTCCCTCCTCATCTACAAGACCTGTTGCCTTGTGACAGCAAGAAATTAGTGACTGAAAGGGAATGATCCTTGACAAATCCACAGTGAATGCAGTTGATTGTCCCATTTTGCCTTTGATATTTAAAGATAACTTGGTGATCTACTCCAGAAATTTAATGACAACAGGAATTAAGCTCCTTTCCTTTGCTTTTTAAAGGCTGTGGTTTTCCTGTTCTCCACCACACTACAGGTTCTGGAGGATAGCCATTACTGACTTTCAGACTGCTGTAGCCAAATTTCTAAGTGCCTAAAATGAAGCTCATTACACTCAATAAATCTGAATGCATCTAACTCAATAACATTACCTCTACCATACTCTTTCCTTATTCTATGCCAAGTTCTTACCTCTTTATCACTGTTATTGGTTTCTCTAATGTTATCCTCTGTCAATAATTTTCACTCCCTGTTGAGCTGTGATCCAATATTTTGCTTAGTCTTCCTCTTGCTACTAATGAATTTACAGAATGATTTCTTGTTCCTTTTGATTATCCTGCTACTTGCAATCTTATTTTATGCTGGGCCTCTTTGATTGTGTTCCTGCATACCTCTGCTGTTCTTCTACACTCACTTTTTGTGCTCCGATCTACTGCTTATCTTCTGTGTCTTTCCTTCATAGGTGAGAGGTCAGTGAGGAACTTGTGAACTAACCAGACTAGTTTTAAAATATTTTTCCTACTTTACCAGGAAGCTGCCCCTCCTGGAGCAGAGCAGGATGAAGTGGCTCAGATAAATAAAGCTGGTTCTGCACAACCTTGCTGTTCTTCCACAGTGTTCCAGGGAAAGAAAAAGGTTAAGGAGCAGGTTGCAAGCTAGCAGTTGGATTAGGAGATGCCAGAGGCAGGGAAATGCAGAAGGACTCTTTTTCCCACAGTTGTGTATTTTGTCAAAACAACTATTTTGAACATCATTGAAGATCATAACCATAGGTCTAACAGCATTTGTTTGAAGACAGTGCCAGCTTCACCCTTGGTCTCTGCAGCCTGAGGTGTTAGTCTGCTACTCCAACCTGGGTGAAGCTTGCTGGTCTGATCCTCAGCCCACCAACTAACAGTGCTGGGAGTGGGTGGGTTGAGGAAGGGTGGGAGACCATGATGCTGTGCTGCAAGGGAGCTCTACACTGCAAGACACTGAGGGACAATTGCAGGGCCTCAGCATGCCCCTGCAGTGTGGCCCTGTCACCTCTCGCTATGCCACTACCAAGCCCTCCTATACACCACTACCAAGCCCTCCTATACACCACCACCAAGCCCTCCTACACACCACTAAGCCCTCCTCCAGCATCCCACCTCAGCAAACCAGAGGCTGAGTGCATGTGCAGAGAGCAGGATGCCAGAGTGAGGTCCTCCTCAGTGCTCCATTATATCACCTTGCCAGTGCTGCCCCATGCCCATGTCTTCACCAATGCCCCAGCACCAGTGTCCTTGCCTCTTTATAATCTCCCCCTTATTTTGCCTTGACAACAGGTTCTCCTCTTCTTCCTCCTTCTCTTGGTACCCTGGGGGTCTATGCAGACAGCTCATCTCCCCGCACTCCTCATTAACACCCCTCCAAAGGCAGACACCACCAGCAGCTCCTTTCCCCTCCAATCCCCTCCCCTTCCCTTCCATAATCTATCTACATATTAAAATGAGTTTGTCCCTGATTTACATGCGTAAGAAGGGATGTAATAATGAGGACGTAGATTAGAAGATTTAGCACAATCGTTTGTGTAGATTGTGTTCCATCAAAGGGCAGCTCTGACGAGCCGAGATTAAGGAGCAAACAGCTGCCGCTGGAATTCAGTCCATTTGTTTGTTTGCTGTTTTCTCTCTTGACTCCAGCAAACAGTCTCATTAACATGCAAGTGATTTGCCCCTTAAGCCTTTTCCTGTTTATTATTGGGGGAGTTGCTGTCGAGGGCTTTGTAGAGTCCCTGGCCCAGTTCTGAGAGATCGACGTGCAAATCAAGATTAAAATGGGAAGTAATTAAAAACAAAGGAGCCATGACACCTTGGTCCCCGCTTCCCTTTGAGGGGTCTTAAAGTTAGGGCACTGGGAGAAGGTGCAAGGTGGGGAAAGGGAGTGCTGCCCACCATGCCTATATGCCCTGGACTCTCCCTTTTCCTGCTCTCCTCCACTTCCCCCTCTGCCTCCCCCCTCCTCAAAATGTCTGGCTGTCTACTAAACTCATTTGCAGCCTTTGCTTCAACAGCCTCATTTGGCAGCACCTTCCATATGGTCCCTGCTCACTGCCCGTCACAGCCCTGGGACAACGAACATCATGCTCTGCACTGGCCTCTAGTGTGGGCCCTCTGGGCCTTCTGCCCCCTTAGCAGTAGTGTCCTCAGCCAGCATCATGACCCCACCAACAGACATTCCAGCCTTCAGCATCCACAATAGATGAAGGACAGGGATACGTAGGGATCATGCAATGGCCATGCTCATAGGCACAGAAAGTGATGTCCAGAGGGTTCCTCATGCATGGATCTACTGGAGTCACCCTGGTTGTGAAGGGTAGCTCAAGTCACCAGAGCAACACTGGGAACAAACCAGCAAGGTGTCTGTCTTTCAGTAGCACCCAGGTTCAGCTGGGTAACTGCTGTGGCCCTGGGGTAAACACTGCTGGTAAGAGCGCAGGAACAGTGATGGTGTGCTCCTTCACCGACTCCCTGGGGTCCAATCACCCTATCCGCAGCTGGCTAGGGATGCCAATCGTGAGGAACAGCATGAAGGATTTCCTGGGCTGAGAGGGAGAGACTGTCATATAAATCCACTGCAAAGCAAGGAGCCCTTTCTCTTCATTTATCAGAGCATCAGCTCTATCCCCTGCAAGACAAGTAGAAATATAATGAAGCCTAGAAACTTGCTCTGGGAAGCAGTAATGGTTGTGTGTCTACACAGAGATGTAGGTTTGCTCTGGCTGGCAGCCGGCTCCAGCTTGGCAACATGGAGCTGTGCTGGAGTATCTCCACACATAGCCTCATGTCTTAGTCACCCTTGAGGCTCCTGGCTTGGGCACAGCTACTTCTGGACCCAAGGTAGCTCCTGCCCAGGATTGGAGCATGCTTGCACTTTGCTAAGCAGACTTGCATACATGCTTGTGCACGTACACTCAGTGCCAGCATGAGACTGTTTACCAGGTGCCACATGACACTGAATGGTTATGAAATTTGTGACATTCTTTCATGCTTTTCTTAAGTGCCTGATGTTGACAGGCTGATGTGCACCTTTCTGTGGAGTCCAGGGCCAGCAGGAGCTCAGTGAGGGCAGCCTGTTCTAGGCTAGCCCAAAACCTGTGGCCCAGGCTGGACTGGCTGCTGCTTTTGCTGAGGTTTCCCAGTTATCACTGAAGTTAGTTTCATGCATGACTGAGGAAAGACTGCAGCACTGCAGAGACATGATTGCATATTGCATTGTAATGGACACAATGCATGTTGAAAGTACTTTCTAACATGAGTGTTCATTCTCCACCTTGCTCCAGTTAGCTGTCAAGTCCAGAGAAGCTCATGGCTTTCACAGGATTGGCTGTTTAGAGCAGCAGTGCCTTCCCCACAAACCACCTCTGCTATTTGCCAGGGCAATGCAGCAAGCAATGATCAAACCAAAATGTGTCCAACCTCAGTGTTATGGCATTGCGCAAAGTAAATGAAGTGGTGGTCATGACCCTTACAAACACCCAGTGTTGTGTACAGACAGAATGACAGGAGGGTTGTTGTGAATTCCCTGCTGTTGTTTCTAACTCATTGGCCTAAACAATTAATGAAATAGTTACAGTTTGCTTTTTCAAACTCACAAAATTACACAGCTTCATTGCTCACTCGAGCTTTTTTATTGTGCTTGTTATGACAGTTCCAACGGGGAGAAAGGCTTTTTCCCAGCTGAGGCACTACCTGAAGGAGAGCAGAGTGTGGTACAGCTGGAGTGGCCAGTAAAGGTTTAAACAATGTCAGAGATAGGAATAAATAAATTTTCTTTTTTTGTCTTATACTTGAATAGCCGTTGGATTCCTCTGATCTGCTCTGGTACTGCCCCCATGCCCTTCCTTGTCTCCAGGAGGTACCTCCCCAGCTAGCAGCCAAGCCCCAGGGGTGTTCCCCAAAGAGATGGCCATGTGCAGCCCCAGCTACACCTCTGGCTTCTCCAGTGAGGCAGTGCTTAGCCTTACAGCACCTTGCATGCTCGCCCATCCCTCAGCCCCTCAGCAGGGAGGTCTCTAAGCAGCGGCGGCAGCAGCAGCAGCAGCAGCAGCAGCAACAATGCCCCACCAGCAGTAACATTGCCTCTCTCACTCTCTCAGCACAATTTTTCAACCAGTAACAACTCAGCCCTGTTGGAATTGATTTTCAGTGGATCATTGAAAGCTGCTCTATCAGTTCAGCCCTAAGACATTTCTACTGCCTGCTTCTCTGTTTGTTTGTTTGGTTTTGTTTGTTTGGGGTGGGGGGGTTTGTGTGTATTTTTTTATTTTCATTTCCACAAAGAGAGAGTTTTTGTTGATAATGGGATAAGAGTTCTGTGGCCTGGGCACTTACCTTTATAAACACCTGAGCTCTTTTTGCTCAAACACAGAATAGCCAAAGCAACTGCCACTTCCTTGAGTGGAGATCACATCTGCAGAACTTTATATTCCCAGACCAAAAGAGTTATGAGTGATTAAGAAGAGAGCTGATAATAGAAATGCTTAGTCAACTTCAATGTAAGTCATTTGAGTGCTCCAGCTCTAAATGGGAACGAGCTGGTGAAATCAATGTGCATCTGCAGCATCTATATGCCTGTAAACAAACAGGGACCTCAGGAGAGTGCTATTCTCCTACAGCTCATGTCATCATCTGTGACACTGTCACAGTGTATCCCTCCGAAGCTGGTCCTTGGAAATATGCTGGTGGACCCGCAGAAAGAGGGCCAGTGCTTCAGCCAAAGGAAGACACATGGTGCAGAGGAGGTCTGGAAGAAAAATCCTCATAAACTGAGGGAAGTGAGGATACCAGAGTGCTTCCTGATTCCTGATTACCCTGAGACGGGAGGTGCAAGAGAAGCTCTGGAAAGTGGTGGCTTTGCCATGGGGACAGAGGGGACACCGAGTTCCCTAGCGTCTTGTGGTCTCCTGCATTATGTGTGCAGAGGAGTCCCTGCCCAAACCTCCTGCTGCAGTAATAAGCACTCAACTGCGAACAGGGCAGGCAGAAAAAACAAAGGGGGCCTCGTGGGCCCAGCTGCAGCATGTGCCCCTGCGTGAGCCAGGAAGGTGGGGGAGTCTCTAATCCCCTGGGGCCAGGCCAGCTGCCAGGATCCGGCTGGTTCCTCAGCATGGCAGCACCGCAGCCCCTCTCCCAGCACCTGATGACAGTCTTTTGCAGGGCAGTGGCTGCCTGCAGCCTCTCTTCTCAGGGCTTTGCTCCAAATAGCTGTAGGCACAGAAATGCCACATTTGATGGGCACCTTCTCCTGAGAGATACGGGTGGCTTTGGGGACCTGCATGGACACTTAGCGGGGTCAAGGGGGCAGGTTGCATCTTCTAACTTGCTTAAGTTGCTCATTATTTTGTGCACTAACTTTGCCAGGCTTTTGTTGGGCTATTCCTTTCTGCCAGGAATAAAGCCTAAAATTATCCTTTGGGACAAAACAGAGGTATTACCAATCAAAACCACTCCAAGGCAGGTGGCCACTCCCGTCAGAACTGAGCGATCCAACTCACCCTCCACCACATCCTTCTTCTCTCAACTATGATTATTGTTGCACTACTATTGCTATTATGTCATAAATTGACGTCTTGTGTTCCTGTTTGTTATCTGGGGATTCTGCTCTAATCTTGACGGTCACTAATGCAGTGTAAATCCCACGCACTGGGTGATAATCTGGCTATATAAAAAAAAAAAAAAAAATTAAAAATCAACTTTCTAGGCATAATGAAAACTTTTCACTTTAATATTGCTAACAACACTTTTACCATGAAATTGCACTTCCCTCAGTCCGTCTTTCCCGTGGCTCAGATAGATACAGTGCTCTGCGTTGGACTGTGCTAATTCCACGCAAAAATGAGTTACGCCTCATTGTAACGGTAGTGATTAACATGCCTTGAAACTCTTGTTTTCCATCTACTCTGCACCATGTGTGTACCCACAGCTAAGGTAGGCTTGGGTCAGTGGACACGGGAGGTGTTTCAGGCCCGTTCTCGAGCAGACATTAAAAGCACGAGTGCAGAAAGCAAGGCAAAACGGGGAGAGGATGTATGGAAGGTGAGAACGCATTTGAAGTCTCAGAGGCACAAATATTAAGCCAGAAACGTCCAATGCGTCACCCACACCACAGATTTTTGCAGACCGCTCCTCATCACCACCCCCCGCAGGCAACGCCCGGGGCTGCCCCACGCTGTCGGGGCAGGAGAGCGCCCAACCCTAGCCCCGGCGGGCCCCCCTTGCCGCCCCGCAGCGGGCCCGGGGAGCGGTGGGGGGCGGTGGGGTCCGAGGCACCCGCGAACGGGGCGGGCGCCCGGGTGTCGGTGGCTCGGCGTCCGGGAATGCGCCGCTGATCCTAACCAAGTTTGCCAGCCATGCTTTTCTCATGGCTCCCGCACAATAGCCCGTTTTCTGCCCACCTGCCGATTATGCTTAATTAGGCGAGGAGTTGATTAATTTGAGGTAATTGACAGCTAATTACAGGCCTGAAGGCTCATTAACTTGACGTCCTGTCTGAGAGAATCGGCTGGAGGGGGTCAGGTGATGTACAGACTACCCCTCTTCACCACCACAACCACCGCCACCCCCCGCTCACCTGGGCCGCCCGGTAACAGCCGAGATGCTGTGGGACTGCGAGAGAATAAACACCCCCGGAGGGATGCTGCGGGGAGGGAGAGCTCCGCGTTGAGAGGGTTTTGGGAAGTCGGTGACAGGGTGGGGCGCTCGGCGAGAAAATGGCCACACATGCAGGTAGGAAGGGAGAGGGACGTGGATAGCGTGAGGGCTCCCGTGGTTGAGGCTCCCCTTGGGCTTGGCCAGCGGTGTCCACCATGCCCGTGGCCCCGACGGGGATCCACAGAGGCAGAGGGGGTGCCACCGGTCCTCCCTTCCCTAGGACCTCAGAGCAGCTGCTGGCAGGCTGCAAACGCCCGTGCTCACTGTAGAGCAGGTCTTTGTAAGACATTGTTAGCCGCTTCAGGTTTACATCAGAGAATACAACTGCTGATTGACAACAGGGAAATTTTTTTCCAGTAAGACTTTTCTCAGTTGCCCTTCACTGCATGTGAATCATGAGGCACCAAGAGAGGGCTGTTTATGTAACATCCTGTATGATCTCCCTCATCAGAGAATTTGGGCATGTGCTCTGCATTAACAAATTTAGCCTTAATCACACCCTTATAAAGCAGGTGGGATTCCTGTGTATAGGCTGGAAGCTATAACCAAGGTCACATTGAAAATCTAAGAGCTGAATGCAGCTTTTCAAGCCCTAAACTCAGGGCCCTGACTATAAAACCAGTTTCATCATATCCTTCAAGCATAAGGCAGGTTACCTGAATGTGATTGACTCCTCCCAGAGGTCCAGCCTTGTGGCCACTCTGCTGAGGGACAGGCAGCTGCAGTGGGACATGGACAGGTATGGGAGGTTCCTGGCAATGTTGAGAGTGGCAGAAGAGGCTTTTTAAAACTATATACCTTGCTATTTGATTATGTCAGGCAGGATGTGCCTGAAGAAATGTACCTGAAAGGTCACAAAGGGATGGTCAACGTTTGTGATGGCTTCTTGTTGCTGTGGGAGTGCTTATCACCCTTATTGTCCATTTCATTTTTTGTAAGTCTTGCCCCAGACATGGTACATCATGAATGTAACAACTCTTTATTAAGCTTATTTCAGGATTTGCTTACTGGACTGTTCTAGAAGCCTCAGGCTGCATACTGAGTTACTTTGCACTGCTACTGGAAATGAAGGTTTGGGTAGCTGAAGTGGAAGGAATGGGATCTCCTGGCAAAATTGCAGACAGCTCTTCCTGGATACCCATATGGAAGTCTACTGAAGAATCCCCAAAATCATCATAAACCACAGTCTGACCTGACCACTAGGGCTCTTCATCCAAAGAAAGCTGCATTGCAACTGCAGCCTTCTTGGACACTTCCCTTCACCTGCTGGCATCATCCCTCTGCTTTATTTTGGCCTTTTGGCCTCACTCCTGCCTGTGGCTCCTCTGAAAATGCTGTCCTCACATTCTTGGTGTGATCAGAAGGGATGAAAAATGGAAGTGTCTTATCTGCATATTGCTGACAGTGGATTTTAGAAACCTGACTAAACAACTTGCTTTGATATCCTACTATTGCATTCTACAGCTAACTTATATACTGCCCTTTATCCCTTTGAAATGTACTGGAGTTAAATTTTCTAAGCTCTCTTGTTTAAATTTCATGGAGTGCTAAAGCTGACTGGTCTCTATGGCAATCTGTATTTAATACTCTCCTCCCATTTGTTGTTCCTTCTTTCTACCCTACAGATTGGTGATGATTCATGCTACAGAGGCCAAATGGACCCATGTGACATATAAATTTTGCTCACCTGCTCAGAATCTCTCCCTTGTCTGTCTCTTTCAGGAGAAGGTATCCATAACTTAAACTGTATTTGAGAGGAGAACACCCCAACAACTTTTATTACGGCATTAATCACTTAGAACCCTGGAAAGGAGTTATGGGAACTACTTTTCTGGGCTCCTCCAAATTTCTTCTCTCTAGATCCATTGTTGAAATTGGCTAAACCTTGGCCATTTCTCATCTTGATTATTACAAGGCCTTCTAGCATAAATACAAAGACTATACATTGGTGCAACAATATTAAGCATTAGGTATAGCCTGGGCTACCTAGCAGTAAATTTATTCCTCTTTTCTGTTTTGACATAGATTCCATGAATACTGCACGAGAGTATCATAAATAGGGATACATTTAACCATATATATTTTCTATGAGATTGTGTAATGTTATCATCAGTTTACAGGTGGAGCACAATGACCCAGACAGATGAAGTGGTTGCCCACATTTAACAGGTTGACTGAAGTAGGTCCAGATAGGAAAAGTGCATTCTTTGTGTTTTAACCTGTTGAAACTTCAGAGCTCTCTCTTGTTATAGAAAGCCTCACTCACTAAGTATCACACTGTGATGCTAAGTGCCCTTCTGAAGAAGGAATGTTTGTTGGAGACCATGACTCTTCCATGGTCTAAGCTTTAGGAAAACTTCCTTTTTGATATTATTTGCCTGAATTCCCATAAGAGATGCCATAAGAGCTTTTCAACTAAGTCAAGAGCTCCTTCTATCTATAAGGAAATTGCTGAGTCCAGCCCTTAGCTCTGGTAGCAATTTTACACAGCTGTAAAGCTCTGGCTAGGCAGCGACAGATATCCTTGAGGGAGTGGTAAGTAGCCTTGCTAGGATTGTCATATCAGATCTATGGATCAGGATAATGTAGGATCACTCAGATGAGAGGTAGTTCTTCAAAGCAATTCACCCTACAGCAGTATATTTTGACTTCAACTGATATCACTTTAGCTGGGGAGATTGGTTATTAGTATATGTTCATGACAAGTTACTGGTATTTAAACACAGGTCTCTCATACATCCAGAATTTCATTTAGGCCATCTCCTTTCTGTACTAAGTTTGTGGATGCTGGAGAAAAAAAAATTGAAAATACTTTTTATCTCAGAATTTTTGGCGTTGGAATCCTCTGGCTCTTGGCAATCCAAAGAAGAGGGGAAGGTCTCAGCAAATTGGTTGTCTGTGAGAGGCAACTTGACCATTTTTGAAAACCAATCTGGACTTCCAGCAGGCAGGAGTGTTTTAAAAGTCTCCAAATTTGGAGACAGAGGGTAAGATATTCCTACTTATAATCATTACCTAAGCAGTTGTGAGGATGTAATTGCTGATGTCCATGCCAGCGTAAAATGCTGTGCCAGCCATCAAGTGATGCAGTTATTTGTGTTGCCTGCAGGAGAACTGTGCTTAGGTGTGGACTGGCAATGTGGCTTGTTCCTTCTGGGTTAGTCCTTCCATTGTTTTCTTCTTTGAGCATAGTCCAAGCCATTTCAGGAGGAAGAGTGTTTGATCTAAAATAGTAAGATTTTCTTGAATCTTCATCTGTTCCTCTTTGATTTGGCAGGTACAAGTTGTTAAGCACTAACATCCCTGGACCTTGTGTCCAGCCATAAGTGCCTACCTCATAACTGCATTTGCAGCTGAACCTCTCTCTGAACCTATTCACAACACTATCTGTAATCAGTGACTTTTAAAACAGTAACCTACTGATTCTCCAGTATCTTCATTTAATTTGGGTACCTCTGTGGCATGAGAGAATACATCAAGTCCAGTAGGACTGCTCTGAGCCTAAGCATTATAAATGTCTGAAAGAGACAGTTTCTTAGGTCTGAGTTTTGTGAAATACTTCCAGCTCTTTCTCTTACCTGTAACATATGGAGGGAGTAGCCACCAAAAAAAAAAAAAAAAGTCTTTCTATTGAGTTTGGCTCCAGAAGTTTGGTTTTGGTTTGTTGTTTTTTTTCCCCAGATACATGGGGTCTGTGTGAATTAACACAAGGCTGTGATGACAACAACAGCAGTTGGATGAAATGTTGCTTTAAAATCCAGGTCATAACTACTGTATATGTATATGTGTCCATGTTTGTACATGTGTATGTTGGCACCTCCTCTGCAGAGGCACCAATGAAAACTCTCCCAGATCAATGAGAAGCCTGCTAGCAGCTGTTAACGTGGCAGTGGCATTGCTGAATTTCAGGTCAAGATCCTAGTAAACAGCTTCAAAAACTGCCACAAATATCCTTAGCCCATGGTTATATCAATTAGGTCAACTTTCCAGTTCTGAAGTCTAAAGAAAGATTACTTTTGGGTGCTACATGCATAAGTGGAATAGCTCCAAATCACCAGTAAACCAGCCCATATTTTAAGCTTGAATGGGACCTTAGAATCAAAATTCTACACTTCCAATCCAAATGCAATACATGGTGCACAAATTACTGATACAGCTGCTTAATTTACTGTGCTGGAGAAGCCAGTTAGTAGAAGGTGGTACACAGGTGAACAGGCTTTTTAGATCATTTGGAACATATTTCATCTTGAAGAGCTTTTAAGTAACTATTATCTATCAATATTTGGGATTCAGAAGAGATATTGTCTGATTGATTCCCTGGCTCAGGAGTAAGAGGGTTACTGTAATTATCTTGTTTGCAAGAAAAATAAGAAATGTATGTATGGCTAGGCTTCACGAACGAAGATCCAGGGAGGGCTCCACCCACACTCCTCATCAGTGCCTTTTCCAAGTGCGCTGATAAAAAGAGGATAGCAGATAGCACCCTCGAGCCTGCGCTATGGATTTTTTTTTAGGTGAGACACAGCATGCGCAGAGCTGGACCCACCCTTTAGTCCTAAGGTTCATCTGCCAGAGCCTAGCAAGCTTGGACGCTGGCAGCAAAGTCCTTAGGACAGAGGTTTTATTAGAGTGTCCTTCTCTGAGATGGAAGGCCTTACAGGGCTAAATGAGCTCCATCTGCCTGGGTTTGGAATCAGAGTTGTCCTTTTCCTAGGATGACTGCCAGAAGGCTAATGAGCACATCCTACCCATACAAGGATTATAGGAACATGGCTATCATTCCCCACACTTAACCGTGGGCAATGAGTTTAATGCTCCCTCTGCTGTCGGCACAGTTATCGCACCAGGGGCCACAGGAGACCCCAAGTGATTTTCAGACTATGCCTAAGTAGAAGAAATAGCAATAGTGAAATCTATCATTAGCCTGAGTGTTGGTTTGTTGGTCTTTTTTTTTTTTTTTTAACTGATGAATAAATGCTGAATGACTGACCATTGTGATAGGATTTTTCCCATTATTGTGTAGGAATTTTGTATTAAAAATTCCAGTGTTTTGCAAAAAATTTCAAGACATTTGATTCAAGTAAGAACAAACCACTTTATTCTTATGTCCTGCATTTTAGCATTTTGTGATGAGAGACCCAAAAGCCATCAGGTTCCATGCTTTAGAAAATAAAGAATATTTCCAAACACTTAGTTTAATGAAACTGTTTATGTTTGTGTGCAGCAGCGATGACATTGCAAACTTGTTTGAATTAAACCCAAGGGGGACTTCACATCCAATTTGTCTGAAGGTGCTGCAAGACAGTGTGAAGCACAAGAATCAAAGAAAGGGAAACACTTCTTTTTAGATCAGCAAGTCACCAGGAGGACTAGACTCCCTGAGAGTGGTTGGTTACCTTGGAAAGAGTAAGCCGCCAAGTGAATTCAACCTTCCTAGGATCCACCTCTCCATGCATCCAAGTAAGGATCACAAGTCCAGAATGTAGAGGGCACCTTGGTAAACATAGACTGGTATGGCGATATCAAGTGATCTGCCATCCAACAGCAGTAGTCATGTGCAAGCAGCAGAAGGTTTGACTGTGCACTGTCTTTTGCCTAATGCACTGACGGTATCTCCTGCAGATCTGGAGAAGTGAGCCCAAGGAAAGGGACAAGGGGACAACTGATTCAGAGTATCTATCCACACCTTCTCCCAAATAAGGGTATTTTGAATTTGTTTAGGTGCTAGACATTAAAAGACACCAGATACTCACCCCTTCAAAATACAGACACTATTTACTTTGGTATAGCTGCGAGCTGGGATTTATAACCAATTTAGCAGGAAAGCTTCTCAGAATTTATAGAAGTTTATTATTTTGGCATTAGTTTGATGACTGATCTGCAATCCAATGCTGAGACAATGTTCATTTACTGATCTGATAAGATAGTGTTCTTTTTGTTAGCTTCACTCAATAATACTTACAGCTTACATATGTATACAAATTTGTATGTTGATTATTTGGATGCTATTTTTATTTCATTTTAAGTTTAAGACTTTTGTGAACATTATAATAAAAAAACATGTACAAATAGCCTCCTGATACTTGTTTAGTAGGAAATAACAATTGCCCAGAATGGATATTATCAGGCAAAAAAGCCTGACTGGATTCACATCAGAATTTAATGATCTCCACATATTTGTTTCACTGACAGCACATTTGCCTCAACAAAGATGTAGCACTCTGCCTCTACATTCAAGTTTTCAGGACTAGGGCTTGTGGTGAAGAAACATCTACACACCAGCTACGAGGAAATGACAAATTTGCCTTTTTTACCATGGATAATAACTCAGAATAGTTACAAAAACTAGGAAGCTACCTGGAGATTAAAGGAATTGTGCTGTTGATCACTAAAAAGGAAAAAGGCAAATTAAGAGCTCTCAGGCATATGTATCGCCAGTAAAATAAAAGAACAAAAAAAATCAGGGGGAGAAAAATCACTAGCCACCTAGGTATAAGGATAAGAAAATAATTATCAGCACTAGGGAATTTTAAAGAACAAATTGACCTGGAGAAACCTTATTGCTTTTTAAAATAGAATTATAAAATTAGTGGATGAAGGGACCATGATGGATTTGATACATTTGGATTTTAGTAAAGATTTGACACATAAACCCTACTCAAAATTAATTCAGATTGGCTCAGCTACATCACCACATGGAATGAAAAAAATTGACTGGAGATCTGCAAATAAAGGACAATGATACATAAAAAGGTATTGTGTTGGAGGAAGAGGTCTCCCTCCCAGAAATCAGCAGTCAGTTCTGTTCTATTGACATGACACCTTCTGCCTGGAAATCAGGAAATTTTGTTGAGAGTGAAATACAGGAGGACATGAGGGACAGACCAGCTGAAAATAAAATGGGATCCCAGTAAAAACTCAAGTGTTATCCAAACCACAGTATCCAGTCAGGAGGAGGTCCCTAGAAAACACCAGATGAGAATCACTGCAGCAGAAACCAATGAGGTGGGAATTTGCTGTGAGGAACAGCAGAAAAACAGCTGAACTGTTTGAATAAAAGAGCCACAATTCATCCAGTATGGAAGGACAACATGGCTTTTGCAATATCTGTGTCCTACATAACACTGTTGACAAGGTCCCAAGCAGGTTTTGATGGTAGAGAAACTCCTGGAATCTTTCCTATTGCATGATGGACACAACACTGCAGAAAGAGATTTTTCTCCCCAGAAACAAGCAGTGTTTACTCATAGTAAAGTTAGCCTGATTTGAGAGAAGGGCTTTAAATAGATCCTCATTAATTTTATTTTTTTTTAAATATAAAACCAGGAAAAATGGAAGTAAAGCCAATTAAATGCTTTAATAGTAGATATAAATCCCCATTTTCCTAATGTTTTCTCCATCTCTATCACTCACTCAATCCATTTGCAATTTCAGCTGTTCGCCATTTTATCTTACCACCCATCCATGGGTGAACATGGGTGTCCCAATAACTTTGAAACCTGTAGGCCAATTTCAGATGCTTTTGTGGAAGGAAGATAATATATTTCTGCACATTTTGTTACATTAAGTGTCTGAGAAAAGAAAGAAATCCAATGACTGCCCTCACTGAAGGGTTAACACACTCTATTAGGCATCAGAGAGTTCACAAACAGTGTAATCCTGAGAGACACAACCACAAGGAAAACCACACTTCCCTGGCTGGTTCCACTACTCAAGGAACTTCTGCTCTTCTCTGATCTTTTTGCTGAAAACCACTGTTTGCTTTCCTTCTGTTTTGTTCCCCCCCCACACACACTATTTTTCTTCTTAAACTGTATGTGTAACAACAGTATGCCTTCATTGCTCTTTCGCATTCATCCCAACCTCCTGCCCATGCCTTGCTGTATTCCAGACTCTGCTTTTTTACCTCTCTTGGTCTCTTCTCCTCTTTTTTCCCACAGTTCTCTCCCACCAAAAGAGCTTGCTAATAATATTTGGTACTTGCTAGTAGAACTCCTGTAAACCTTACACAGATGCATTACACTAATGGGGTAGGTCACTACTGTGGCAAGTTCCTCCTTCAAAACTATTGAAGTAAATGAGAGGAGTGATCTCTCTTTTGCTAGAGCAAATAGTTTTAAGCTCCCTAGAGAGGTGCAGTGATCACTTCAATAATATTCTCTGTTAAGGCAGGATCAGCCCCACAGAGCATCAGAGCAAGAGAATGGATTTCAACATGGTGGAACTAGGAAAATTACGTTTTTCCTGCCCCGGTCTCTCAGCAAACAACTGGACTGAGAAAGTGTGGAATTAGATGAAATCTGGAGAGTAGCATTTACACCCTCTCTGCATGAGTGTGAAAGGCTCAGGAAGGTCAAGATAACCGTTCTACACCAGTGAAGACATTATCATTATTATGAGGATCTCTGTAATGCTCATAGCTCTCCTAAATGCATGTGTACACTGTGCACACTGTGGCAGTTAATAGCATTGTGAGAAACCTTCATTTTTAGTGTTCTGTTTCTAAATTCTCAATATTTAACACTGCATTAAAGTGACTTAAAAAAAATTAATTCTCTGAATAGTTCTTACAAGTCTTTTAAAAAAGATTAAAATGTCTGGTATTGCACTGTAATTTATTATTATTTAAATTACTAATGCCTGTCAGTTATGCACTTCTTTTTTTTTAAAAGCCAAATCTATTTAATGAAACAACAGGGCAGATGGCAAACAGTAGAAGGGCCATGGACTTTGGCTACAAAATCATAGGGCTTGAGCTGTGTTTGCTGGATAACCTCTAACAAGTCTCTACATCTTGGTATCCCCTGTTCTTCTACTCTGTTACTGCTTCATCCGTCTGCTCATAAGCTCTTGAGAGCAGAGACCTTCACCTAATGATGTGTTTCTATAATTCACAGCACAATAAAGTTTTGATACTTGTTGAGGTCACTGTGATTTAAATGATTACTGCAATGCAATTGATAACCCAAACTGCTAAGGAGATGTCCTCCAAAAACCACTGCAGCCTGCAGGCCAGGTATCATACAGTTAGCAAGTGGTACGTGAGTTCCAGAAGCTCTTAGCGAAAGACACACAAAAAAATCATACCTTTCCCCTCTATCTGCATATTTTTTTACCTGTCTTCACAATATTCTCAAGTGCTGCTAACCTGTATGAGGGATGTTCTTCACCAGAACGTCCTTCTCACAATGATACAAAACCAATGCTTTTTTATAATCAGTCGATTCTTATCTGCATCTGGAAGTCAGAAATTTGGCATGATGTTATTTATACAGCAAGATGATAGGCCAGTAAAATAGCAAGGACCTTAATTGTTGTTACAGATCTGTTCTGCTGGGACACTTGAAAGCAGTGATGTGGGTTTCACTGAGCATCCACTGGAAAGCCTCAGGTCAGGTAGAGTCATTGCATTCAGATGTTTCTCTCACTGCATCTTTCTTTTTGTGAGGCAGCATAAAAGCTGCCAGCTCACTGGGGTAAGGCAGGAGCAATAAAGCTTTTTGCCTTTCCTCTCTGGGTTTTAGTAAGAGGATTACGTACCTCCTCCTTCTAGAATAAACCTCTTTGCAGGGAAGATACTTCTCAAGCCCTCTTTGGAGATCAGTCCCTGCATGAAGACTCCTAAGTTTCAAGCCATCACAGCAGCCCCTGTTAAAAGGGAAAGGCTTTTACAGCTCCATAGGACTGCAAAGCTAGGGCATAGTGTACGTGCTGCCACGGGGAAAGGGTACTTGCTGGGTTCACAGAAAAATAAGGAAACAGAAAAATAAGGAGGCACAAGCAGAGAGCAGAGTTCAAGCTCCACCCAAGATGACAAGAGACTGTTGCTGAAGCCTTGGAAAGACACAGCTAACCCTCTCACTGGAACAGCTTCACCATCAGGGACAAATAACCCAAGAAAAAAAAGAGGGAACCTCTTGTAACTTTAATATTTGACCAAATATGTCTGCAAACAGTCTCCAAGCATGCATGAGTGCATGTATTGTGTACATTGTTAAAACAGAGAAAGTAAATTGGAGGCTTTAAGACATAATTATATTTTTTACTACACCTAGCCCAAAGACACTGATTAATTAAGGGTTGTAAAAGCAAATCAGACTTAATCACTAATACATTCCCATACCTCTGGAAACATCAGCCAGCAATTACTTCAGCAGATTACTACATTACACTGACCCTGCTCAGTGCCCACTGTTCTTCCCTTCTACTGAGGCTATCTCAGCTGCTGCAACACTACAGACCTGCCGTGGCTCCTGTTGTGTCTTCCACCTCTCTCATCATCCATCCTCTCTACTCACACTCTAGCTCGTTTAGGCTAATGCCATAAAAGGGCACATTTTCTTTTTTTTTAGTCTTTCTTATGACTTCTTTGGTCATCATCTTCACCTGTTTAACCTATGTAAATCATTTCAATTTTGCCTAGCTGCCTTTCTGGGGCAAAATAACCATCCTGATATGCACATATATCTTGCTTCTCACCTCAGACCGTAAGTGTCCCACCATCAGTATAAAGAGGGATAGTCCAATTCACTTCATGTCACCTCTCATCTTTCCAGCTTTCCCCTTCCTGGCTACACTGGGACCTGTGATGATCATAAGAAGATATATTTCTTGACAGCATCTTGAGGCCCTGGCAATTCCTCAGGTTCCTCCCTGCCGCCAACCTCCCACCTCTGCAGGGCAGAAGATGACACTTTGCACTCTGTGTGACAGGGCACTGAGGGGAAGAGATTGCTGGAGCTTGACCTACTGCTGCTGTTTCAGTGCTATGCCCTCTCCCTCTCTCTTGACCATTTTAATGGTTCTTCTGCCCTTTTGGGTGGCTAATGGATGCATCATAAGTAGAGCCCCTTCCCCTTGTACACACATTTGCCTGGCTTGCCTAGTGAGATCCTGGGTTTTGGAAGCACCAAGTGCAGCTGCTGGGACCGCTGGTTGGAGAAACATTTGCCTCCTGAGCACGTTAATTAGCACAGTAACGGTAACTGTGCTCCATTAGCCAACCCATGTGGTCGAGTCCCCTCCCCGTCCACCAACCTTGCCCTTAATGAGAGCTGGAAGGGGGACACTCACAAAACACTGCCTCAGAATAATATTAGGCTTTGTCCATGCCGGTAACAAGAGCTGACAGGATCACTACGTCCATTTCTCTTCTAATTAGCACACTTCCAGCTCGGCCTGAGCCAGCAGCCAGAGAAAAGCGATCGGACAACCGTACCGAATCACAAACACAAAGAGGCCCATTCCCCGTAATTAGGTGAGACAATCCCTCAGTCTTTTCTCGGCTGGAGCTTGCCGGTAAGACTCTCGCTGTTTTGGTAAGTCCCAGCAACACAAGTTACACGTCTCCCCAGGACACTAATAAGCCCCTAATTGTCTTCCGCTTCACACGGCTTGTACCATAGGTCTGACTTGGGGGAATTCTTCTAACGAGCGGCAGCCAGTGCTCCCTGTGCCGCAGACGGACGGGGAGCTGCTGCTTGGGCACTGGGAGAAGGGGAACAGGGACAAACAGCCAGAAAAGGAGCCCAGGCGCTGGGGCCCAGCTACATGGCATGGGGCTGGTGGCTGGGCAGCAGCCATTCGTTGCTGTGGATACGGACCTTCTTTACCCTCTCTCCATCACCACCGTCCACCTGCATGGTGGAAACTTGAGTTCAATTCTCTGGCCTGCCTTCTCCTTTCTCGTCTCCAGCGGTACACAGGTACCCGTGTTTCCACACAGAAATGCACCATCAAAACCAAACAGCTGATGGCAAGGGTTTGCCTTAAGTTTCTGCTAAGGCTTGCTGGAGCCTACCCTTAGGGAAATGCAGCACCTGGCATGTGCTTTTCTCCAGTAAGGCTATGCTGTGGGTCTGTCTCAGAGTTCAGGCTGGGAAGGAGCACGGGTGTAAACAAGACCCTGTCAGTTCCCATGGAAGGGAGCACATGCTGGGTCTCACAGAACAAGTTTCTAAAGATGCCCAGAAAATTATTAAAAACACAAGAACTTCCAGAAGTTGTGAAGTGGGTAGGAAACCCCAGCTCAAACCCCCTGATGAAAACAAGGCCAAGACAGACACATACTCCCTAGAACTTTCAACCTGACTCTTTCTTTAGAAACCATCATCAACCCAATTTTTCAGCACATTTTCACTAATTTTTGATGACAAGCTCATTTTGAGCAAAATACCTCAGCTGATTCCGTTGTAGATCCCTTTGCCTCCCGTGTAGATGATTACAAAGTGATCTCTCCTGCAAACTAGGGCTCACTCTGATTCCTCCTCAGAGCCTCACTAGAAGTGATTTGTCCCCCATTTTTATATGTACTATTCAGCTTCAGTGTCCTAGCAAGGGGGGGAAGCCTATGATGCCATGACAAGCTGATCCACGCAGAGTACAAGAGAAAGACACCTGCCAGTGATTACCCTGAAAGGTAATGTAGGATAATCAATATACATATATATAAATAAATCAATTTAAACTAGCTATAACTAGTAAGTTACTTTAATACAGGGAGAGGAAAATAAAAGAAAGACCACAGAACCAGGCAGCCTGAGCATCTGTGGCCACTTGGGTCACTCTGCAGATCTCTTGTTCCTCATCCTCATGTAGCTGATGAGCACTCTTCCTTGCCTTTTTGCAGGTAACCTGCTGCACTTGGGGCTACTGTAGTAAGTGGAAGATGGCAAATGGCAAATTTCTGATGCTTCAGAATTGGCTTTAAAATTCTATGATTATGAGGCAAGTTGTTAGATGTCACTGGTGTTTTGGGGAGGGGAAACCTCCCTGGCATCCAAGTGCCTGCAAGCACAAAATTTAATTACCCTATATTATTAAGCCTGCTCATCAGCAACTGGCCACAGAGCCAGCCTTTCAAGTGATACAGAACCAAGTCAAGTACTTTGTCCCCCCTAGAGATCTGGTCAATAAATAAGGTGCAAGGTCACTCTTATTACCAATTTTTTCTACTAGCAATTAAGTAAGGGCTTTCAAGCTCAGCCATCTTCCTTTTTTCTGTTCCTTACTGAGGTGTCTATAACAGAGACAGGCAGGGAGCGTTCTGGCTTCACTAGTCACTGATCTGTATTATAGGAATCAGCAGGCAGGCCAGAGGTCAACCACACCAACCCAACAAGAAAACGTCTATTCTGTACACGCATCAACTGCCTGGAGTCAGTCATCCTGCTCAAAGGGACATGATAGAAAAGGTCAAGTCTAAAAATCGGCTGTTTCAGTGGATGATAAAAGTCAAAATGTGATGAGATCCTGCCATGCTGAAAATCTAGACAATCAAAATTAAAATGGCATTATTGCACATGTTCTATGTGGATTACACTCTATAGAAACTAGATCAGTCCTTACTTCTCTGGCCACTTCAACTTTTTAATGTCTTTATGTGGACTTCAGGATTTTGTATTTCTCCTGGAAGAAACTCAAAGCACTGATGTAAGGATTGACTTGCAGACCTAACAAGTCTCTAGAACAGCTTTGATTCCAAGAATTACAGTATTACATAAAACTAGGATTCAGTCTCTTTCCTTTCCTTTTCCCTTCTCTTTCCCTTCCCTTTCCCTGACTTTATTTATCTGTCTTTTTAAAAAATCTTTTTTTTTTTCTTTTCTTGCCATTTAAAAGTATCAAGGTTCATTTCCTATCCGGGCAATGCACATTTGGCATCACACACACATTAACTTTGGAAGTATTTGACACTGGCTGATGCATATGATGGGATGTGCATGTAAGAACCAAGGGTTACAGAAATGTTTATGCAGTGTTACTGAATCTGTGGTATGACAGAAGTACAGGATTTCAAACCATGTGACAAAGATATAATTTATCTTTTTTATGTACTGCATAGGTTGATGATGGAATTACCCAGTATCACTTCCTCAGCATGAAGTGGTTGGCATAAATGTTGTCATGATTTGGAAAAAGTGTTTGTTTGTCTAAGACAAGTTACTGTGGATGAAGATGAAGTGGATGAGATCAGCTGCATGCACAGACTGAAAATAGAAGTGATGATCCTGTTCTTAGAGATACTCAAAACAGGATTTAGCCCATGATGATGTGGGAGAAAACAGCAGAGGAAAAAAATACAAGCTGTAATTAGGACTTACACGCCTCCACAGTATGCTCGCGCTCTGAATACTCTGTGATTTTGATTATGCCATCTCAGGCTGTGATAGAAGAGAGACAATTGGACATTGTGAACATGAGGAAGGTGAACATAATCATGGATCCAAAAAAATAGCAGAGGCTTAAAAATCATGAGACATGCACAAACAGTGAAAATAAAAACAAAAAACCAACTGTTTCTGACAAGAACATAAAAGTTCAAAATGGAATTATCAGGTAAGCAGGTTTAAAACAAACAATGACTTCCCCCATCTTTGTTTTCTTAAACTTCTCTTGAATTATGGAACTTGCTGTCCAGTGGCATTTTAGAGGCCAGAAGTACAGATAAATTAGAACTAAAAAAAAATTTATGGAGGGTAGGGTCTACTGTGGACCAGATTCAACTAAAACAGATTGTTGGATGCTGTGTAAGCTACTCTAAAGCAAAATCACTCTCTGCAAGCTTTCTGTTTTTATCCTTCCCTAGCCTTCTACAACTGTTTATAATCAAAGAAAAGATTACAGATAAGGCAGGCTTGTGATTTGACTTGTATCATAGAATTATAGAATGATTTGAGTTGGAAGGCACCTTAAAGACCATCTAATTCCAACCCCTCTGCCATGGGCAGGGATGCCACCTAGTAGACCAGGTTGCACAGGGCCCCACCCAACCTGACCTTGAACGCTTTCAGGGATGGGGAATCCACAACTCTGGGTAACCTGTTTCAATGTCTCACCACTCCTCTGAGTAAAGAATTTCTTCCTTACATCTAATCTTCCCTCTTTCAGTTTAACACCATTCCCCTTTGTCCTATCACGATCTGCACACACAAGTAGTCTCTCTCCCTGTTTTTTATAAGCTTCCTTTAAGTATTGGAAGGCCACAATAAGGTGGAACCTTCTCTTCTCCAGGTTGAACAACCCCAACTCTCTCAGCCTATCTTCATAGAAGAGGTGCTCCAGCCCTCTGATCATCTTTGTGGCCCTCCTCTGGACCCACTCTAAAAGGTCCACATCCTTCTTGTTGCTCCTGAAATGTTGGTGTTCCCTTGTTCTTCCCTATCACTCTGAAGCGTATCCCCTCCCCGCACTGAATCTAGTTTAAAGCTCTGCGGCTAAGTCCAGCCAGCTTGCTCCCTAGAACGCCCTATACGCTCAGATGCACTCCATCCATTGTCAACATCCCAGTCACTGAAAGGTACATCCGGTATCACAGAACCCAAAGCCCTGAGCATGGCACCAACACACAGCCAGTCATTCACCTGATCTATTCATCTCCCTTCTTCCGCAGTCCCAGCCTCTTACTGGGAGGAGAACACCTGCACTCCTGATTCCTTCAATGCCTTTCTGAGGAATATGAAGTCCCTTCTGACGTTTTGGAAACTCCCTGTTGCAGCCTTGTTCACCCCTATGCAAAAGAGTAGGAATGTATGATAGTTTTCTGGCTTCACCAGGCCTGGTAGCCTCTTCATGATACCACAGATGTGGGCCCCTGGCAGGCAGCAAACCTCTCTTGTTCGGACAGCAAGTGGATACATCAGTGCCTCTCAGTGAGGAGTCTCCAATTACTAACACCCTTTGTGCTTTCTTGGTGGCACTGGTTTCAATAAAGGTGCTCAGCTGCACCAGCTTTGCACAACTGTCCTTTTCTTAGTCTTGACTATTCATTGTGGAGTCTTCTCCTTCCAGCCCCAGAGCATTGTATCTGCTGCACAGGAACATGTCAGTAGGGTGGGGGAAACTCCTCCTTCTGCTCCAAGCGGAGATGAGAGTCCAGTCTCCCCTGCCTTGCAAATGAGCTGGATCCATCAGTTCAGAATTGAAAACTAACTTACCTTCTCCTTGCCAGGACCTAAGGAGGGGCTGTTGCTCAGCCCACATCAGTGCGTAATAGCATTCATCAACCTCCTGCTCAGGTTCCCAGACAGTAGGCTGCCTGGTGAGCTCCTCACACAACACAGCCACCTGCTCACAAACCTCACCCAGCTGCTGTCACTTGTACCCATGACATGCTCCTCTGCCTTCACACCCTAGGGGGTCTTGAGACTCTGGAATTCCCTCCAGCAGAGAGTCTAGGCAGCTCTTCCAATCCTTAGGAGGTCTGTTTGGCTGTAGGTGTCTGCCAGGGAAGGCTGTGGCCCCTCTGTCTGGGTTTCAGCCTCAGCTCAGCAGTTGTGGAGTGTAGACACCATTTTTGGTGCAGTAAAATGCTGCCTCTTGTTGCTCCTGGAATATACAGAAAAGAAATTGGCCCTACCCCTGCACTTGTCTGTGAATTGCTGTGCAGCCTGCCCTGTGCCAAGTCCTGACTGACGCACCATAGCCTGTTTGCCCACTCCTGGTCACTGGTGCTCCTTAGGGCTGTTAGAGCCTCCTTAGGCAAGTGCCCATCATTTTGGCAGAAACCTAGGGCACATCCCTGGGCTGTGGATCTATGAGCAGGATGTGGGCCTTCCCTGTGCCCCTCCTGCATCCACTGCCACACAGACTGCTGGGGCCATGCCCTGTTCACAGTGCTCCTGGTCACTCCTGCTCTCCAGGGGTCAGAGCTCAGCTCCTGGCAGGTCCCTCTGCCCTCCCTCAAGTTTCCCTGGCTCCAGGAACCTCCTGTCCATCTTCATCTAGCACTCAGCCACAGAATTGACCATTGCTGCTGCTGCGCTCTTTGCTGACTGAGCCAAGCATTTTACATTTTTCTAATAGCACCTTACATTTTTATGTAATATAAAAAACAAGAAAATAAACCAGAATAAGGTTCAAACATTACCTCCAAGTTGGATTAGTCAGTATTCACTGATCTGCTATTTATAGGTGCCTTGCTGAGGGAAATACAAGGCAAAGTTGAGAACTGTGGATTATAGGATTGTTCCAAAATTGTTAATTTCATAATGGTAAAACACTGAGTTAAACAAAATATTATGCTCTTCCGTTGCCAATGCAACTAGACTTTTTCTGACAACGATTAACATAACAAACAGGAATTTATTCACAAATGGATTAAATAGCAAAGCATTTGATACTCCAAGACTGAAGTGAATAGATTTTACAACAGAATATCTTTAATACTGGCATTTAAAAGGAACTAAATACAGATTGGGNGTGATGAAGCGGGTCCAGAGGAGGGCCATGAGAATGATCAGGGGGCTGGAACACCTCTCCTACGAAGACAGACTGAGGGAGCTGGGATTGTTCAGTCTGGAGAAGAGAAGGCTTCAGGGGGACCTACTAGTGACTTTCCAGTACCTAAAGGGAACTTACAAGAAGGCTGGAGAGGGCCTGTTTACAAAGGCCTGGAGTGAAAGGACAAGGGGCAATGGTTTTAAGCTGGAGAAGAGTAGATTTAGACTGGATATTAGGAGAAACTTCCTCACCGTGAGGGTGGTGGAATACTGGAACGTGTTGCCCAGGGAGGTGGTTGAGGCCCCATCCCTAGAGGTATTCAAGGCGAGGCTTGATGGGGCTCTGGGCAACCTGATCTAATTGGGGATGTCCCTGCCCACTACAGGGGGGTTGGACTAGATGACCTCCAGAGGTCCCTTCCAACCCAAACCATTCTATGATTAACTTGGTTAATATTAGCAAATCTTAAGTTTCTTACAGTTTTCATTCACAACATTTAATTTGTCAAAACTTTTTTCTTTCAAAATACAGAAAGTTATTGGCAACAAAAAGTCACCTAGATTTTCTTGTATAAATAGATGCTGCATGGATGTCAAGAAGGACATCACTGAAGGAAAAAAAAAAGGTTCAAAAGATTATGTAAACTCTTAGCACATTGTGGATATTGCCACATATTTATTTATTGATTGGAATTTAACATCCACAGGACAAACCCTGAGGTGTTGACAAGCAGAACGGTGAAAGAAAAGCCCGAGAGAGAGTCCAAGTATTGCCATCTGTCCAAAATCCAGATGTGGCAGCTACTTTTTGGGTTTCTCCAGGATGTTCAGGAACTTCCCTCGAGTCATTTCTCTAGCTGAAATCACAAGGAAGGAAAAAAGAGATTAATATTTTTTTAAAAGCCAAGAAACCCAAAGAATTCACAGATTTTAACCATAGCATAAGAAATTTAGATTTGAGCTTGTATCAGTAAGTAAGGATTTTGATATTTAAGTGGAAAATAAATAAAACTGCATTCCAACTTGAATTTCTGACAACCTAGAAATGCAGGCAGTGCCTGGATCTTCTAAACTCAGCAATAATTCCCACAGCCTGTCTCATTACATACAATCTATGCTTTCTATTCCTACTGTGTTATGCATCTTCTTTTCCCTGTACTATCTATCTGTGAACGATGTAATCCAGATATCCATCACTCTATCTCAGAGCAATTGTTCCTGGATGTTATAATCCGTCAGAGATTATGGAACTCTCTCTTTCTCCATTTCAGGATTATTGGTCCCTGGATGCTATGATCTTCAACAGAAATTAGACAGCATTTTCTCCCTCTCAGCAGTGTCAGTCCCTGGGTGCTGTAATATAATGGGGTTTATATTCCTTCAATGCAGTTAATCTATGGATGGTGTAATAAAGTAAAGTTTATAGAGCTTTGGTCTTCTCTCTCTCTCTGCATTGTCAGTCCTTCGATGTTTAATACAGCAAGGCAAGGTTTATATGTCTCTCTCTCACTCTTGGCACCATCAATCTCTGGTAGCTGTATTACAGCAGGGTTTACACAGCCACTTTTCTGCATGAGACATTTCTGACTTGTGAGCCCATAAGCTCACAAACTGGCACAGCAGCCTTAACACTATCTTTGTCTTGCAATAACAATACAATGCATCAAAAGACAACACAGTTAGTAATTGAGTCCTGGAAAAAGACTTCCCATCAGTGCTTTCTTCATTTCTTTTAAACAAAGGTGTAAGCTTTGTGCTGGACTGACAGGCATCAAAACATGGAGGTTTTTATTCACAGGATTGATGAAAGTGTGCATGCTCCCCATACCTAGCCTAGAGACACTCTGCAAGGAGATAAGAATTCATTTTCTATCTATTCAATTCCTGTTGGGACAACAGAAATTACCATAGGCATAAGGACTGGAGGTGGGTTTGTTGCTGATGTTTTCTTTTGACATTACTGATTATCTGTTAGAACAGAACTAAGACGTAGTAAAAATTTGCAATTCAGAATATTCAACGTGCACCCTCAATTAAAACATTTTGTTATTCTTTACCTAAAGGTTAGAATTTGTGCCTTAAAGCCTCTTCTTTAAGTTATTACATTCTGATTGTCCACCCAAAATTGTACCACAAAGTATTGTCATCCCTGCAAAACAGCTAGTGGTATTACAAACTGTCTGGAATATATTGATATTCACAGGCTGCAAAATCCACTGCCATGAGTGGAACATGCTTCAGACTGGCTGCAGACTCAAGTAGATCACTGCACTAGTCGCTTGGCTCCTGCCACCAGCTGTGAACTCTATCACCTGGGATCCATTCTCAACTCTGCTTCTGATTCCCAGTATGAACTACCACAGAAGTACTTGTATGTACCTCTGCTTCCCCATCTGCAAGATAGCTTGCATCTTTTAAGTGCTGCTGAGGTGACACATGGCTAGGTGCTGCAAAAGGGCAGAAGGGATCATTTGCTTTTCAGGAACTAAGTTATATATAAAGAACATGCAAGATTTTTAAAATTTCAGCTTGAAATAGATTTTCAGCACCAGTTCTTTGATACTTCCCTGCCTTGCACCATCAACAATGCACACTTTTAAAAAACTCTTAATGGAAAAAACACAAAGCCAAACTGTAGTTGAGAAGAGTGGAAAGTTTTCAGGAGCGCTAGTCTCATATAGGAGATATACGAACACATGACAATTCTGTTCCCCCAAAGAGGGCTGCACCCTATAAATCAGACAGAGATCATAGACTCCTTCTGTGCGCTGAGTGAAATTACTGTGGGTTGGGGGTTGCTCCAGAGCACGTGCCCTCCTGTTCACTTGTCATCAGAGATGTTAACATTTCTGATTAATTCACAGACCTCTCATTTTATTCTTCATTCCTTTATCCTTGCTATCCTGTTCTGCTGCAGCTTAAAGATTCTTACCGACCTGCTACAATAATCACCGCCCGCTTCCCCCCCCAACCTGGTGAAATTGTTTAGTGATGCCAACCGCGCTTTTAATTTGCAAGACATCAGACACAGAGGTAATTTATACCAACATCTGTTCATTTCTGACTTCTGAAACAAACTCGCACATGCTGCTACAAAATCCCATTAGGAGCAGGAGACAGCCTTCTGCTATTCTGTATTCCTCTTCTCCTCACACACTCAGGCTTGCATTGGGGCTTTATTTTTAAAGATATGATGCCAAATGGCAAAAAGGATCTTACATCTTTGTGTATATATGAAAGTAGCCAGGAAATAACATCCTCACATCACACACACAAAAAAAACATAGCCAAACTAAAGACAAGTTTCCATGAACATTAACAATGTTTTTCCTGCTTCAGCTGCTTTTCTTATCTGCCCAATAATCACACTTCAATGTATTTCTGGAAAACACAGGCCAAATACATACTACACAGTACTGTGTTCAAATGTCTTGGCTACTCCTTCCCCTTTGTTCCTCTTAATCTGCACTGAAGTATGATTTGAGCTTGGGTTTTGCACAGAAAAGCCTCTAATATTAAACTGACTCCTCTGCTCAGTATTGCTTCTGATAAATGAATTCCTTGTAATGGGAATACTGTTTCCAATGGGGCCTTTTGGAGCTTGCTGGAGTGAGAGAAGAGCTTGGGAATGAAGAAACCATCACCCACATTCTAAATATGATTGCAATCTAAGAGAGATGGTAAAACCTGCCTTAAGCAACTACCCAAGGGACCAGCAGAAGCTGGTTGCATAGCATATAGAGGTGGATTTTTTAATTAAAAGGTTGGACAAAACTGCAGTGAAAACCTTAGGGATTTTTTCTTTAAAATGGTTGCTTAAACCACAGACTTCAAGTGAAGAAAGGGCTTGAGTGCAGGCTTCATTGTAACAGCAAACAGACACTACAGTGGCTGCGCAGCATGGAAGAGAGACATGGAGCTCCATGTCAAGTCACGACTTACAACCTTGCCTACACTGTGCATCTACTACAACAGAAAAATCAACAATGGACATAATCACAACAGCTTGGATACAAATTAATCTCACCTACCAGGGAGAAGGAAGAGGATGCTGAAGATCATAGAAAAATACACTTTAAGATGCTATCAGTGCTCGTTACAATGGAAGTTGACTGTTTGAATAGACTCTTTCAGAGAAATGTATTGAAAATGGTATCAGGCTGTCCTATTTAACAGAGAATGCTGTATTGTACAAATTCAGTTTGCTGCCTGGCAAGATCTGCCAAGCAGATCTCAAGAACAGGTATTTGGTAGTAAAGGCTGGGGCACAAAGCAGGAGACATTTCTACTTGATAGGGAACAGAATAAGGTTTAATATAATCTCCTCTTTAGAACTTCAATCCCTCAATCCCGTGTTTAGCCTTGTTGCCTGGGGCTCCTTTCCTACCACAATTGTCCCCAAGTTGCCTCTCCACAGTAAATTTTGTGGTTGCTGGTTGAAAAGATTCAGTAGTACAGATTGATTTCCTACAAGTGAGGAGATGAGGGATTACCAAAAGCAGTCCTGGCTAACAGGATTGGGTGCAGAATCTCTTGCTAGAGCAGCCCACTCTGCCAGTGCTTTGCATCCTTTCATTATGACATATGGGTTTCATTACACAAAGATTTTCCTGGTTTTTACTTGGAAGCGATTACACTGGAAACTCAGAGCTATCTTTACATCTGTAGCAATTTAAAGGTTAAGTAACTTTTAATCAAATGACAAAGACTCATAATGTTTTTTCCTCGACTGAAAATGAAAACTGCTGTTCCGGATATTCCTTCCAATGACAATTTAATTAGAAAAAACCACTGCACTGGAGATTGGGACCCAGCCTGATTGCTCCCCATAAAAAGCCTTCTCACACATATGACAGCACAGGACATACTGTGTCATAAGATCTGGATAGCCAGGAAATAATGGAAGGATTTACTGCTGTAAAATCAGCAATGAAAAGAGTGATTTACACTTATATAAGCAACTTTCATCCAGGAGAATCCCTAAGCAACACACATACATACGTACTTTTTAACATAACATGCACTTAAATGCAAAAGCACAACACCCTTGCTGATCAAGTCTATGTAAAAGATATATTGGGCAAACCGTATTTTTAACACATTTTTCATGATCATTATCATTATCTTCTGCTTGCTACTTCTGTGCTTATCTAAAAATCTCAAAACAAAGCCTGTGAGCTTCTTCAGATCACAGGTACTTTAAAATGAAGTCACCTGCTAAAGAAGCACTTCTCTGCCTCTTCCCTAGATGTACAACTTATGGGACAAACTTGACTGCTCCTGTTCTGATCTGAAAATGTACCTGTGTTGAAATATACAAGTCTCGCTACAGAAAAAACCTGAAAATACATTAAATGTCCTGTGAAATAGCATGTTTGTAGTCCTGAACTGACTTATAGTATCACACTTTGTATGCTACATTCTTGACTACAGAACAGTTATTTTAGGCACTGTCATACTTCGTTAGCTTATCAGTTATTCCCCCCATTCATTTGTATTTACAGTAACTGAAGAATTTGCTTTTCAATATGGAATGATTCCTTTAAAGTACTAATCATGCACTCTCAAACTACTGCTGTGTCTTAGGACTACACAGAAAACAAAACAAAAAGGGGTTATTTCTGAAGAACTATCAGTAGAAATTACCAGTTCAGGGCAAAGAACACCAACTGCAGAGAGAAGAACACTCCTCCAGTTTTTAACCCTTCTATCACAAGGGTCTGTTGCATCACAAATTATTTCTTTTGTCCTGAGACACAATGTAAGGATAAGAAGACATGACCATTCTTTTTCTTAGTTGGTAGAACATAAAAAAAGCCTAGAAGAATCTGCCTGTGAGTAACTGTGGGAGTCTTGCTGGATTGGACTTGTAAAAGCCACATCTTTTGCCTGAGCTATTAGTATTGTATTTGGAAGGGAAATAAAAAATTCAGTCCTGGGGTAGGGAAGGCAGTGATGGCAAAAAGGCAATCTAAATCCAGCAAAACTATTTAAGATAGATATTATTACTATACAGCTCTCAAAGGCAAAAAGAAGCTTATGTCAGACAACACTAACAGAATATTATTACCCAGCCAATGTCATCTGAACTTCTATCAGACAGCGATCTGTATGGACTGCTTTCTATCTTGAGATCAGACTCCCAAAACCCTACCCACCACCTGGATGCCTGCTTCCACCAGCTTGCTCCTCTTCCTTCATAAAAAGAGCTCCAATTAGTCTGCTAACTGCATACTTCCTTAACATAATTGCCAAATGAACTGCTACTTGATGAGTATGCGCATTTGACAAACACTTATCAGTGAATGCCACACCAAGCCCAATTTCATGAAGAGCTGGAACTGCCACCTCAGGAGAGCAGTGGTTAGAGACAGCAATGCCTGTTGCCTTTACTGAAGGTAGAATTGGCACATGCTTCAGGAACTGTTACAATTACACTGAAGAACAGTGTAATCATCTAGCATTCCTGAAACACATTTTTCAGGTAGGACGACAGAATCAGCATAAAACTTCACCAGGTGGAACAAGCTTGCGTTACTGTGGCATCTTTCAATAATCAATTTTAAAGTACTTGCAAAGTTTATCAAGCTTCACAATATTCTTAAGACATACAGTGATTTAACATCCATCCTACAGATGGGGTCACAGCCTCAGTAAGGAGTGATGTACAGACAAATACTAAAGGAGTCAGCAACCATTCTAGAATTCAGGCTCTGAAAGATGAGCTCTGTCAAGTCTTGCTGCAGCATTTAAAAATATTAACACCACCTTTGGTACAAAACATCACTGTTGTTCCCTTGGTGAATAAGACAGCAGAATCTGCCCTTGTTTCTGCTGTAGTTCACCATCTGGTATGACTTGTTTTGAAATGCCAAAGAAGGTGGAGGCTTGCACAAAGCCAGGCTGTGAACCAAAGCAGGTGAGGCACATGGACTGCTCCTCCCAGAGTGCTATGAAAACATCTCTAACATGGAAGAGGTAAACAGCTGAGAATGATCAAGTTTTAAAACCACTGAAACAGTTCAGTGAGTGTTAGCTAGGGTCTTAAGAACTGGAATCATATACCTAATGCACTCCTGAAATATGAAATCCTCATGCGACCTCTTTCCACCTTGGTTTTCTCCACTCACATTAGTAGTGTTCTATCATATACCTGGTCTCAAAGATTTTTCAGGATTATCCAGAATGGTGATAACAGATCTGCTGTAGATTAAGATATCCTCAAAAATGTTATTGTTGCTACCAATAAATACCAGAATTATATCCACTCTGAAAAAACAATTGGATTCCTTCTATGCAGACCTTGTTCTCCTAATTATATTTCCCTACCTTGCAAGGCAGTACCATCCTGCTTGCACTCAGTTGCAAACAGTGATGTTCACAGAGCTTCAAATGCAAAAACTACAAACAGTATTCATTCACATACAGATGGGCAAAGCCAGTCAATGAAAACACTTGAAGAAAGCGGCAATGACATCCCTGCCAATTCCCAGTGAGCTACTAAACTTATGTTCCAGGTCACAGATACTAGGATGTGCAGATATTTTGTCCTGAGTGACCCCCATGTTAAAGGAAACTCCTGCAGCATCTCCCACTTCTAGGAGCTGCCTGCAGTCAAAACCCTGTGGGGCCAAAGCCCTGATCCCTTTGACCCCCAAAGCAGGGAAAGAGTTACATCTTCTCTCTGCAAAGCCAATAAAAACCTCTCTTGATTATAATTTAGATAAGAGCCACTGGATTGAATAATAATGTCTGAAACTCCCCTGGCTGTTTCACCTTGAGACGTCCATCACTGGGTTAAACATGATGCTAATTGCATTTGGATTGATTAATTTCTCTCACTCCTGTCTATTCGAATAATGCTTAACAAAATAATCACAGCACCCAGAGCCAAATCTTCTCCGTCAAAGGAATGAAGCCATCAGAACCAGCAGAGATGAAAGAAATGAAGATGACCCGTAATTACTGCTACGGTGATATCATTACCATATTATAGAAAATGAGTGTACGTGGGGGGAGTGAGGGCTGCAATTATTATTTATTTTTTAATAGAACCTCACATCCCAAGAATACAGATCTGGCACTGTGTAGCAGACAAAAATACAGAACTAAAAAATTGTTGTGTATTAAAATTGCAAAAAACAATGAACGCTGGGACTTCAGATAGATTGAGCATCTTGCACTGTGAGCTGCTGTTCATCACTTCACTATTTTTTCATTGCAATAACACTGTGTATGACTAGCACAGAGATTTAAGATACCTACCCTCCCCAAAAGATCTTCAAGTATCTGCAACAGAACTCACTCCTAACCCTGATGCTAAAGCCATTCTTTAATATCATTATACTTCATCTTACTTTGAATGTTAGCATTCAGATTTTTAAAACCACAAGACCTAGCTTTATGCTCAAAGAAAAGCTAGCATGCAAGAAATTTTTCTTCTTAAATGCTGATTCCTATCTGAAGCCAGTTGTAAATCCCATCACCAGCCACAGTAGATCACATTCAACCATTCATTATGCTGGTTCTGTAAAGATATCAAATGTGTCAAGTGTGGAAGAATTTAAATTAGGATTTGGGAAAAAAAACAACCAACCAAACAAAAAAAAACCCCAAAATCTAAAACCACAAAACCCCAAACCAAAACCACAACCCTAACATCCAAACTGAACACCTTCTGCTCTCTTTATTCTCCAAAATACACTCCCAAAGCCCCTCTCATTTGAGAAACAAGTAGCTTGGCAATTGTATAAGATCTTCAGACACCTGTGCACTGCAATTCTAATTGTGGTTTATACAGTTCATTTCTCTCAGAGCTGCTTACGTCTGCCCCCTAGTCTCAGACTGAAAACAAAAAAACCACACACTACTAGCAGCTTAGAATATTTATTCTGGAATAAAGCCAAGGTCAAATACACACAAAAAAATTCACATGCCTGAAGTGTCAAGACCTAAGACCAGGTGCTGACTCATGAAGCTCATTAAACACAGAAAAATTATGTTTAATTATTTTATAAGGCTTAAAGAAAGAAAGTCAAGTTATGCTTCTAGCATTAAAAGCAGTTTGAAAGGCAATTTTATATCTGAGTACTAGCCTAAGTTATCACTGGAACACAGCTTAGGAGAGGTTTGACCATGTTGCTCCAGATATTGAATGCAAATAGCAGAATAGAAATGGGGCATGTTTTAACAAGAAGCACTCTAAAGGTTTTTTTCCTACCTGCTTGTACCAAATGAAAATAATCTCTTCCTGGCCTCTCAGCCCCTGAGGCACACCAAGATGATTTAGTTTTTCTCACCACAGTATCTCAAAAGAGGAATCTCCTTCACCAAGCAACATGGAGAAATGAGATCAAAACAATTGATCAGGACCTCTTGAGCATAAAAAACAGGAAGAAGCTAGGTGAAGAGGTCTGCACTAAACACACACATGCACCCAGGAATGAAAGGTCTCTGGAGATGAACAGACCCTTCTCAAAAGGCACGCAGGCAGAAGTGCTGCCCAAGCACCCATAAAACAGTGCACCACGACATGGTGCCCCTGCCTGTGCTGGGGGAGCAGGTATTTAATAGCTGGGAACAAAGCAGGTGACACTTGAAATTAACAGATTTTTCAAGTCTTATCAGTGGCCAGGACAAAATCTGAGCCCAGCAGCCAATAGGAACAAAGGGATTAAGAATTATTAGGAGTAGAGAGAATTACATATTTACAGTACAGTTACTGAAAAATAATCGTGTAATGATTATGTAAGTCCCTATACTCCTTTTGGCTAATAATGTTGGGATACAAGCTGTATGGTTATGCAAGCCAGGGTACACAAATCCAAGCAGAAGACAGCAAGGCATATTTATGGGGAGGCTTACAGCTCTGATTCAGGAATGGTACGGCTCCCTTGACCTCCAAAAGCAGAAACAAGCCCCTGTCAGTAGTTTAGCTAATGGCTTGAGCTGTGAAGGAGAACTGAATTTTTAAATTTAACTTCTGCCAACAAGGTTCATGGGAAGAGATATCTGGATGAAAGAAGCTCATACTATGGTAGTCTGTATTTATTTGTTCAGAGGTATGTCTTTACTTTAAAAAGCAGACTAAATTTTTAAAATGTTTTCTAATCCCAAGATTCCTTATTGAAACATTTTTCCATGTAGATGACTGCAGCCCTTGACACAACAATGAATTATCAATAGTGAGGTCTCTATGAAATGAAGATTCATGCTTTTCATGACTGAACAATATTATTTGATTTACAAATTAAGTACCATTTGCCATTAGTACAAAAACAGAACACATTAAATTATGTAGAGGAATTCTGCAATTTCCAAAATTCCAAGAAAAAGTCTGTATGACCAAATACAAGTAAATGACTGAAATCTCAGTGTTCTCAAACTTAGCTAAAACAGAATTATACAAGAGCAGCAATATGCAGTTTGTGGGTTGAAGAGGAAAACCTTCACAATTGCCTCCATCATTTCAGTCTTTCCTCCACAGGAATCAGAGACTTTCTTTGAAGACTACCCATATCCCTATCTTCATCTCCCAGTATAGCCCAGCTTGCCATAGCCCAGCTTTTTCAGTTATACTACTGACTAGTTTCATGTGCTCTGCCTATCACCATCCTCTTCTCCTGCCAACATTACTCTGAGCTGAGGAATATTTGGAAGTCCAGAAGATGGTTCAGGGAATTCAAAACCGTCACCTTGGTCACATGACATCTGAGGAAATACATTGATTTAGAAATGTTACAGTTTTTATAGCATCCAAATTCTGCCAGAGTCAAGTTCAAATGAATAAAGAAAAAAAAAAAGTGTATTTAGAAGAGGTAAAAATCACAGGAAATTTGTTATTACTCAGAAAAACTATCACTAGTTTTGATCTGATATACTTGATAACAAAATTGTAATACCACCCAGGGATGTTTGTAATAAACATTAAAAATATTAGAAATGCAGGCTCTGCTACAATTATTACAATTTAGCTGCTAATGAGCTCAAAGGCAACTAGGCAATGCCCAGTTGTAAAAGCAGATGTAAAAGAAGCACTCAAAAATAAACACTCTCAGACTCATGAAAAAATGTCAGAACACTTTTCATAAATACCCTCATACTTCTAATAGCTATGGGTTTTGATGAAAAGCTTAAAGACATGATTCAAATACAAGAAATACAGAGGTATCAGAGTCTGCAGATAGATCCTGAGAGTAGTGGCCAGAAGAAACTCCAGTTTCTTGAAATCCAGAAATAAGGCATACTAGTCAACGGTCATTCCTAAAAAAACCAAGCCAAACCAAACCAAACAACATTATTTCTTACTCCAGAAGGTCTACTGAGAGCAGTCCAGCAAGTTGGTACTCTTTTGCTTCCAAAAATCTCTTCATATTTATTCCCAGTCCATATATACCACTGGTCCAAGGCCATGTCTACCATTACTTTCTTCTCTTGTGAAAGCTAAATATAATGACATAGCTATCTTTTAATGAGCAAACTAGCGTTCTTCCATTATTGGAAATGAAGAGCAGAGACACTGCAGTAAAACAGATGGTAAACCATCTACAAGACAGCTCAGAAAGCAAAGCAGAAGGTGGTAATGGCCATAAGAGTTCTCCATAGATTTAGTGACTGGTGAGATTGCTCTGAGAGTTGAGGGGAATTGAAGAAACTCTGGATGCCTGAGAACCCAGAAGACTCGAGGATCCAGTGACAATGGGACTACCAGATACTTGGAGTTGGAAAGACAGAGCAGAATAGAAGAGGTATAGGTAAAAGAGGATACAAGGAAAAAGTGATGAATGAAAAAAAAGTACATATGAGAACAGATCAAATGATAAGGTATACAGTACAATATCATATGAAAAAAAATCATACAGAATCAGGGAATCATTCAGGTTTGAAAGGACATTGGCAGGTCTCCAGTCAACCTTCTGTTCAGAACAGACAGGCTGCTCAGTGCTTTAGTCAGTCAAGTCTTAAAAACATCCACGGACAAAGACTGCACAAGCTCTCTTGGTAATCCTGTCAATACTTGATTGCTCCATGCCAAAAAACTTCTATCTTGAATCCAGACAGAAACCTTCTTTCTTCTATTGATGACTGTTGTCTCTTGTCCTCCCACCATGTAGCACTGTGCAGAGCCTGACTCCATCTTCTCAATAACCTTCTCACAGGTACTAGCAGATAGCTATCAGGTCCCTGTGATCAGGTCCCTATGATCCATGCCGAACAAGACCCATTCCCTCAGCCTCTGTTTACAGGGTAAGCGCTTCAGCTCCCTGATCATCTTGGTGGCCCTCCACTGAACTCACTTCAGTTTACCAATGCCTTCCTTATGCTGGAAAATGAAGGACACTACTGGATGTGGCATTCCAGATGCAGTTTAATGACTGCTGAGTAAAGGTAGACAATCAACTCCCTTGATATACCATCCATGCTCCTATCAACATGCGCAATCCTACATTCCTCTCCAGAATATTACCTGCTTGCTATATTTCTGTTGAACACTGTTTCCTAGACTTTAACCCTCTACCTAGCCACTGCTTTTCTTATTGTTCCAGGAAACCTGAGCACCATAGTCAAGAGTCAGTGCATTTTGTGCCCTGAGACAGGGGAGAAACTGTTTGCTCCTCCAAGTTTTAAAAGCATACATTAGTAAACAGATATTGTAAGCATTTTTTTAATTAATATGCTCTCTATTTTGAAGTAAGCCAGGTAGTGGGTGTGAAAATCTTGAGCCAACCCACAGAACTATCTGTTGAAAACCAAATGACAGCTTGGCCTGCTATCAGAAACATCCATCACCTAGCCCTTTTCTGTTGGGATTTGTGTTGAATGACGTCTTCTGCAGGTTAACAATTAGTTTTTAGCATAAGAGTTCTGTGTCATCGTTGTCATCTCCCCAGGAGACAGAAACAGGCTAAGTGATTTTTAGATTATATGCTCTGATAAGACACAGGCTCCTGACTCCCTATGTTCTTGTGCCATGCAGGCCACCTGCTCTACAGAGCTGCCACCAGGGACACCTTCAGAAAGGTTTAATAATAATGTCCTCTCTGGAGATGTAATTCAGAGCATGCTCTGAATTTACATTCTGTATCACTGACTAAAATCTTGAAGATATAATTCTATCAATAGACAGGATCTAAGATTAGTCACTAAAAAACATTGTATAAATGTTCTTTCCTATTTAACAAGTATCTGTCAGGTCTGTAGTCATAAAAACCTGTAAGTGAACACAGGAATTGATAGAGCAGGGTAGATCAGTGATCTATTCAGTCAGGTATCCTGTCTGACTGCACCCAGTATCAGAAGCATCACAGAAAAATAAAAGCAAGGAACTCCATTATGAAGACATATGGAATGATTGTCTCTGAAAGATTTCTCCTCTTCCTAAGCATGTGCTTTATAACCTGAAGCAGCTGATATTTCCTTCTTCATTTTAAGACTCTATTCTGCTCTAACTGGCAATGTTCTCATCATCCTTTTAATTGCCTGATTCCTTTTCAGTAGCTGCTAAGTACTTGGTCTAAAAAAAAATAAAAAAATCCCAGTGTATCAGAAAGTTCCATATCAAATTATTCACTGTGCAAAAAAGCATTTACTTTTGCTACTTTTAATCTGCCTGGATTCCATTACTTTTTTCTGAAACCCTCTTCTCTTATTCTTTTCAGAGTTGGGAGTCAATAGGAATTTTCAATTCATCTTCTCAATTATAAAGATGTAAAATAATAACTGCACTACCTTTCAAAATCAAAGAGAGACACTTTTTCACATTCCCATGAAGAAATCTCTTGATTTATAAGCAGCTCTCTAGAAGTTACTAAAACTAAAGTTTTCTTTGACGGATACAATAATTGGGCTAGAATGAGAGCATACCCCAGCAGACAGCACTTTAGCATCCAAATGGGAAATCTGGTTTCTATTCCCGATGCAGTGATGCATCCCACTATGTGACTTCTCCATCCATCCCTCAGGGTCCTCCACCCCTAAACTGATCCACATCTCAAGTTCCAAAATTGAGGGAATAGAATTATTATGAAACAAGGAAAGCTCATTTTAATCTCACGAACAGTGATTTAGCTAAGATCCATGCCAATTAAATTAAGGTTCCATACTGCGGTGTTTAGGTTGAGAACCTCATATAAATCTACAGAAATATATAAATGACTCCAAAATAGGAGTTCAGCTTATTTAAGATCTGACTGCATGTATAGCTTAGAGTGATTCTATTTCTCATTTGGAGAGTCCAACTAGGTCTCAAAAGGTAACAAATGTGGGCATTGGTCCCAAATATGAGGCCTACCTTTTTGTGGCATTCCCTAGAACTGCTTTCTTAAGCAGTCAGTCTAAAAACCCTCAAACACTCCTGCAAACACTGTTTTTATGTCATCAAAGCCCTTCAAGAAGTATTCCACAAAGTTTGGTCTCTAGATACCTGCTGTAATGCCAAAGCAGAGGAAGCCAGCATGTTCAAAGTGTCAACAAAAAGAGAAGAAAACAGTCAGGATGCTAGCTTGACAAATACCTTTAAATAAATAAAGCTAGCTAGCAATGCTAAGGAACATCTTGAGTAATTACTTTGATGCTTGGATGTTCTTGTTGTTGAGCAAGTACCCACTCTGCTATATGGTGTACAAACACAGAACAAGTTACTTCTGCCCTAAGGAGCTTTGGAGGGACACTATATAAATACAGACAGATAACAGAGGTAGGTAGTTAAACGAAACAACACTGAAAAGTATCACACAACTCATCATCTGAACAGTTATCAAGATTTCTATCTCCATGGATGTTTACAGGGTATGTCTCCAAAGTCTGCAGGGAAACCAGTTTCTTAGAAAGCACAGTAACGGCTCACAGTAATTTCCATTTTTGACAGACTGGAAGAGTCTGTTGTATTTCTGTTGCTGGATGCAATAAATTAGATAAAGCACACACATACAAAAAGAAAAAAGGAAGAGAAAGAAAAGTGGTTTCATACAATGCTGAAGCACGTGGAGAAATGTATGAAGATCTTCACCACAGTCAAAATGATGAGCTCATCTTTGTGAGTGGAACAACATTTGTTAAGATCAGAAGTAAAAGATTATGGAAAAGGTGTAATATTATAAGAATCTGGATAAGAGCTGTGTGGATAGATAGGGAAGTATTTTTCCATAAGTGTTCTATAGAAGGATTATAGCTTGGATGCCTGGACTTACTAGAGAGTCAAGCATCATACTTGGTCACAAGGCTAAACAAGGGACAGAACAGCAGCAAATGTTCACAGTGACCAAAAGAGGGATCACAGACAATTTATTTAGAACAGGAGGAGGAGTGAAAAGCTCTGGTTTCCACATTTACCCAGGTCCTTAGATAGAAAGGAAATTAAAGGGCTAGCAAAAGGCATTTTTAATCCCATAGGTTCTGGAAAAGTAGCAGTGTGGTCTAAACAAGCTGAAATGGGTATGTGGCTAACTTACAGTGACAACACAGAACAATATATAAACACTGTGAAGCAAAGCCATGCTACATAGTTCTGAGGTGGGCATTCATGCTAACTCCACATGNCCAGGGGCCACAGGAGACCCCAAGTGATTTTCAGACTGTGCCTGACTCCACATGATAGCTGTGTTTCATATACACGATTTTTTTTATCATTTATTTCAAATTATTTGGATGCTCAGGAGCAACAAAGTACTACCTTGCATGAGAACAGTAGTGCTTGTACAGAAATTACATGAAACAGCATATTTACTGAAAAAAAACCCAAAACCTAAAAGAATAGTGAGAAAACAGGAAACAAAAGATCATGTACTATAGAATTGACAGTCTCTTCATGCATAGTAAAGATTTGTCACTTTTCAGCTTCATTGCCACAGCCAGTTACCATTGAATCATTACACTGCATCTACATCCCACCGTCCTTGTGATCTAATCAGAAGCTAAGTGATACCCACTCTAAATATCATCAACATCCACAATCTCTTCTCCTCCCAGTGACCCACATGCAAAGGGCCTACAAATTCTTACTGTCACCAGCCTAAGCCATTTCCTTCACTGGGACAGATGCTGATACTGGCTAGAAGAACTGAAGAACTTATGTCCTATCTGTGAACCCAGGAGCAAGTCTGGGCTAGTGAGTACCACAGGACTACTCAGAAGGATGAGTGCTTAACATTGCCTTTGGTGCTGAGCTTACTGGAAGATCACTGCTTAATACTCACATGATCCAAACACCAACATGGCTGGTTGACAAGCAGATGGACAGATAAACAACATAACTCAGGAAAGAGAAGACTAATAGTGGTTGCCCAAAGGCTGAAAGGAATATTTTGAAATCCTGAAAACAGATTTTGTTGCAGGGTACAGCATGCCAGCCTTAAATTCCATTCTTATTAATCCACTGATGTGCTAGCTTCTGTTTCACCCACTGGGCAGGGGGCACTCAAAATCCTTATTAGGAAGTGATCTGCAGCTATGCACCAGAGAAAAGGTAAGAGTACAGCCTGTAGGATTTCAGATTTCAGTTAAGGCACTGCTTAGCAAGAAGAGGAGGGGGGTTTGACCTTTTCTTGACTTTTTGTTGTTGTTGTTGGGTTGGGTTTTTTTACATTTTAAAGCCATCTGCTGGTTAAGATGGACAACTCTAATACAGATGAGAAACCACTGTTTTCCATCTATCATCAACACATACCAACAGTTCCCTCCTCTCCATACCTTACCTAAACTGAGATAAAAACTAAAGTTGTTTTAATAAGCAGGTCTTATTCCCCACACTCTGTCAATGTATCCATGAAACTAAGTAAGCCAATAGTTACGAAAATGTTTGGATGTGTAAAAATGACTGCATGGTATTCCTGGTGAGAATTCAGTGCACTCTGACAGTGGAAAATAGATTAGATTTGATGAGAAGAGCCTGATGTCTAGGTTGCAAAACATATTTCTGCACCAAGCCATCACATCTCCCATCCTAGAATGGCTAATACTTCCTTCTGAAGACAGCAATGAAAAAGTCACAAGATAAAGTTTTTTTCTCTTGCTATAATTTCTCATAAAGGACATCTGCGCACACTCTTCTTGTGATAGCGTAACCAAAGAACTTCTGGACACCCTGGCAGAATGACCCTCTTGGACTATCATGCCATTTAGACAGCCTATTAGATGACCTGGATTGAGTAAAAAAGAGGGTAGACAAGAAATGGGGTCTGGCATGAGTTTGATATAAGTCATGTAAGAGATGCAGCAACAGATTGCACTCCCAGATCCTCAAATACAAAAATAGTACTGGCTGACATAAAAAAACAATTGTTAATAAACAGATATTCTGCTCTTCAACACTCCATATGGCAGTCTGATGGATTAAACACCAGCAGAGTGTTGATCACTCTAAAAGCTCATATTGAGATGATCTGGAAAATCTGTCTATCTACAATTTACGAATTCTGGTTAATTTAATTAAAATGCTGCATCACTAAGTGCCTTAATATGTGGAAAGCCATAAGCTTGTGAGTTTCCTGGCACATGCCTGCTTTCCAAGAAGCTACAGAACAAACTAGCAAGAGTCTTTTCAATTTGGGATACACAAAGGAAGACTCCTGAGCTAGAAAAAGCAGGGACAAAACAGCAGAAGAATCTCCAGAATAGGCAGAGGGACAGGTGAGACAGTAAGCATGAGAGAAACAAGGACATAGGCTGTGAAGGTACTGCTGACTTCTTTGAAAGGGGCCAATTAAGATTAAAGGAAAATAGATGGGTTATAAATACTGAGCAGACTGAGAAATGGAGAGAGAGGAGTGGGGTTCCAGGGAAGAATTGTCCCCTTGCAAGAGGACAAAGGCTGGGAAGTCCCAAGAGAGAAGGAGCCCATCATCAATGTGCTTGGCCAAAGGTAAACCCAATGCTGTAATCTACCTTTACCAAAGAAGGCTTGAAATCTGGTGGCTTCTTAAATTGAGATAGGCTACAGCACATACACAATCAATTACTGCAGTTCAGCTAAGGGGTAGCACCTGTTCATTTTCAATTTGAGTCAACACCATGAGAGAGAATCCTTGAGGCTAAGCCAGCTTAGAAATTATTTTTCCTTGCTAGAAGCACAGCTGGATGAAAGAATACAGATATACCCAACTCAAAAACCCTCTGACAAAAGTGAGTAAACTGCTGGGAAGTGGAAGCAGATGATTGTCTGGGAAACGGATGAAAACCTTTTCCATGTCTGCAGCAGCTCTCAGTTAATGGAAGCCAAAACATTCACAGTACACTCATTACTGTCTCTGGAATAGACCCTGTATATTAATACTTTTCTTACAATTAATAATATCTACTTCTGTTCTTCGTAAACTAAAGATGATGATACTGGGTTCAGTTCTTAGCAGCTGAAGCTGAGGATGCAGCATCAAGGGTTTTCCAGACATGACTGCTAAAATTTGAGAGGAGTCTGAAAAGAAGAAAACGGTGGTGTAAAGGAGATGTCATGAAGAAGAAATGTAAGTCTCCATGTTACTACTGTTTCACTCCACTGTAATCCAGCTTTCTCAATACTACTTGCAATAAAGAGAAAAAATTCCAGAAGAAAGGAACAGCAATCTTCCACAAGAACACATTAGTTTAGGGTCATTTTGTTAAGAAACATTAAACAAACAATTTTGGATTTTGTTCTCCAGAATGATCATCATTTGGAAAAAGATGAGCAGTCTCTCCACTATGGCAAATGGTCCCCTACTTGTACAGGCAGATGAGGTTCTGCCTGTAAAACTCAGGAGGACATGCTGAGATTCTGCTGCAGGGCATGCGAAGTTGTGAAGGCCTGATCACATTCTACATCTAGCAGAGTATTAAAGAGGAAGACTGCCACCCATTAAAGGGCACTTCAGCTGTGTTCTAAAATTCATTGCGTGACAAGGAAGAACACTGATATTTTACAATGCATACCTCTACACCAATATTTCCCATAATGGTAGAACTCAGAAAAATTGATCTGGAGTAAATGGAAAACAAAGCCACATGCTTAGAAATTAAACCTAATTTTAAAAAAGCTCACTTCACTCTTCAGTATTATATCTACCCTTCCTCTAGACTATTTCCAACTACTTTTCAGGATATGTGACTGAGAATGCTGTAGTCAAAGTTAATTATTTCCATATTCAAACACGAGAGTACTGATCTTCTATACTATTACAAGCGTAAGAGACAAGAAAAAAAGTGTCTAAGACATAAAACAAGGTGGTGGAAAAAACCTTCCTTCCCCTAAGCCTTCTCTGCTTCCGAGAGACCAAGCAGGTTGATTTCAAAACAAGAGCTAGTGATATAACCAAACAAAAGCAGATCTGAAAGGTGAGCAAACCCCCAAAGCCACACAGTCATTATTACTGTGTCGACAGCACACTTGTTAAAAATGTATATTTTAATTTTCTGTATTGCTAAAGGTCCCAATTTGCCCAGGGATCTAGCTAAGCTGCCATTTTCTACCATGACAGAGTCTAATCTTTATTTAATGGATTTAGCATCTATCTTCACTAGAGTGGTCTCTAAGGGGAAGGGGAGGGGAGTATGAAGGGGCATGAAGAGATGATCAGAGCCCCCCTCTTCTTCATCCATCCGGCGCTCATGTTTGTGTTCAAAATTCAATTACCTCCTTATTGATACTTCACAGAGATATTTAAGCTGCAAACATGAAGCCCTGATTTCCCAGGGGGCCATGCCCCTCTCTATTTCACTGCTCTGCTTCCCCTAGGGTGAATTCCTGAGGCGTCCATATTAATAGGTAATCAGTCACAATTCATTTATTAAACAGCTAGCAAGGTTTATCAGCCTGCCCTGATTAGCCGGAAGAAGCTACTGAATTCCTAATTTATTTATGGAAATGTAAGTGTCTTTTTGAATTCCATTCATGAAAGACAGGGGTGCTGTGGGTCTGGCACTCTGAATTCTAACAGGGAATCATCAGGCAACCCAGAGACTAGGGACTTTGCAACTTCAGCTTGGGAAATGCACTACAGTGACCCGGGATCAATAGATTTAGGGCCTGAACCTTATACAAGCATTCACAAGATAGTATTTCAGAGCAGGCATGCCCCCCCCCCCAACTAGAAAATTACCGTCCTGATGGCTCAGGGCATGAATTGGCTGAAGAAGTTCCCTAAAATGAGGAGCTGATATGGTAAAACTGTGTCAAAATACAAAAATATTAGAAGAATTTTTAAAAGTTGCAGTAAAACACTCAGAATAGTGTTGAAAGCAACCAGCAGGTAACACTAATATACACATTTACATATAAACTTCAGCTTTTTGAAAACTGCAGACTTACAACCTTTAGATTTTTTGCTATCATCACTTCAGTTGAACTCATTTTAAAATGCAACGAACACTGCAACTGCAGTTTCAGACTAAGACACAGAAGCTCTGTGATGCTGCTGGATTACCAGAAAGTGAAAATGGATTAAAAAAAAAAACAACAAGCAAAGCCAAGCCAAAACAAAGCAAAACCAACCAAACAAACAAAAACCACACACAAAAAAGCTCAAAAAACTTATCTAATGTTTTAAGCAAAGAAATGGAGTACTCAGTAAAAAGCAGACCTTGAAAAGACTTACACATGTACTTATTCCATCCCTGGAGGCATTCAAGGTGAGGCTTGACAGGGCTCTGAGCAACCTGATCTAGATGGGGATGTCCCTGCCCACTGCAGGAGGGTTGGACTAGATGACCTCCAGAGGTCCCTTCCAACCCAAACCATTCTATGATTCTATGATCTTAAGGCAATTAGGATACTGCTTCAGATAACATAAAGCTTATATATACAGGCCTCTAAAGGTTCAAGGCCACCTTTAAACTATGGGTAGGATGAGCTCATTAGCCTTCTGGCAGTCATCCTAGGAGAAGGACAACTCTGATTCCAAACCCGGGCAGATGGAGCTCGTTTAGCCCTGTAAGGCCTTCCATCTAAGAGGTTAAACCTCTGTCCTAAGGACTTGGCTGCCAGCATCCAAGCTTGCTAGGCCCTGGCAGATGAACCTTAGGACTAAAGGGTGGGTCCAGCTCTGCGCATGCTGTGTCTCACCTAAAAAAAATCCATTGCGCAGGCTCGAGGGTGCTATCCGCTATCCTCTTTTTATCAGTGTGCTTATAAAAGGCGCTGATGAGGAGCGTGGGTGGAGCTCTCCCTGGATCTTCGTTCGCGAAGCCTAGCCAAGACGACGACCTTTAAACTGGTGAAAAATCACTTTCTTTTCAACACTTTCAGCTGTGTAGTGACCTCTGAAACTCATATCCACCTGAATATTACCCTCTATAGTTACCAACCATGAAACAACTAGGAATAGAAGACTATCTAAAATGATTATTTCCTTTTTCTTCTCTATACAAATTTGTGCCAAGTAGCTTCCACTGAAACCTCCTCTGCATTAGTGACTTTTCTGAACAGCTCAACTAGGAAGCAAACAGAGACTGTAATTTTAAATCCTCTGAGCAAGGAGGATGTCCCTCATGCAGATGCGATAGCCAAAAGGGTATTTTTGATTAATTTTTTCCTAAATTATTTAGATCTCAAAACTGAAAGGGTTTAACAATGTACAGTGTTATATGGAACATAGACAAAAGCATGTTTAAGCATATTGAAAGCATTTCTGTAACACTAATTCTGAGGCATTGTTATATGATTGTTTTCAGTGACTTCAGCACTCTTATCTGGTTATTAACTAAGAAGGTACTCAAAACTAACAAGTCAAAGCATAAATAACAGTGGATGCAAGTGCCACTCCACAATATTGTAACTCAAAAATTATTTCAGTTCCATCACAATTACTTGAAAATACATTTCAAGTAACAATCCAAAATCCTAACTAGTTTAAAACTGGTTACATCTACGTTTACTCTCTGAATTTACAAGCACAAGCTCAATAGTGGCATACAAGGTTTTAATTTGCTTAAGATCTCATTACATAAACATTTCACTGGTGTATTAAAACTGATATAAAATCCCCACTTCAACTAAACTAGTACAACCCATACCCTTAAATAAAAAAAGATATGATTTCCTCTCAAATTACAGTGGTCAGACATGAAAAGATGTAGTGCATGCAATAAACACATCCAAAATGCTAGGAGGAATGAGTGTTTGAATTCATCTATGATCAGAACTCCTGTGTTGCAGGTGTCTGAAGTCAGAGATAGCATGGGGAAGCGAATCTTGGAAGAAACATCTTTTCACTGCCTGAAAATGTAACCACTACCTTAACTGTTTTTAGTTTGTGCTTTATACAGACAAGGGTAATTCAACATATTTTCCCTGCCATAAAAAGTAGCTCCTGGAAATAGAGAAAAAACAGAATTTACTGGAAATATTTATTAATATCTTTCCTCCAGTGTATAAGGAGTATTTCCACACTGGCACAACCAACAGACATTACAGGATTTTACAGTAGGCCGAAACATCTAATCAAGATGTGTCTCTCAACAGCTAGTTTCCCCAGCCCTCATTGCTCTGGGAACTGCAAATGCTACCAGTGAAAATAAAACAACCTCTTCCCTTCCTGAATCTAGCCATACTTCACTTTTCCCCCTTCAGCAGTAAATTCAAGACGGTGATTTCAAGCAAGGGCTTTGCAAAGTACACAAGAAAGAACTCACCATGGAGCAGGTAAAGCAGGATTCTTGCACATGTTCTTACTGCGGAGCTCACTGAGCATCCAATTCAACATTATTTTCATTTTCTCAATACCTAAGCTCCTCATCATACAGAAAACTGCAGCACCATCCACAATGGATGTCCAATCCATTCTGTCCAAAGGTGTTGGAGAATATAAGCTGTAATCACATTACAGTTTCTCTAGTCTTCTAGTTCTCATAGATACTGTTTCTAGTTTTTACAGCTTTCAAAACACAACCAAGTGAAAGTAATGCAGCACTGGCTTTCTGAAACCAAAGACAATTGCTCAAGGAGATGCTAACTGTTGTCATTCATCTCAGTAAATGTTTCTTCCTTGGCTATATTTAAGACATTAGTGTTTGCATTCAAATAGTTACACACCACTACTTATGTTGGTGCATATATCCAATGAAAGGGCTTACCTGCTCAACTGCCTTGCATTCAACCCCATGTCAACTCCCCCAAATGTCATCAGCTAGCTTTCCAAGCCATCAGCTTCCCTTACACAATGCACTATCAGCACAAAATAACGAATATGGAAAAGCAAACCTAAAAAAAAAAAATCGAAGAGACTATAACTTAGTATTACAACACAGAATTACAATCTTTAACTGCTTGACTCATTTTCAAACTAACTGTTTTAAAGTCCATTAATGTACCAAATCTGATAAAGAACACTCAGTCAACCCCAGTACGATACCTCACATTCACCAATGCAGATCTGGGATTCGTGTCCCTGTAAAACACCCAAAAGCACAGTCTGAAAACAAAAATCAAAAGTGTAACATAGGTATTCCTTCCTTTCTAAATGCCACTCAATAAAACTTGGCAACAAATGCCTATTACTCTACTGAAAGTTACTGTTCCATCCTGTCTCATCTAGTTATCCAACTCATACGTTTACTCTTAATGCTCCCATAATAATGCCCATATACTTCTAAGGATACTACAGTAATGAACTGCATGGTTACCATAAAGGATGGGATACTTACTTCCTGTCCTTCTTGCACATATAGTAAGTGCTGACACCATCATACTTCTAATGACTTACATAAGGAACTTCACAAACCGCATCCGTAAAAATTATTTCCTATCCTGCTTAAATGCTTTAACTTAAGTGACAGCCATTTTACACACAGAGCAGAACACAGTTCAGCATAATAATGAGAATCTCTAATTGACACTGGAAAAAATTATATTCTAACTGCATATGCCATATTTTGCTGATGACAATGAGGTTAGCATTTGCAAAAAAAAAAAGGGTTATGAGTTCTTTAATGAGCAACAAGTTATTAAGACCTTTGTCACACAACTCATTGTAAACATAACATTTCCAACAGCAGAGAGCCCTCTAGAGCTACCACAGGATAAAGGTTCAGCAAGCCACTGGGAGAAGGGGCACCAACAACACTGCTTATTGCAACACCCGGACTCTTCACCAATTCCCCACCAGATACTGACCCAACCTGATTTCATCTGGTTCAGTAGAACAGAGATTAAACCCTGGAGTGAGAAAACGGAAGTCATGCTTTAATTTGAAGAAAATGAGAGCTAATATTTGTTGAATTACCACTGGACCTAGAAAGCTTTAAAATGTAACAGTATGTTTCAGAGACATTGTGCATGGACTTAAAGAGATACTTATATTATTTATAAAACAGATGTTTGTAAAACATCATCGATTATCTGGGAAGCCAGGTTTTACACGACAGTGAATAACTGAAACCAAAATATTTGGCAGTTTAAACTTTGCAGTTTAAACAATATGTGGATATATGCCTTGTTGCACAGAAAGTTCTGCATATGAGAATGCTTATCAATGTAATATAATTAATAATAATTCTGCAGAACTTTATTATAAAAAGCTTCATCAGCTTTCACTAAAGCAGTGCTCAAAACAATACACAAGCAAAATCTGCCTAATCGGTTATTAGACACCTTTCAATTACCTCCATGTTTGTGCTGTAGCAATTAATCAGTAAAAATATTTCCTCAAAATTAAATTATGAACTGAAAATCTCTACTTAAGCAGCACAGAGTTTCCTATTCCCATCTTCACAATTACTGTAAAAAGTTGTAGGAAAATAACTGAACTATATCCTTTAGTTTTACTGTCAAGACTTGCAACTGTGAAAAGCAGTAATCATAACTTTATTCTCTCCTCATTGTGACCAAAAATTTCTGCAAGAATTTCTAAAGGAATAAACCCACCTATTTTCTCAGAACCAAAATCCATCAATACAGAACATTTTGGGAATGACAACTGAACCGCAGCACATCAACTACAGGTTTGGTTCCACATTTAAGGGCCTGAAAGTTATGAGCTTAACTTTCTGCGTGTTAATTCATTAGGCTTAATTATTATATGAATTTGCAGTGTGCTCAGGGAACAACAAGCTCTTGAACACTTTAAAGAATCCACCAACAGCCTTCAAACATGCTTTCATGGGCAAGTATAAAGTAATGTTTTATTACCAAAATAAATTTCTAAGAGCCAGCACTTCACTGGAGGGGGGAGGTAAAGAACAAACTTGCAATGAATATGATTCCAAGAGGTAGTATGTTTACACTGCTAGCAATAGCATTGAGCAGTCTTTTTTTGACCTCCAGCTACAACTCAAAAAAACACAGCAAAAGCCTTCAGTAGAGATAGAGACAATTCAAAATGTCTCAGCACCCAGATAAATTTGTATTAGGATAAAGAGATTTTTAATAGTGAAGTAAGCAATAGTAAATTTTCCATCAATATTAATTTGTTTTAGTGAGACAAGATTTTTTCCCTCCTAAACAAGACAGTTTTTAAAAGACAGTTTAAAAGACAGTGTTTTATTTTCATTCTATAGACTCTCAGAGCAGCAAAGTAAGCCCCAAGAGCTCTCAGACCAGTACAACAGTATCCCATAAAAAAGGGAAATCAGGCAGGAAATTAACTCAAAGAAGCCTCCTAGCCACATGATCAAAATTTCCCTTGTGATCTTCTACAACTGTACCCACAGTTCAGGCTGGGTCTCATTTACAGGCTCTGCTTCGTACAGTAGCCTCTTAGGATGTTCTAAAAGAGCTGGGAGAGAAGCATGTGCTCTTTTTAAATTCTAGTCTTCTCAGAAGATTGCCCCAATGCCTGAAACCAAATAAACCTACACCTACAGAGTAACGTAAGAGTAAGAGCAAAAAAACCTCATTTTCAATGCTTAAGTCCAGAAAGTGGCTGGAATGAATCAGTATTTTAACTCATCCTGAATTTACAACAATACTTTACATAGACTGAATTGAGTCATCTAAAACCAGAGATGAAATAAAAGAGAATTAATACAAAAAAATTATGTTCATTCCCTTCCCCTCCCTGCACATTTCTGTCTTACCATCTGACTTTGTACATCTATTCCATAGTCTCACGACTGATTTAGTATTAAAAACTCTACCTTCAGGCAATCTATCTCTTTATCTCGCAGTATTATACAATTGGTAGATATTTGGTGAATATATACCTCCAAGCATCCTCAACAACTAGGATGAGGAAAATGTTTTCCATTTGGCAAGGTTTCCTCTTTCCTGTCTCTTTTCCAATCTCCCCCTCTTGGTCACTCAGCTTTGTGAATACATCTATTCTCTCCTTACAGCTTCCTCAAGTAGTAGCAATACGAATTTCATTCTTCCTCTCCCCAAGCCAGCATTGAGAGAGAGGAGACCTGTTATTTTCACTCTATAAATTCTCAGAAAGACTAGCCTTATAAGCAGCAAAGTAAGCCCCAAGAGCTCTCAGACCAGTACAAGAGGATCACACCAGCTCCAACTAATTCATACATGAGAAGCCCTTTAACGGCCATTAAAATTAGATTTGTTTAATGAAAACAAATGGTGTACAAATTTAAAAAACCATGCAGAGGAACAATAATGAAATCAGTGAAAGAAATGTATAAGAGGAAATAAAGGCAAAGCAAAATTTGCATAGAGATAGTCTTACATTATTATACTAATAGATATAGCTGGGGGGAAATGTAAGGTCTCGTGCACTCAAGTTATTAGCTCTTTAATTAAAAATCATATTACATTATATTGTTAAATTTTAAAAGATCCTGCAGAAATAGCTATATTTTCAATATAGAAACTTCACATTTCAGGGAACAAACAAACTGCTGTTGGAGAGGGTAAGAACAGTAAGTAGCTCTTCCCAAAGACAAAGTCCACTGTTAGGGGTATGGTACTACAAAAGTACTGGTCTGAACATAGCAGTTCTCAAGGTCCTGTTAGAAGTTGTTTCCTGAATTGATATAGTTTTGTAATCAATGCTATTACTGAAAGAAAACATCAGTTTAACCAAATGAGTTTCATCTGCAAATCCCAACAGAGCAAAACCAAAACAACAAAACAGTAACAGCCACCAGATCCAACAAAACCAAAAAAAGCACACTTCACACACAAACAGGCTATTCTGAAAGTCAGCAGTACAGTTCTCCATTCTCAAGCCCACTGCTATATTCAACAATGCATTTCAAAGGATAAAACTGTTAGGGGAAAAAAAAAAAAAAATCACTCTTTTGTATACCTTGGTCACTTCTCTGTCCTAAACCCTCAAAAGCTCAGGGCCATAAACTCCAGTCCTGTTGGGACACATTGGTATGCTATGTTTCTACAAGATTTTTATCCTGTCATTACTTCCATGCTATTAATATCAGTGATTCTTTGATATTCTGAAATAAAGCTCTTGCCTTCTTTTATAATCAAGTACAATCTCCATTCAACAAGGATTGGTATCATAGAAGACAAGGCTTAGACACAAAAGGTATATTCAGGTGAAACCAGTTGTACATGCCTATGCAGCGACACTGAGCAGAACCACACCAACACCAGAGGGGAGTAAGAACACTCAGCCACCCTCATTAGGAACATGCCACGGCAGTAAACAATGTGTAAGCTGAGGGTCATAGCAAAGTCCTCAGCTTCTTTTCCCTCCCCCATAAAATGTATATTTCTGCAGAAGATATATGGGAACTTGTTATGAAAGTCAAGCAATTAAAAAGCATTTCTGAGGTATTCATGCAACTGTACCAGTCACAAGTGCCTGACAGCTCTACACGTGTGCAAGTCCCTGGAGAGCCATCACACTTCAATTACTATCACTAACATTAGTCATTATCAGGCTGGCTTCAGTCCCTGGGGAAGGCAGCTTGTGATGACAATATCCAGCCTTTCCTTGTAAAACAATTCATTAGGCAAAGCAGAACAGCTGGGGCAGCCACGTGGAGGTCTGCAGAGTGGCCGCCCCACCAGGACCTCCAGCCCCCCTTTTCCTTTAGGAGAGGGGCAGCCACCGCCCCCATGACAGCTGTAAAAGCCTCTAGGGACACTTCAGGTTTAATCAGTGCTCCTTATACTCAGGGGAGGCATTTGATTCCAAACTTAAACTAATGGCACTCGGAAGGTTACAACAATCATCAGATAAGAGGCTTTCGGGCATTTTTATCTTGTTCTAATGCTCACAAGTTAATGAGGCAATAAAAGACAGATACTTATCAGACTTGGTCTAGCAACATTATACAGACAGGATGTTCAGAGCTGTATTTCCTGGAGATGCTAGAGTAGCAAGTCCATTATTGATCTTACAAGAGACTTCACAGCCAAAACTGAAACCACTCAAAGCAACAAAATGCTAGGAGATTTTTCACATACTCTTGTATGCATTACCACGTGATGCAAAACAATGAAGTGACAAGGAATATAGCAATACCCCACCAACCTATGTTCAGTCTATTTGACAAATACACTACATTTCCTTTCTTGAAGCACAAATGCTAGCAAAAGGAAACATTGGTGTTTATGTGCTGAGTAACTCTGCTGTCTCTAACCTAGCAGGGCAGATGTTCCACCAAACAGGTAAATAAATGCTGGTATTAGTATGGATATATACTAAAAAATTTTAACTTTATGCTGCTTGCAAACAGAAATAATTTTATATGTCATGTCTGTAAATGTCTGAGAATAGCCTTGCTTTTCATAGATATCTTGCTTGGGTCCCAGGGTGAAGAGTACTTGATTCACATTTTACTTCTGTTGATGACACACACTATTCTAATGATGCCTTCCTCCAGCATGTAACAGCAGCATGCAGGGCACAACAACAAACAGCATACAGGATAGGATGCTTAATCATAGAGGCTTTATATGCTGATTTTTAAAATGTATTATTTTTCCAATGTCTTGCAAAATAAAGTTAAAATGAACTCCATCTTACAACTAGGGAAATAGGGAGGAACATGTGAGAAGGTAAATAAACCAACCAAGCAGAACAATGGTAATGCCAGAAATTGAACCAAGGTCTCCAAATTTACTCTCCAGTGCAATTTTCACTAGGATCAGCTGCTGCACTGCAAATAGGCCCAGCTAACCATATTGTGAAATTCTGCCAGAAGCCAAAGTTTACAGGAAAACATTTCAGACAGAGGTGATACAGGGATAATCATTCCAATATTTGTAAATATAGAGGAAATGTTCTATTAACATAGAAGGAGAAAAGTTTTGATAAAGTTACACACAGCAAAGAATTTGAAATAATAAATACAGATGAGTTGCAAAGGTTTGAGAGTCTCTGCCAGAGCATCTTCTGAGATTTGACATTTTTGTGTTTTTAAAGTGTAATGGAAAAATGCACATAACCTTATGCTTGATCAAACTTTCCCCCATCCTCAATTCCTCCACTGACAGTAGTCTACAAGTTATCCTGTCATAGTAAGAGTAGCAAAAAATAGGCTTCTGACAGTATAATGTAAGAACATTTTGTTTGTAGTCATGTTTCTTTCTGTACCAAGCATGTGGCAGGAAGAAATGCTTTAATGTGACAGCCCATTCCTTTACTTTTGTGGCTAAAAGCTCTTCAGTCAAGCCCCATTGACCCCCTACTTGTCTAGACAGATGATGGTGGTTTCATTGTTTGTTTCAGCCAAGACACACAAGAACCACTGTGTATGCTGAGGACCATACTCTTCCTCTGCTTAAAGAATGATACGGAATGGACTGTATCTCCCTACGCAGAAAAACAGGTTTCCCAGCCCAAGTTGCACAGACTCATAATCAGCATTGTGGCTGGAAGCATTTGGAAGTCCATTCATCATCCCCAAGATGCATGAAAGCCATCACTGTCATGGAAGAATCTTTAGGTTTCTTGTTCCCAATCAGGCTGCTCACATGGAGGCAGACCATGGAGTTGCGCCTGAGGATCTCCTGCTCAAAGCTCATAAGCTGAACAAGTGTTTGGTGCCACGTTCAATCGAGCTTTGGGAATGCAGGCTTTGAACTAACTTCTAAGAAAGGATCTTAGATCACACAACTACCAAATCACAGGATGATCTGGGTTTCAAGGGTTCAGGAGGTCCACCACTCAAAGTAGGGTTAATCATGGGGTCTGATCATGTTGCTTAAGGCTTTATTCCATCAGGTCTGGAAAACCTCCAAGAAGAGAGACTGCACAACCTCCCTGGTAGTTGCACATTGTGCTCCACTGCTTGACTGACCAAGGCTATTATTTCAGATGTCCTCAAAAAGAACAAATTACTGCTTTGAGTAGCATATAAAAAATCCTGCAAAAGCTAATGGTGATGGATCAGATGAATGATTTCATAGTCTTCAAAGTAGTTTGGTCAGTTAGTCTCCAGATTAATCAGATCTCTTCCTTTTCTTCCCTACTAATACCAAAAAGGTTCCCTTCTCTTAACCACAGGAAGTATCTAGAGATCAACGTTCACGAAGTATCTAGAGATCAACGTTCACTCTATCAACATAAAAAAAAAGGATCACACAAATGCAGCATTTCTACCTACTATCAAGCAAATTATAGGAGCCAAAGGGGACTTTCAGAAGAACATTTCTAGAAAGCAATACCAGGGTATAACACCAATATTTTGTTGGGGGTTTTTGTTCAGGTTTTGTTTAATTTTGTTTTAATAAAGCAGGTAGTATGTCCTGGTTGAAGTACCTTTCACAGAAGTGACCTTTGTTTTAACAAAATCAGATCCACAAACTAGGTATAGGGATGTAGATAAGGAGAGGAGGAGGAGGAGAGAAAAAGAAAAAAAGACAGACATTTCAGTAAAGATAAGGTTAAAAGGATCTCATAGTAACTCAGCTTTTATTTAGAATGTTGCTGTTGCAATAAATGTAACTCATTAAGATGAACAGCAGTTTTAAGAGTACAACTATCTGCCAGCTACTAGCACATGGTCCTTACACATAATTTTGGAAATTCAGTTACCAGAGCTGGATGGACACTAACACTTAAAAAGCTCCCCTTCAAATTTCCACCTTCATTCTCCAAAATTAACAACTATGCAATAGCAGATGTCATCTTAGCATTTCTAACACTTCTACATCTACACATTATGGATGGAAATTGCGCCAGGGGAGGTTCAGGCTAGACATTAGGAGGAATTTCTTTACTGAAAGGGTTGTCAGCCATTGGAACAGGCTGCCCAGGGAGGTGGTTGAGTCACCATCCCTGGAGGTGTTTAAGAGACAGGTAGATGTTGCGTTGGGGGGCATCATTTAGCAGGTTGATAGGTCCAGGGCAAAGGCTGGACTTGATGATCTCCAAGGTCTCTTCCAGCTGTAACTATTCTATGATTCTATCTTTAAAAGCTATCTATGCAGTCACAGAGTTTACACTGTTTATGATAATCTTCCTTCTGTAAAAGGTGCCCAGCACACTTTAAAAAATCCAATCAATTTTTGAATACTCAAAAATAATTCTGAGAATAATTACCTTCTTACTGTCATAAAAAAATTAGTAAGTAGCAAACAAAAAAAATATCCAACTTAAACTATATAACAAAAGAAGATCCCACGTACACAAACATCAACAACAGGCATCAAACAGAAAATAAAAGCAAAGAGAAACTGCACAAGTTTGAACTTCTGACATACTTAGGTGAGTTTTAGAGATTTTTCCTCTTTTCTCAAACTCCAACAGTGTACACCTCCTTCTTCAGCAGTCATCAATGCCTGGAGACTAGGATGCTGTGTTAATACTCACTATTGAAATCCACAACAGCTCTTATCCCTCAGAGTAAGGGAGGGGGAAGAAGGTGAAGAGGCAGAAATTTCTTGACACTTAGGGAAATATTTATTCTACTTCACCAGCAGACACAGAACACCCTAACAATCCATGCAGTATTTTTTCCATATATGACAGTTACCTAGATACAGCATTTGTTTTATGGTAAGAATGCACAATTTATGCATATGGGTAGTATCACATTTGATATCATCAGAAGACTATCTCCCTGATTTTGTATTTAAGAACAGTCTGAACCTGCCTTCCCCCCCACACATATAGAGGGCAATTCAACCACACATCCACTTATTTAGGAAAAAAAACAACCAACAACCAAAAACAATAGCAGCCAAGGTCCAGACTCCATTTCCATCCTCACCATTGCAACCTAATCTCCTGGCAAGTTAATGCAAATCAAAGCGAACACTTCTCTGACACTGGTAGCAAAGTGTGTTCCTCTCCCAAGAGAGGCCTGTAAAACAGGACAGTCACTGACAGCAGTACAATTACTGACACAGATACAGACTTTATGGACATGTTTATCTCTGCTGTAAATCCACACTCTCTCTCCACTCCGATTCATGAGTCATAAAGAAATTGCAGATAATGAAAAAGTTGGAGAAATTTACAGCGTGTCGGAAACCTCAGACAGCCAGAAGAAATTAAAGAGCTGACTGAGGATAAATCACACAGGTACAATTAAAACTTCCTATACCTTCTTCACTTCCAAACTGGGGCACAAGCCAATGGAGATGATGAAAAGTTGAGGTCATGACTCCTCTGACTGTAATAATTTCTTAACTACCTACATGTCAAAATTAGCCATTTCACAGATCACATATGAATGGCAATTTCAATCTGGCATTCTGATGCTTTGCTCTTCCAACAGGAGCTGCCCTGGAAGAATCCTGCCTGTAAATAAGGCACTCAGTGAGCAGTACAAGGAAAGATGATTTCCTTGTCCCTCTGCAGATGCAGAGTATCTCTTACTACAGCGCTGTGCATGAAAATGAAAAAGCAGACCTACAGTGTGGGAGGAGGGCATAAAGAGAACTGGTCAAGGTTTCATATGGAAATCACAGCAGCTTGGACATCACTGTGATAGGGCCATGTAAATATCTTAATAGATAACCTAAGCTTTTTTCCACCTCTCTGAAACAATCAAATAAGGATCAAGAATTACTATGAATGTAAATTGAAAACAGCCTTTGTATTTCCTCCTACTAAGGAAAACAAAACCAACCATTTCAACTGATTGTGTAGTTTCTGAAAAACTCTGTGATTGTCTCCTAACCCCAAATAAACAACCTGAAATGTGAGACACTTTCAAGTCTACAAACTCTAAGTAAATCCTTTAGCTAACTGCATATTCCAGAAATCCAGTGTCCAAAGAGCATAATTTTGTTGTCCAGCTATAAAAATCTGCCTTCGAGCTCTGAAGCACATGAAGTATACTATTTCACATAAAGTCCTTGCCAAACACGGTACTAAATAACAAAATAAGGGAGAAATATGCTTTCAGGCAAACCTGAAACACGATGAAGATTCATTCAGCAAGGCACGGAATATAGCAACTAAAGAGAGAAAAAAAAACAGTTGCTACAAAGAAAATTCTAAGCAGAGCAGAAATAATTGAAGTGCACACACCTCAAACTGCTTCCTCCTATTCAGGACAGCTCATCCTCCAGGAGTAAAAAAACCTGTGTATTTTAAGCTTAAGAATATAATTAATGAGCACTAGACTTGGCATACAATGTTCTCTTCCAAGTCCAACATATTTAGAACAATGTAGGCAATTCCAAAACATATTTTCTTCCTTGTTTCAGACTAATATAGACACACTAGTGCTAGAAGGAGGTGCCAATGTTTAACAAAGAATAAGTGAGCATCCTCCTTACTCTTTTGTCAGCACTCAAGATACTAAGAACATTGCTATATTTTTCTAATAACTGGCTCTGAGAATCCTGCTGTGGGATCTAGACTTGGATCCACATCATGTGATTGTCTTTTACTTTAGTTCCACCTTCTTTTTCCAAAACTCAGTTCTCTTCTCCAGCTCCACCACAACACTTTTGGTAGTTTATTTCACCAAGGAAATAAGGAAAGAGTTCATTTTCAGGAAAGGGTCTGCTCTTTTGCATAGATTCTAAAACCTCATTTTGGCTAACAAGAAATCATGAGAATCCAGTTCACTTTTTCATGCAACTTCCCAGACTGCAGAGAGTAGACACACAGCTTTTACTAACAGGGACCAATGAGAGTTTTCAGAAGACACCATGAGACAGACAACTCACTGACACCCTGAATTACAAAACATTCTTTCACTCACACATACTTGTTGATATGTTGATTTCCTACAAATGTAAGAATCTGAAACATTTTGTTACAAACAAGTGTACATATAGATCAGAAAAGGCACTAGGCAACTAGAAAAGATGCTATGCAACTGTACTGTAGGAAGTGAAGGCATGTTCACAAATGTCAAGTAAGGCTTCTGAGCTTCAAAAGCCTCTGTGTTTATTGACTTGGGACTAAAGAAAAAGTGATTATGGTCAGGAAATATTTTCATCTGATTGATTAGAATATTGATGTAGGCCTATTTGGGTACGAAGGCCAGGTGTTTTACATGGTGCCTAAAGGCTGTATGTTGGTACTACATGTAGATACTCCTAGAAAATACAATCCATTACAGCAAAGGAAAGAGATGTTTCAGTAAGAGTATACAGAGTCCTCCCTCCTTTCCTCACTTTGATTCTAAATCAAGCACTTCAAGTTTAACAACTGTCACACCTTGTGGTTTAGTTTAACAGATAATACAAGTTCAGGCCACCAAAGGATAGAGCCCTTGATTAAACATATCGTACCTACAATCAGCATCAAAAAACCAAACAAAATAAACTAAAAAAACCCAACCACCCAAAAAAACCAAAAACAACCAACCAACAAAAAACCCCCGAACAATGCAATGAGTGAAATACCACTCAACTATGTAGTGAAGAGCTATCCTAGGCTTTGAAATCATCCATGACAAGAGTAGCCCGCAAGGATCACAGGCAGAACTAGGTACGTAAGTTCCAAAATATGCTACAGTTAAATCCTGCTGAAGGAAAAAGATGGAACTGTTCTACCCCTCCAAACCTACAAAAAAGCTGAACTTGCAGGCAAAAGATCACAACAGACAGCATTTATCTGAGAGAAATGAAAAAACAAAGACTACCAATCTTATAAAGATTGGTGATCTGTAATTAGCCTAGAGTTCAGAAGGACTCCTTTATGATTTTCCAGAAATTTCAGAGGCTGCTGAGGCTGCAGAGGACTGCAATTCACAAGCAAGGACAGCTTAATTTAGGAGCAGGATAGCTGTTCCTCATTCATGTGCCCATTCATCTCTTGCTGTCTCTGGAAAGGTCTCTCCATTATGGGGACACCTCAGCAATTTCTGGTAGCTGCAGCAATTTCTTAATGACCATGCAGTCTAGCCTATTACTAAAATAAATAAATAAACAAAACCTCCCCACTGTTGGACAAAAGGTCCTTCCCAGCCACCAGCTGACTGACATGCCAATGGCAAATGCCTATAGCAAAGTATAAGAGCAGGGAAGCACAGAGATGTACCTGCCTAGCAACTTCTCACAGCTTTCTGCATCTCCAAGATTTCCAAACCACTGGTGACCTCTCTGTAGTCAGACACTCTCAACAGATTTATCTTCCAATAATTTGTCTCATTTATTGAGTAAGATAAACTCTGTGCCCACAATCTCCAGTGGCAATGAGTTCTGACTTTAATGCACAGTGCAAATATCTCCTTGTGTCTGCCCTGACACACTATTTTACTGTGTCTGGCTCCCGTGCCATGAGAAATGGTGAAGAGTCCTTCCCTTTTCACAAATTCTCTGCATTCCTCAGTTTCACAGATCTTTTTCACATACTGCACCAGTTGTCTCTTTCCAGGCTAAAACCTCTTAAGTCATTTATTCATTCTTCATATTAAGGAAAACTATCACTGACTAAACCTGGGCTGACTTTTCCTTCACCAGACTGTGGTGCTACAAGACAGCCAAACTTTTGCTGTTCACCTGACATCTTCCAGGTCAACCAGGTCTAATTCTTGGGACCTTCATTGCTAATTAAACATCCCTTTCACTATACCCTTGGTTGCTTGAACATACATATATGGAAAAGAAATCATCATTATAAAGGAAATAGTAGCAAAGTTGCTAGAGTCCTGTAAAAGCGAGGACACACAAAACCACACGGGACTATAAATAGGGAGACTTGATTGAGTGTGATCAGTAACTGTCTCATTGCTCTTGGAAGAGTGAGGATTTGACATTGGATAATATAGTCACTCTTACATTCCTTATTTTACAAGAGTAAAAGCAGAAAGCACCTTCAACTCCATATAGTTTAATTTAACGTAAGTGAACAGACTAGCAAAAATCATGGACAGGGAAATTATAAACGGTATTCACATCTGTGGGTCAGTTATCCCATATTTTCTAATATTTAGGGCAGACATGACAAAAGCACCATTACCTCCACAAACATATTAGGGCTTAAAAAGAATAGACTTTTCAGGACACCTTGCACTAGCAATATCACCAAAGCTATACTGTGATAGCCTAGCAGCCAGATTATCTCTCTGGCATCAGTGAGATTTTATAAACATGCCTGTGATAACAGATATATAGATATACCCACACACACATATCTTAGGACCTCTGAACAGTATAGCAGGTGTTATCTGAAAAATATCAAGAGATTCACAGGGAAGCAATAGCAGGGCCTTCAGAAAGTCCCTGAACATGTAGAGTCCTTCAGTAACATGGTGCTTTTCCTGCCTTCTCTTACCACCAAGTTAAGTTTGCTTACTAGCAATGTATGCACTTCCCAGAGCTGCCAGCTCATGAAACCAAGACTCTAAAGATCTTCTAAAGTCAACCTTGACACAGTTGCTCTAAAAGCTGCAATAGGTCATACAGTGGAAAAATAAGAGCTAGGTATCTAAATTTGCAGCTATTTACACAAACTGTTTTGAAACTCACTTTTGAGACTTACTCAATGTGACTTACTCAGCTCACATTCTGCAGTGATAGTATGTCTCCCAAAGCCACCCTAACTACATGAACAACTAGAAGTAGGTGTGTTCATTGACCCCTGTTTCTCCTCCCACTCATACCATACCCACATTAACAGGGACAGCAAAATCCACGAAACAGGATTTTTAAGACCAAAAAGGCTTTCAATGTATTCTAACCAAGAAAACAACTCTTTAACAGAAGGAAATAGAAGCTCTTATGAGAGAAATGAGGCAAAAAGAAAAAAGCACTTACAAGCAAGAGGATGAGATAGAATTTTACAGAGCATAAAAAAGGAAGCAAGGAAACACAAGCTGAGACCTCAGAAGAGATGTTGAAAAATAATTAATTTTTAAAAGATTTTATTATTATTGATATCAGGTCCTGAGACTGGAAGCTGCTGAAGAACTCCAGAACCAACCTGTAGCAAAGAAAAATTACATAAACCAGACATACAAGGATAGCCCATCCTTTAAGAGAAGAGTAAAATTTAAAAATATAAAGCATTGGTTCGTGCCACAAAAAATCCTGTTTCATTCAAGGAAGGCTATCCTTTGAAGGGAAGAATATTCTGCAAAAAATAGGCATGGACAAGCAAAAATCCACATACTAGCATGCTACAAGGAGAGTTGAGGAAGAGATTCCCCATAATAACCCTGGAGATCCTTTCTGATCCACAAGAAAAATCCTCAACATACATCATCAGCAAATTAAATTATACAAATAAGAAATTCTGATTTATGGAAGACAGACCATCTTTTATTAGCAGTTTAATGGCCTGCATCTCAGTAAAAGGGAAATGAAAGTACAGGTGAGTGTGCAGTCACTAGACAGAAATGTATTTTTAAAAAACCAAGGTGTTCACTTTTCCATTTGGTTAAAAAAATAAGACAAAGTTTCAAAACACATGCCAAACAGAAGGCTTTTTAAACTACAAAGGTAAAACAACACAAAAAAATAAGCAATTTATCTGGTCTGAGTAGGAACTAAATTTATCAGGTACTACTGAAGCTAGAAGAATTCAATACATGGCTGGACACATCAACAGTTACTGCGTATCAGAAAGAAGTAACTTAACCCTCAGAAAAAGAGAAATGCACTACCAAAACCAGCATTAACCATTTGAGCTGTCAAAGGCCTTCTTTGCCATTATCATCCCACATACGCAGAAACTGATGTGTTATCAGATAAAGCTACTACAGTCTAATCAGGTACATCCTACACTGCACAGAAATCCTAACAGAGGATAAGAAGCCTGACTCCTTAGATGTTCATATAAAAAAACTGGAGCAAGCTCTGGCAGCATTATTCCAACCTGAATGACGTTCACTGTATCTGACTTCTGACAGTTAAAGTCACCTCTGAAATTTCTAGTTGACTATTTCTTGAACTTACCATTACAATCCAAGCAGAGCAAGTCTATTCTGTTTCATCTGATAAAGAACTCTGCACTAATTAAGATGTAATCATTTAAAACACGTAAGAATACACAGCTTAAAATGCAGACCATTGAAATAGCAATGACTGTAAAACTGGCTATTTTTATAAGTGGAGGACAACTGTAAATCAAACCAAATGTCAACCAAGCTGGAAAGAAGACATAAGTTGTATGTTAATAATTTAATTTGATTCATGGAAGCCATGGGGAATTCAACAAAATAACTAGGGTTACAGAAAGTAAAGATAACCCTATGTGGAAAAGAGGGGAGGAAAATTAGTTGTATAGAATAGAAATCTACAAGCAACCAGAAGTGGAACTAAGAAATCCATGGCTAAAAAGTTAAAGACAGCAGGAATTATATACAAGAATGTAGAATCCTGGTTAATACCATTCCTAGATGAAAGCAGTGAAGATAACAAAGCATTCAATACATCTGTTCCAAATTTGTCAAGAACACCCACTTAAATAGACAGACTAGTAAGACAGTTCACATGAATTTAAGAAACAAGCCATGTAATTCAGTAATTATTAATTCATCAAACTATATCATGTCAAATCAATTGCTTGGATTTCAATTTTAGTGTTGCAATAGTACCTTAATGAATAAACTTCTCAAAAGGTATCTAGTCCCACATGTCACTTTGCGTAATGAATTCTAATGCAAAATTAACATGAAGTGTGCTGTGAACTGGTTCAAAACCAGATCTCACAACACAATACAAAGTCATTCAATAGATCCATATTATGGAGTGCTGCAGGAATCACTCTGGTCCTGCACAGCATTTTTATCAATAACTTGGATGAAAACGGAAATCTTTGAAAATAAAAACAATCTGAGATGGGATATACAAGAGGAGAGTTAGAAGAAAAAGTCAGCTGCTGTTAACACAATGAAGCAGAATTGTTTCTCACACTCAACACAGATATTTCTGAAAATACCGTTTAAAAAAAAAAACAACCCAAAACAAAAAAAAACCACAAGTGCACATTATATGTCACAAAAAACAATCTCAGGAAGAACTTCAAATCATGACTGAAATGGTAGAGTTTTCCAAAAAAAAAAAAACAACAAAAAAAGGCAGCAAGACTTTGAAGGGAAGCCTCATGGTGCCATCTAGAGGAGACTGGTAAGCAACAGTGTTAATTCAGGTTCTGATAACCCTGGCAGATGAATCTTAGGATTAAAGGGTGGGTCCAGCTCTGCGCATGCTGTGTCTCACCTGAAAAAAATCCATTGCGCAGGCTCGAGGGTGCTATCCGCGCTGATGAAGAGCGTGGATGGAGCCCTCCCTGGATCTTCGTTCACAAAGCCTAGCCACGATGACACAAACATAATAAAATCCAATACCTATACACCAGAACTACAAGTCCCTTAATTTTAATAAACAGATCTTTTGGATTTTTCTTCTTCTTTTCTCTTACAGACTTAGGTAAGTGAAAGAACAGAACTTAAACTGTATTAGGAAAAACAGTCCTGAGAAGCTCTGTTCAAAATATGCATCTAATTTTCTGTGAAAATTTTCGTAAGATAATTGTATATTACAACACACAAAGCATTCAATATATTATAGCCTAAAGGAAAATAGGCTCCAGTAACAGGAAGTTACAGACATGGAGAGCTTCCATAAAGCTTCAAAATTCAAAAGTTCAGTTATTGTAGTCTAACAGTTTTAACTGCTGGAACCTGGATATTTCACTGTTTGCTCACTTTGTCTTCTTCCTGTATTTATTTGTTCTCAGTGAAAATAAACGGAAATACATGCAACAAATATTCCTAAGGAAACAACAACCCCATTAGCTTTAATGTTACTCTGCTTAAACTCCATTCAGCAGGACAAAGCTGTCTCACATTTAAGCCTAGAGCTTAACTAAGAAATCCAATAATCAGCCAATCTTTGTATTTGACTCAGTCTCACATTGTTTAACTTCTACTCCAGTAAATGCTTTACACAGTCTTAACAGTTGTTAGCACTGTAAGTAAAATGTGTTAAAATAGGGTTAATGATCTGTTAATAACAAAGCATTAGGATATCCCAAGATTATTTTCAGAAAGACTCTAAAGGTCTATTTCCACTTTTTGTTATCCACTGAAAGGACAGTAAAAAAACCTGGTTTTGGATGTTCACTGCTTTGTGTAGCCTAAGAGTAAAAGCAACTACGGTCTATGCCAGAGCAAAATTAAGAAAAAACTTATGTCAGTATGTACAGGTAGCATTTAAAAGAAACACAATGCTCTTGAAATCCTCAAAGTTGGATCAACCTGTTAACAATAGTCCTAAACGCCATGATGAAAGCAGCTCCTTCTCCAAAACCTGATAAAAACTGGCTGTAAGGGGAATGAACTTCAGTATGGCATTGTATCACCTCCTGCTACAATTGAGTGTAGAAAAAAGTAACAGCTACAGAAACAGAAAACAGCATGAACATTAAGTGACAGGAAGATCCTACACACAAGTGAAAGTCTCACTGTGGAGGCAGTGCATGAAGTTTGACATAAGTACTACCACATGTATTCTGAGGAATAGCTTTAGTAGCTGAGTGTGAAATTAAATCAAGTGACCTGATTTATCTAAAGCAATTGTTAAGGTAGGAACAGAAGTCCGCATCCCACTAGAAAACACCAGATTGACCTCTTGTTACTTCTGCTAAGATGTTTCCCTCATGCAGGTAGGCCACAGGTTGGAGATGCAAGCTTGCTCTCTCATCCTGTTTTGGATGGTTGCTAACCGTGACTGTCAGGCACTTGTCAAATGTGCCAACACACTTTTCCAGCTACAAACGTACCAGGAGGACGCAGTTTAGTGGGAATATTTGCAATGCAGTCAGTGACATCTGCATACAGTACTTACACTCATCCAGTCCCAGCTGATAAGCCAGGTTCTGCAGGCCACGAATTTTTTCCATCAGGTTAGCTGATGTAAGACTCCCCAGCTCTAAGAAAAGAGAAAAGTGTTAGCTAGCTTTAATGCCGTCTGTAGCCCCCTAATGACAGCTGACCTGTTTACCACTTCGCAGAGCACTTTCAAGTTATATTTCTGACAAGATCTATTTCCAGTGAACAGAGTATGTTTGAAATTCAAGCTGATACCACTCCCAATTTTAACATATTGAGGAAAGACCAGCCTTCTCTACTGAAAAAGACAGCCACAGATCTGGTTCATACTGTAACTGTCACTACTGCAATGTGCAACTTGCCCCATATTTTGGAAGTCCTTGTAAGTTCACAATGCTATGTGAACAGGCTACAAAAGAATATGCAAGAAAATGGACTTACTATACATTAATAATGTTTAAGCACATTTCTTGCAGGAAGTCAAAGTTAGTTTTTTCCACATTCACTTTCACTCAAATGAGAGGCAGGGCATGCTCAAAGATGTTTACTGCAAACTAATAGCTGAAACATCCAGTAAATCTACATGCTAGCTTAGAGATTTTGGACCTACAAGTGAAGACACATGCATAGAATGCTTCTTACGAAAGTCAATCAACAAGTCTAAGCTGCTTACCAAGTTTAATAGGATAAGGCCCACCAAAAAATTCATGCCAGTTCCAAAATACAAGGACATTTACTATACTTATGCAGTGAGAGACTGGTAAGCGACATAACTGAAATACACATAACATTACACTGCTTCGAGTCCCTGCATGCATGTTTTGAAAGTGGCTGCTGCCACTGACTTCTAGATATTCTCTTGGAGATAACTGGATTAAGGAAAAAGGTGTATCATTAACAAAATAAAGATATATCCGAGTCAGAGATTCTGTAAATGTGAGGGCTAAAGAGCTGAGGCCACAGGAACACCTCCCAAACATCTGAAGAACAAGTGTTTTAAACCTCTCTGCTTGGACAACCTTACTGCCTAATCACCATGTCCATACTCACCCTTTAGCATATCTATATCATCGTTTTCTAATTCAGCCATCCACTTGGGAGGAGAATTTGTAATAGGCTGTTTTGAAAAAAAAAAATCATATTCAGACAAGGGCATTTTTAGAATTATGCAAAGAATTATTATGATCTCATATTTAAAACCAGTTACACTGACAGCAAAAGTATGAGTTCCAGGCGCTCTGCAGAGATATATTTGTTTTCATCTTGTTTTCTGGCTTTCTCTGGACTTTATAAAAAACACTACCACCCACATGCCAAAGTCAGTATGAAAAGCAAAGTCTCCTAACATTTAAAACCTTTCATTTTTTCCGTGGTGTAATTCTCACAGTAAGTGGAATAAAGTATAAAAAAAGATATAAAAAAGATACAGTAAAACCAAAAGGATTATGTTAGCACATACTTAAGATATAATGGAGACGTTATACAGAACAATGAGGAAGCAGCAGATCTACCACCAAACGAGAAAAGAGGAAACACCAAAAGCAAAGTAGTAATCACTCACGCTTTTGAAGGAGGCGGCGAACTCGGCAACCCCGGGCACTGGGAGGGAAGAATGAAGGGCAGCGCGGGGTGAGCGCCTCCGGCAGCAGCACCTCAAGCACCCCAACCCCCCCCAACAGCAACCCCACACCCCTTCCCGGCCTCTGTGGGCCCTGCCCGACCCATGCAGCTCCCAGAGGAAGATGCTTCCCCTCCGCAGCTGACAGAGGGCCGGGGCCCCGTCAGACTCACGCTGCTCAGGCCACAGATCAGGGGAGGCGCGGTCCAGCTTCTCAAAGCTCAGCAACGAGGCCTCCGCGTCGGCGCCTGCAACAGAGAAGGGGTGAGGCGCAGCCCAGACCCCGCAGGAGGGACAGGGAGCGGAGCTGTAACACCCTCTCGCCTTACCGTCCGCCGGAGCTGCCATCTTGCCGAGCTCACGTAACACACCTAACCGCTGCGGTCGAGTCCGAGAGTGAGATGAAAAACAAACAGCACCCCAAATCCCGCGTGTCGCTCTCGCCCTCACCGCCAGAAGCGGTCGCCGCTGGGGCGGCTCTCGGCCAATCCCGGCTCTGCCCGTGAGTGGGCGGCTTAGCTCTCTCGGCCAATCCACGGACCGGCACTGGGGGCGGTGGGGAAAGGAGGCGGGCGATGGGCTTACTGACGGCAATAGGCTGCGGGCCTCGAGGACTGCGCTGGAAGGAGGTGAGAGCGAATGAGGCTGTTGCGCGGAAGGCCAATAAGCGCGCGGGGGTGGTTCTTCGGGCGGGCAGGGGCGGGGCAAGGGGCTCCACGGAGAGCTGCAGTGGAGCGACCCTCGGCCGGGATGGCGGCAGTGGCAGCGCGTAGTGTCTGGGGCGGGCGGCGGCGTGTGGCGCTGAGGGTGAGGTGGTGGTTCCTGGCCCAGCAGTGGCTCCCGCGGTTTGGGGAGGGCCATGACGCGGACGGCGGAGAAGGGTCGTGGTCCACCTGTCACCGGGGCCCCCATAAGTGGGGCTGTCCCGAGCGGGGAGTAGTCGATGGCGCCGCGGTGGGGGGTGGGTGGCTGCTAGCCCAGCCTCGCGGCTGGGCGCCAGGGGCAGTCGGGAGTCCTGAGGAACCGCTCTGCTCTGTGCTTCCCCTCCTGTCCAGCTGCCGCGGAAAGCCGGTGCCCCCTGGATCGCCTCAGCCGCCGCTTCCTTCTCCTCCTCTTCCGTGGTGAGTGCTTGTCCTGCGGAGCGGAGCCGGCGGGCGGGGAAGGCCGTGAGGCCTGGGGGGCGGCCCTGCTTGGGTTGAAAAGAGGCTGGGGGCATGGGTAGGGCGCGGGAAAGTTTTGGGCGCCGCCGCGAAGACTGCCCTCGGGTCTTGTGTTGTAAGGTCGTTTCTGCCAGCTCATTTCGGCTCCCCTCGCATGCTCCGGGTTGGTATTTCTAGAACATATATTTGGGGCTGAAGAGTTGCTTGGGCAGCTCCCCTCGCGGGTCGGTGCAGCCGCTGGGGGAATCTCCTCACGTTACATCTCGCCGCTAGCCTTGCCAGGCTCAGCAGGTACATCTAAGAGCGGTATGTTAGGTCAGATAATCGCGTCCTGACTTGTTATTCCCGTGTTCCTTAAATAGCATGCATTGTGATACGTATACACCAGCTGGAGTTTTTTCCTTGTTTTTAGATTTCTTTTGCCATGTGTAATGTCTCCTCAGTAAGATCAGCAGAAATAAATAACTATATGACTAATGATAATGTATGAAAAAAGATTGTTTCAAGCTGTGTAGACTGACGTTTTGTCATCTATGGAAGAGAGAGAGAATCTGATTTCCTTTGGGCAATATCAAACAATATTAACAGTTACAGTGCCTTTTTGTTCTGGTATTCGTGGCTGTACAATCTCCTAAGTTTTGAACAACTAAATTGTGATTTTCCAAATAGTCTGCTTTACTACAGTCCTTGTTCCCACAGCAGGCTTATTCTCTACAGAAAAAGGTGGTGATCTTACGGAAAGCAGTGTGGTTAATCTTAATTTAGCATTCCTGGCTTGCTTAAAATATTTTTTCTTTATATGTGTGATTTTCTAGATATCTCTTTTAAGCAATTTGAAAAACACTACATTCCATTGCACTGAAGTCTCCGTGGGATATAAAGCACTGGAGCTTGCAGGTCCACTGCAGACACATGGCACTTGGGCTAATGGAGTGACTGAAAGTAGTAGGAGTTTGTCATTCTTTAGACCTGCACTAGAAGACCTTTACTGACAGTCAGGAAAATGAGTGAAGGAATTCTGATTTCCTGTGCTTCCTACCAGGTTCTAGAGGGGTTTGTGTTTTCATAGGCATAGCCTTCTGGCTCTCTTTCCCAAGTGTAATTCCAGCTACATAAGCATCTGCAACTTACTCTTTTTGATTCCTGGTGCTACCTCCCAAATCACTGGGTCTTGCTTATCCATTAACAGTCATAATTTACACTTTCTAACCTAGCTTTCTCATCTCCAAGCTTTCTCAGCTCATCCCAATTCTCATTGATCACATCATCCACCTTTCACTGTTGTTACTTATCCAGCCAACTCCATTTATATTCCTGATTCTTCCTCTGGTCTCTTTTACTTCATTACACCTTGGATAGCATCCCAATCCTCATCTTCCTCTCATAATTCCACATCCTAATTTCTTCAAAGAGTTTCCTGGTATATTTGACCTTATTTTCTGTTGATCTTTCCTGTCTTTGTTCTTCACACAGCAGAGCAGTTTCCCCCTCCTCTTACTTGTTCTTCCCAAGCCACTATTTTGTGGTATGATTAATTGCTTTCTCCTTCCTCCTAGCTCTCTCCTTACTTCCCAATATAAACTCCTACTTTCTGGTTTATTAATTTATACAGTCTCAATCTGTTTTCCTGCATGATACAGTTTTGTTGCCTATCCAGTGCTAGTTACAGCTTCTATCTGTATTTTTTCTTTTGTCCTTAATTTGACTGAACTCGTTATTCCAAAATTTCTTTTACTTTCCTCTGTGTCTGAGTTGGAAGCTTATGTTTTCTGTGCTGCCTGCCAAGACAGTCACTGTGAACTCAGGAGATGCAGGTTCCTTGCTCTTAGTTGCAGGACCAAGTGGGAAGTAGGTGAAGTCCAATTTTAAGCCTGTAGCTGGAGAGATGAACCTACAAAGTGGCATGATGGGAAGGAAACACATCATACAGTGTGCACTGGATACATGGAATTTTCACAATGTGAATTAACTGTTTCTTCTGAACATTGATGAATTATGTTTTTTTCAGTTTTCCAACTTAATAAACATTGGATGATTAAGTATATTGAAATAGTTCTGAATATAAGCATAGCAATGTATTTTTATATAACTGTTTTTGGAAAGATTTTCAACTATTTTGCTGTAAAGTGAGAACAAGTGGAGCAGAAAGCACAAAACTTTCAGCCTAAGCCCAGCTAGATCTTGCTGTAAATACAAAATCTAGACTTTCTAGATGGCAGCATAGTGGCAAATGATGAAGGCTTGCATATAATAAGGCGCACCGATTTTTAGACCCCTTGAGGTAAAGATCACTCACAGTCCAGTGTTTTGTCCTCCACAGCCAACAACCAAACTCTTCATTGATGGAAAGTTTGTTGAGTCCAAAACCACTGAATGGATTGATATCCACAACCCGGTAAGTGAAATGGTCTCAGATTATACATGAGTGATCACTCTGCAACAATAGTCTGTGTCTCTGTTCAAGCATTTGGCAAAAGGGGAAGGTAGATAGATTTCTTGAGAAAGGTTTAGACCTAGAGCTTAAGATCGATTTAGCACTATGTATCACAGTATGTCAGGGGTTGAAAGGGACCTAGAAAGATCCTCTAGTCCAACCCCCCCTGCCAGAGCAGGATCACCTAGACGAGATCACACAGGAATGTGTCCAGGCAGCTCTTGAATGTCTCCAGAGAGGGAGACTCCACAGCTCTCCTGGGCAGCCTGTTCCAGTGCTCTGTCACCCTTGTAATCGCTTCTCAATTTCCTTTTCACATACACTGTCAGTTTAGGAAAGTGATGATCTCCTTTATCTCCCCTATGGAGCAAAAACCTGATCTCCAGAAAGGAAGCTTAAATTCCTCTTACTTTTTTTTTTTTTTTTTGCTCACGGAAGGGCTCTGTGATCAATATGTCAAATTTTTGAAGGATTTCTTTCATCCTGTATGTGAAATCAACTGGATGTGATTTGATGACAGCTGAATGTGAAACTGAATGTGCTAGAGACTGGTTTCACTCTTAAACTACAGTAAAAAATCCTGACAGCTGAAACTTGTCTCATTTCAGAGAGCTTCTATCTGTGAGCCACAGTATTCATAGCGAATTTACAGGTTGGATGCTGTGAAGATGTGGCATTACAGCCTAGTTCGCTGTGTGAAAGAAATGTAGGTTGTTTTAGTGTGCAAAAATAATCATAGATTTGTATCACTTGTAGTAGTCTGAGTCTTTCACCAAAGATGTGGAAAAGAGGTTGCACTAAGAATTGTGACCCTGTTGACCCCCTTACTAAGCATTTGGATGACAGTTTCTAACTTTTCTCTGTAAAGCCCTACTTTGATTTGCTTTGTAGAAATGATTAGAGCAGTGAGCCATGTTCATGAAGCTCATTGGTCTCTGTGGTGCTCTCTTTGGTCTCTTGTTTAATTTTCTTTCTCTTGTTCTGAGTAGTTTCTCTCTTAGTGATGGACCTGATATTTTTGTCATGTCAAAGCAGACTTAATTTTTAAGAGGGCATTAGAAAGAGGTTAAACTGGCAAAGACAAGCTTACTTTGGCCTAATAGTCTAGGTAAACTAACATCAGTGCCAATTACAGAATCATGTACTGCTTTTTCCAGAGGAACCTGCTTTATTAAATGTGCAAGAGGGACAGCAGATAAGTCAAGATGATGCAGAGGGAAAAGACCACAGTTCACAGAAACCTTTGCCTTATACTCTCTGTAAGCCTCAAGATAGACGAGTCACTTCAACTCCAACTTAGAAATCAGCACTACATTTTCAGCTTTCTGGTGCCTAAATGGAAATGTATAGAGTGCAGTTTTTCAAACTATTCCAGTTGTAACCCAGGCCTTTTCTGTGCACCAAGGAAGGACTCTTTCCTGTGTTCTTGACTCAAGTACAGTTTCTTGTAGCACAAGGATATTAGGTGTGTGGTGTGAAAGGACTGTTGAATGGTTGGCAGGGATAGAGAAAAGTTGACTTTTGATATAATTTGGTTTTTCCTTTTAGGCCACAAATGAAGTGGTTGGCCGTGTACCAAAAGCTACAGCCAGTGAGATGGAGGCAGCTGTGGCTTCTTGCAAAAAGGCTTTTCGGAACTGGTCAGAAACCTCTGTTTTGAGTCGCCAGCAAATCTTTCTGCGTTATCAACAACTCATCAAAGACAATCTGGTGAGACATCATGGCTGTGTGATGGCTGTTGCTGAATGCGTTGTGGTTGACTTGAGGAATTAAACTGAGTTTATGGAGTTCTTAATGAGGTGTTGTTGCCACGATTGAGGATCCAGCTGAGACACTGTCACTGAGAGGTGTAGCAAAGCATTCTCCATCAAACGAGGACCAAGAGGTTGTGCTTCTTAGGGAGTATTATTCTGCATTTCTCTTTATACCAAAAGACCACAAGAGGAACTTTCAGCCTCAATGGAGAATGTGCCGAGTGATAAAGCCAAGCAGGAGAAGTATGTCACTCTGTCTTTGGATTTTCCTGATTACTTTTTTGGTGTGTCTGTGGTGTGATATCTGAAAGCTGTAGAGTACAAACCAACCCATGGCTGTTTGTTCTAAAATGTCACCTGCGTGGCTTATTGGCTTCTTGTCTACAAGGAGCAAAATCAGTCAGTGTAGACTTTTCCAGGTTCTGCTCAGTCTTTTCATTGTGATGTTCAACTCTGTTAAACTGCCTTATCCTTGCGTCCTATTTCATGGACAGGCACTTTCCTACATTCATAAACTGTGTTTTCTGTTTTCAGAAAGAAATTTCAAAACTCATTACCTTTGAGCAAGGGAAGACCCTGGCTGATGCTGAGGGAGATGTGTTCCGAGGCCTCCGTAAGCTTCTGGCTCTGCCTGTTTAAAAAAGCGACTTTGAGAACCCATAGGGAGAGAGGAGTTCTCTGAAGCAGCAGATTGCTCTGCAAGTCTGTACTTGTAGCTCTGCTCATAGTCTCTTACTGAAAGAAAAGGGGCAATTGTAACTCTTAACCTGAAAAGTTCCCTTAAATAGTTTCCTTAAATCACTTCCAAGTTGTTAGATCCTTCCTTTTCCTAACAGTGACTTACTTGCTGTAAAAGGATAAGAACTTCTTGGCTGTGCTCAGGTTGAGTCCCACTTGGTACAATAATACTGGGGCTGTTGTGTCTGTGCTTCTGTCACAATAACATAATGCACTCCAGAGAGAATGCATTCACAATGAGCTAACAGTGCTTGGCAAAGCAAAGGGATTTTCTGGACCACAGTGAATTTTAAGTTATAGGAAAAGAGGCTGGAGGAAAGACCTGGGTCAAGGCAGTGGTGAGAAGGGAATTTGGGGACTAATTGTTAATAGATCATCCAGTGGTGTGTGCCCTTTCTGCTGCAGAGGTGGTTGAACATGCTTGCAGTGTGACATCCCTCATACTGGGAGAGACCATGCCCTCCATCACGAAAGACATGGACACTTGTACCTACCGTCTGCCTCTGGGTGTGTGTGCTGGAATTGCACCATTCAATTTCCCAGCTATGATTCCTCTTTGGATGTTCCCCATGGCTATGGTTTGTGGAAACACCTTCCTGATGAAACCGTCTGAACGTGTACCAGGAGCACTCATGTTTCTTGCCAAGCTCTTTCAGGATGCTGGTGCCCCTGATGGGACCCTGAATATCATCCATGGACAACATGAAGGTGATAATAGCCCTTCTTGTGGTCTACATTCAGTGGAGGTTCTTTTTGGAGAGTCTAATACTGCTGCGGTTAGATAGGTTTGGACAAATGCTTCAGCCCTCTTCATGGAGGTGAAGGGAAACTGAAAGATTCTCTGCCATCCAGCACCAAATCTTTCAGGAGGTAGAGTGGACAAAATTATAGGGGGTTAGGTCAGAGTTCCCAAGGCATGTAAGTACTCAAATTCTATTTAGCATTATTTAGAATTATCTACTTAGAAATAAGTAGATAAATCATTTCAGTTTCCCAAGAAAGCCTAAACAAGAATTAAATGCCTCACTGAATGCACAGTGGATGCCAGTGTTCTATCTCTTAACATGATACTCTTTACCGCACACAAGTAGCTTCAGAACATGAGGATTCAAATAAAAAACAGTTAACTTTGCTTCAGCGTCTTGGAAGATGCTCAAAGCATGAAGAGATGGCAGAAAGCCACATGTATAAGGATGAGGCAGGAGTACACATGCTGAGAAATTAGTGAAGAAATGCACAGACAGGCAGTGGGGGGACTTGGATGTAGCAAACACAGATTTTGGTAAGAAGAAAGATACATAGATTTAACACTATGGGGGTGGGAACAAAGGGAAACATTTGTGCACCACAGTTATAATGTATTATTTCCTATTTGAAGCTGTGAATTTCATTTGTGACCATCCGGATATCAAAGCAATCAGCTTTGTGGGCTCTAATCAGGCTGGCGAGTACATCTATGAGAGAGGATCCCGGAATGGCAAGAGAGTCCAGGCCAACATGGTAATGCGTCTGAATGGAACACATTTTAGCACATAGACTGCCTCTGTCTCCTGTAGTTAAGGGAGATCACGCCATTCAGCAGCAGAAGCTGACTTTGCTACTGATAGTTAAGTGACAAGGCTGCCCTTCTTGCCAGCCTATTGGTAGCAAAGTCATAGTTACTGTGTGAAGATATTACCAGAATGCTGGAAAAGAATTGGTCTGAGGTGGTTAATAATGAGGGACTGTATGTGTTATATTTCAGGGAGCCAAGAACCATGGTGTGGTTATGCCTGATGCCAATAAAGAGAACACCTTGAACCAGCTGGTTGGAGCTGCTTTTGGAGCAGCTGGTCAACGCTGCATGGCCCTGTCTACAGCAATTCTAGTGGGAGAAGCTCAGAAATGGCTGCCAGAACTTGTGGACAGAGCCAAAAGTCTCCGTGTAAATGCAGGTACATGCTGATAGGTTTTAAGATGTACTTCAGTTCTGTACAACTGTGGCTTTTTAGGTTGGTCTATCTGCCATACTACCGTATATCTACGGTATGTCCCTTGCAGCTCTTGGCACCATAGGTTTGATGTGTAGGGGCAGGAGCTAGCAGGTAATCTGGATTGGGAAACATAGCCCTAGTCTTGGAGTTAGGAATATGTAGGGAGGCTTTGGCAGTATGACTGTGATGCAGAGTTTACAGGAGTGGTCTTAACTGGAGGTTTCAGGCTGTGTTCTATGTTTTAACTCAAACCTACTATTTATACAACAACCTGATTTAGGGGTTCTTCCAATTTGTAGTAAGCATGCAATAAAATGGAAAAATGGAAACATGTACTTTGGAAAAACTAGAGTAGTTCTAAGAGAATTATCTGGTTTTAGTTCAGTAGAGTCCTGCAAAGGGAGAAAGTTTTCTAAGAAGAATCTATAGAACTTTGGCTTCCCAGGGATCTAGTATTTTACGTATGCTTATGACTTCTCTTAGTTGTTGATTATGAGAGTTGCCGGCTATTATTCCTGTTCATTAATGTCTCAAATCTTTGTTCTGTGTCTCAGAAACATCAGGGTTTTCAGATTTTTCCTGCCAGTGTAGTTATCTCCGTGATGCCTATGAAGAGGAAGCTCTCAGTTTTAAAAACTTGGCATCTCTACCTCTTCGCAGGAGACCAGCCTGGAGCAGATCTAGGGCCTCTAATCAGTCCCCAAGCTAAGGAACGGGTTTGCCATCTGGTTGAGAAAGGAGTAAAAGAAGGTGCCAGCCTTCTTCTGGATGGACGTAATATCAAAGTGAAGGGCTATGAAAATGGCAATTTTGTTGGGCCAACAATCCTTGCCAAAGTCAAGGTAAGATGACCAAAACCAGTCTTTGTCAGTGTGTATCGCAGGGTCAGTTGAAAAATGGTGCCACGTGCTCTGACGTTAATGATCTTAACTTGAATGGACTGCAGCCAATTAGAAGAAGATACAGTCTGTGCTGTGTTAAACTAAATGTCCATAGAGCGTAGTGTAGTATCTGTGAGAATGGCCAGCATCAGATGCCTAAGGAAGAGTACAGTGAACAGCCAAACTTGTGATTTTTCCTTTGTCTGCTATACATCCCTGCGGTTTGCAATTGAAGGACTTGCAGAAACAGAAGTTAAGTATCTGTGAAAATCTTGATGAGAATAATATAGGAGGGAGTATAAAACCTTTGTTGTTGAATATATTTATAACTTCATTAAGTCATACTCTCAATATAATGCAAGACGTGCAACAGATGGACACTGCTATGGGGGAATGTTCTTTACCAGGTACACATCCATGTGTGTTTTCATACCTAAATTCATTCTTTTACACAATTAGCTGGTATGATTTCTTTAAGTATTCAGTTTCTTGTGGGCCTTTTGGTGAGTGATTCCATGATAGCAAAACCAACCTTGATAATCTTCCTGTTTTACTTTGTATTCTCAGGATTTTCTTGATTATTATGTAATTCAGGCTTTTAATCTATCTCATTATTTTCTTGACTTATTTTCATTAAACATCTTAAAACACTGTACTGTGATGTCATAAATATTACTAGGTATTCAGAAGTTGAGTTTCACTGAAATGTTGTGATTCTTAGTTTTCTAATACAGTGTTTAGTAATATGGTAAGCCACGTAAACATACAACTTGCCAAATGTTTTGTAGTTTGCTATATTAGCCATTAGTGATTAACTCTCCAGCTGGTGTTTCTGTATTTGTCGGATGTTGCTAGTTATCAGACATAAATCCTGGGCACTAAGTTGGAAAGGATAGCAGAGTCTAGTCACTTAGTGAAGCAGAACTAAGTAAACTCTTTTGAATTAATCCTGGTCTTTATCAGCCTTGGTCAGAGTAGACCTGTAAGTGAGGTTAGGCAGGTGGTAAAAGCAGAAAGCACTCTGGAGATGAAAAGTGCTACATACTCTAGTGGGCTAGATAGACGGCAGCGCATGGGAAATGATGAAAAGGCAAGGAGGACTGAAGGATGGTGTGTGGCCATGCTGCATGATAGACGATCCTAGGAATATCCTGAGCATTAGCAGCATGTGTATTTTTCTGCTGTTTGTCTTGGCAGCCAAACATGACTTGCTACAAGGAGGAAATCTTTGGACCAGTCCTAGTGATTCTGGACGCAGACACTTTGGATGATGCCATTGAGATAGTGAACAATAACCCCTATGGAAATGGAACTGCAATCTTCACTACCAATGGAGCCACAGCTCGGAAATACTCTCACTTAGTAGATGTGGGGCAGGTATGTTCAAGTTAAAATTGTTACGCTTAGTACTCACCTTTTCCAGTGGGTAACCATCCAGCTGTAGTGACTAATAGCCAACTACTCAGACAACAGTATCCAGCCTCTGATGTATGGAAACAAAACTTGGTAACTTTCAGAGAGTGCTCTGCTACTTCTTGTGATTAATACAGTAGCTTTCCTTTGGTTTAGGTGGGTGTCAATGTTCCAATCCCAGTACCTCTGCCCATGTTCTCTTTCACTGGCTCTCGTGCTTCTTTCAGAGGGGACACCAATTTCTATGGCAAGCAGGTAACTTACTGATTCAGAGTACTCTGTTGGGTTGAATTGTGATAAATTGCATTATAAATGTCACTGGGGAGGTGATTGTAAGACCTTATGAGTAAGGAGACTTTGAAGCCATCTCAGTCAGGAAACTGAAGACCAGCCAGTGATCATAACCACTAGAATGCATGTTACAATAGCCAATTCCTTTTTTTTTTTTCCTGTCCTCTGAAATACAAAAAAGAAATTTTATTTTTTTTTTGGCTTTGAGAAGGGAGCAAGAACTAAATAGCAAGCTTTCTCACAGAACCAGAATCTTTGGGTAACTGGTAAAAGGAACAGGCTGACAGGAATTGTTCCCACAGAGAAAAACTCAACTCTCTAGATAAAGCAAAAACTGTTCGATACACTACCTATGCAGACCTGAAGAACACATAAGGCCAAACATCTGATCTTTGTGTCTCCCTTTCCTCCAGGGAGTGCAGTTCTATACACAGCTGAAAACTGTAATTTCTCAATGGAAAGAGGAAGATGCCATCGTTACCAAGCCTGCTGTGGTTATGCCAACTATGGGAAACTAAATCAGCCTTTGCAGATGCTGTTTCTGGTGCCCTTCTTCTATGCTGCACTTCCCAGCTTTGTCCTGACTATCATCTTTCCTTGAGAATGAAAAGAAAGCTCCGTTTTCTCAAGGACCCCTGTGTCTGTGCAGGTCAGGCAGGCTCATGTAACACAGAGTCTGGGTTTTCTGTAGCTGTCACTGGTATTTGGCTAGCTGAGCTCTGTTGTTTTTTTTTCCTACAGTCTATAACAGATGAAACAACCTTATCTAATTAAAAGGGCAGACAGTGAGATTAGTATTAATTTGTGTTTCTTTGCAGACTCTCTGAACTTGGAACACTACTCTGGTTTCTACTTTAATATATTTAGCCTTAGTGATTCACTCCTGGCTACATCTTGTAGCATTTTTATTTACCTCTTTATCTTACGTGTTAAGATTTTGAGTTCACCTTTGTCAAAGATGAGTACTCACTTTGAGAGACGTAACTGGGACCTTGGGTGTCTCTCAGAAGTGATGGCATATGATGAAGACAGCAAGTCTGGAAATTGAAAATGTCAGTCTTTCATCTGTTGAGCAATTTCCAAAACACTTGGGAAATAGTTTTCTAAGGACTCTTCAGGAAAGCATATTTGATTGCTTGTCTGAGGATGAAAGACATTCCAGTGACCTTCATTGTGCCTCTGACAGCTTGAAAACTTCTGTCTTGTGCATGAAGCCTTTATTCTCCAGCGTGACGTCCATTCAGGTATAACTGAAAGTTATTTGGTGCCTTTTTACTGTGCTAACAGATATGTGCCTGCAGGTCCTGTAACATAATGAAACTGTGGAAGCATAAACATAAGCACATATATGTATCTTTGTGTCACAGCATCATGTGGGTATGGGTGGAAGGGAGAGTAAGTAGACAAGTCAGTAGGAAAACACGTTTTTTAATCATAAAGCAGCCAGGCCTGTTTCCTCACTATAGTTGAAATTTCTTGTGTTGATTGGCTCCTTGTCACACTTGCTCACACAGTCATGTTCTCTAGGGACTGCATGTCCCATTACTAGAGAAGGAGAAGACGTGATATACCTTGTTCATAAGTACCTGTGCATTTGGAGCTGGAGAACCTATATTTTTATTTCTGGTTCTTGGAAGATGATGCAGCCATGAGCATCTGCAGGGAACTCATTCATGCACCCATGAAAAATAGTATTATTCTAATGATTGTAACCATTACTTGTTCTAATTGATCTGAATGTGAACACTTTGTATCTTGCCTTCTGGTAAAGATGCCTTGTCACTGACAGTTATGTATTAGTGCAATTGCTGTGCATTCACTAATGTTTGTATCTTGTTTTCTTCTTCTGCTGTATCTTAGAGGGAAATTCTCACCTTGTAATTTCATTACAAATTAAAACCAGGCTAATATATTTCTGCAGAATATGACTGTTCCTTGGCAAGACATTATTTATGTGTGATGTTGACTTTATTCCCCTCTTCGCAGAGGCTGGTTTATGACTCCTGTAACCCATGTATAAATCTTCCTTTTACAGTATTTCAAGGACCTCTGTACCCATTTCCTCATACAGCATCTCAAGGAGTGTCTTGTTTCTCTTCCACATACATATCACTTGATCACAAAAACCCTTAAGCTTTATGCAAATTACTTTTCTACAAACTGAAAATACGTTTTCATAAAATTACAGCAACACATATATTTCTAACCACTAGTCCAAATCCCAGTGCTTTGTACAGGGTTACCTGAGCTTGGAAAAGAATAAAATCTTTACTTTAAGAAGAAGGAAAATAACGATATTTCAGATGGATTTCAAATGCGTAGTCAAAGAGGCAGTGTAGCAGATAGGAGATGTAAAATTCACAGCTTTGTTCACAAGATAACTTCCAAAATGAGAAGTGCAGCTGAGTTGGTAATTGCTGTGGCTGTTGTTCATGCAAAAGGTAGTTGTCTTACTCTGTGGTGTTAACATCTGAATAGGTGGAAGGATGACTGAAGGATATGATGAATCTGGTAAGTCATCCTGCTGTGTAACGATTATTAGGTTGCGAGAAGGTTAGGTTCTGTGCTGCAAAGATAAAATACTCTAGGTAAATCACCATTAAGACATTGGCATTCATTCATTCACCTGGGAAAGGAACACTAATTATGAGATTTCAATATTGTCTACAGTCATTCACTTTCAAAACCCCTTCATTTTCTTCCTGATCAGTATTGCTATTCTGACTTTTTTTGTCCTATTAAAACCAATTATATTTTCCCTTCAGAAAGATATAATGTTTCTTAAAATCTGTCTTCTCCTATAACAAAACCAGTCTTTATTATCAAGCTTACCGTGTCCCTGAAGATCTGCCGGAGTATCCCTGCACTTTCTCCAGACCTGTTATAGACACTTGAGTAATCTTTTCATTTATGTGCAAACATCTTTTCTGATTATCTGTATTTCCAACAGCATTTTTTAAACTGATGGTTTAAAATTATTGTACTAGAAATATGAATCTACCTTTTTTTACTTAATGAAATGCCTTTTTAGATCAAGCTGCAGATGCTGACTGATTGTGATGTACCTTCCTCATCTCACAGCTGTTACTGGTTTCCATCTACCTGTTTATTGTCATTCTTATTTCAACATCAACTATAAAAAAAAGGCTAAAAAATATCTTCTATATTATACAAAAGTATAATTAAAGTATCTCATAGTACATTTCTCTGTTAAAATACAATTTTATACTAAACCTTTTGTCACCTTTTAGAAATTCTTTCTTGCCTAGAGGGCACTGCAGTCTCTTCTCAAAGCTATTTGATATTCTTTAAGTACAAAAATTATGTTAAAATAGTTTAAACAACTTTGAAAATTGGGTCCTGTGACTTCCACTTCTGGTTTTGTTCCCTGTCTGTGCAACAACTCATTTCTACAAGGCTACAGCTCATTTCTGCTCCCATTTCTGGAAGTGGCAGTCTGCCTCTCCAAAGGGGGTGCCTCACCTTCCCATATAAATCCCTCCAGGACTCCTGCTTATGAACTTTTCTGGTCATTTGATGTCTTAAGTATTAAATTTTGGTTTGTGTGCTTGACTGCCTCATGTCTGACAAGATGGCAAGCTGGAACCCCTACCTACTTAGAGGGTAAGTTGATATTGTTTGCCTTGGATATATTTTATTAGCTACATAGTTGTATCTCTGAGTCTGTGTCTGAAAATCGGGCATATCACTCTTCGTCCATTCTCTCAAAGTGATTCTATACTGAAGACAACATCAGCTTAATAGATTTTGCCTTTTAATCACAACTTGCTGTACTAGCTGAAAATGCATCTCCTTGTACGGTCATGGCCTTTCATAAGAGAATCCTCCACAAATAATAAAGCTGCTTTTCAATAAGAGGAGTCTTTAAGGGGGCATGAGATCATCAAATGTGTGCTGCTAAAAGATCAACACAACCAGAAGTTTCAAAATAAATTTAAAAATCCTCTCTCATCACAGATAAATTTATTGTGTATAAACCTACTAATACAGATTTTCAGACAAACCAAAGTATTCTAGAGGGGGAGGGATGACAGAGACAACTTCATCTGTTTATATATAACCTAGACTTAAGAGATGCTAAATAGTGTGGTAAAATTTAGTTTCTTACCTAGTTTCACTTTCTTTAGTATTGTCAGGAGCTGGAGCTGAAGCAGCCAAAACTCTGGTGTATTTCCTGTGAGGAAGACACAAGAGCAGAGTAATCCTCATCTGAGGATGATTTTGCTCAACCAGGCTTCTAATCCCACACCAAATGCTTTCTAAAACAAACAGGAAGCAAAGAAATGCCAGAGCACCTGAGGTACTGCAGTCATCATGGCTAGGCTTCTGAACGAAGATCCAGGGAGGGCTCCACCCACGCTCCTCATCAGCGCCTTTTACAAGCACGCTGATGACTGAAAAGGCCAATGCGGGACAGACAAGAGCGGTTGCAAAAGGTGTACTGCAGTACACTCTCCTAAATCAGCACTATAAATCAAACGTGAGTTCAGTTCGCTATGGTATTATGTATTTTGTGGAAAAATTACAATTGAAAGGGAAAGAGGAGAAAAAGAGTTGTTTTTTTTTAAATAGTTTTAATCCTAAATCAACTTAAAATGAAGTGTTTATATAACACTTTATATTATCCTATAATAGCGAAAGTTCAGCATTCACCTACTAAAGGAACAGAATATTACCGTGGATTTGTGCTATTCATTTTGGCAAAAAGCAATCGCAGAACACGTTCTTTTTGTTTCCATGTCAACTCACTGATATCTACTTTTTCAAACTGGGTTTTTTCCCTAAAAAACAAACAAAAAAAAGGATCAGTGGATTAGAAGAAAATTACAAAGGCATATCTCTCATGGATTCTCTATGTGTAAAACAGGTTTAAATTCTAGCTCTGCATTGCTCTTGTTCAGCTATGCATAGCACATGAATTCAAAAAGCAAATCTGAGCACATAGTGCTGTCTTTTTGACTTCTAAATCTGGCTCTCTAAATGGAAAAAAAAAAAACACCACAATATGTTACATGTGTAATGTTTATCAATATTGGGGAGTATTAGTTCTATCATGTATTAGGTTCAAGTACATTATCCTTACGTTGCTTTTCCTGTTCATACATAAAAGTGTCAGTAAGTACAAAAAACTTTCATTCTCGGCTCCAGTTTGCCCATTCTCTTGCTCTGATGAGAAGTTTCCATGGATCTCAGGAACTACTTTCACCTTTGATTTTTCATGAAGTGTTTTTGTTGTTTCATTTTGAGATAACCTGAACCAAACAAAGCATTCTGACCGATTGTGTGTTGCCAAGTCACACTAAGCAAACATTTCATTTGGGAGTAGGATAATTTTGATCTCTCACCATGGATGTAGGCAAGCTTCAGCTACAGGGGATCTTAATTCTATGGCTTAAAATCCAAGTGCCTGGACCAGTGCAGTTTGCAGGCACAGATTTCTAGCAGCATATTGGAGACCTGTAATCCTGGCCACTGCAGCATGTGTAGCCCTAATTCAAACTAAGCTGCATCTTAATACAAATTCTGAGATACACTTATAAATCTGAGATTTTGGGTTATTCACTACAAAATGAATCAGTACTGTCAATCAGTACTATACTGCACTGCATGTGATCATGGTTTTGATGTGTCAGCATCTATTTCATGTAATGGCTTAATTTTTAGATTATTATGAGGCTTGAGGAAAACAGGTTTTGAAAGTACAATGCAAAGCAGGGGCTTCTGACATAGGGAAGAACAGCTGAAAAAAGACTGGATTTGCCTTCTGAATGTTGCTGTTAAAATAATCAGCAGTATAGTAAAGACCTGTTGGCATCTTAATTCTTAAGTGTTGTTAGCTCACTGGAGTAAGTAAAAAGCAAAGGAACAAGGCCAGAAAAGCAATGCCTATAAAACAAAAAAGATTAGAGAAGCAACAATCATTATTAAAAGGGAAGTGCAGAAGCACATCTATACTGCAACTCCTGTATCAAATTCCACTGCACGTGGCAGAATATGCAAAGAACTCTTTTGAGCTTCTCTTTAGTTTAATCCATAGAAATAATGACCAAAAAGTGATATCCCAGTTTAAATTAGGTGCATACAAAGTCATTACTAATTGGTAAGATAACCTCATACAGTTATTCTCACTACAGAAGCCTCCACTAGCATTCCAAATCTAGGTAATATTATTATGCAAAGTTTTTTTTTTTTCAGGTGTGCTAGTAAGAGAGATGCTAGTTTTTGATATTTCAATACCAGTAGCGTTCCTCTGCTTCCTCTAGGTCTCTGTACACACTATTTGTGCTATTTATGTTGCTTCTGAATGTTTTGATTTTGGGAAATTCTTCCTTCCCTGCACATGCCTCCATCATTTTTCTGTAATAGGCAGTTTGGGCCTTTTTCTTATAGTGCTTTCTACTGGATATGATCTCCTGCTTCACGTGTTCCAGAGCGTCTAGGAAGAACCTTTCCACCTCAGTCCTCTCATTTAAGATATTCCGTGCTAGCTTCTTCACTCGGTTCATCTCCTGGTCCTTCATTTCTAGTAGTTGCTGCAGTTTCTTGATCTCCACCATGCTTGCCTGGTTTTCTATCTGTGCCTGACGCTGTGCTTTCTGAGTCTCTCTCACAGTCATTTGATGTAAGGCCATCTCTAGCTTTTCCACTTTATGTTGCAGATCTCTAATCTGTGCTTTCTGGCGATTGATCTGTAGGATCTTCTTTTGAATCAAACCCTCACTGACTTCCTACAAAACGAGAAGAAATTATTTGGGCTTTTACTTTGTTTGCACCAAACCTGGAGGTTTTGGGGTGTCAGTGTTGAGGGGAAAGAAAATGTAGTAAACATGCTGGCACCTTCACACTGAAAAGTGAATAATTCTCTGGGATCAGGTTTTGGTTTACAAGAGAAGCCAGATAAAGAAGGCTTGGTATGTAAGTATACATTACACAGAGACTTGTTCTTAAGGGGCTAGCATAGGAAGCTCTTCCTTCTTCTCCATAATTAAGATAGGGTAAGAATTCTTCTTCAGACAACTCCAAATTCAGTAACTGCAGAGGCATCTGACAAGGGAGAGGTTAGTTTCAGTAAATTCACACCTGCTGTACCCTTTCCTGGAGGAGAATGAAACAGAATTAAAACCAGAGAAGACACCTTCTCCTGTAACAGAAGAGTTTTGTCCTTTTCTAACTTCTGCTTGATTTTCTGCAATTCCATTGTCTCTTTCAGCTGGTAAGCAAATGCATCTTGAAGATGAACATTCTCCTCATTCCTGGTGCCATTCAGCCTCCTGGACAGAGGAAAACAAAATCCAAGAGTTTTAATCACAACCTTTCTTGCTTTTTTATATTAAAATCAATATTCCAGTGTCCTAATTTCAGAGCTAAGCTGTAAAATTCTTACAGGTCTGGACCAAATTTTCATAGCTTTGCTTCTAGTCATAGCTAGACTAGGTGAATGAAGAAAACATAGGTACCATTGTGATAATATCACCTACAGTTCCCTCCTGGAACCAGAATGAGTCTTACAGTTTAAATGTAAATGATGATGTTATCTTCACATTTAAAAATATAAAAACAACCTACGTCATCACCAATTTTTTCCTTCAAAGCCCATGTAGTAACATAGGCAACTTGTTATTTAGAATACAGTGCTAAAATGGTTTTGTAAAGTAGAAAACAAGGAAAGTGTTTCTTACAAAACAGCCTCATGCTGGGCAGTCTCTGCCATCATTATTGGCTTTTTCTCAACATCTTCTCCCAGACTTTTCTGAAAGGAAGAAAAGCCTGTTTAAATTTGGCATGAGGCCTGTGGCACTGAAGCTAAAATCTGAAATAGTGCAAATTTTAAAATCACACCCACAATTCTCAGCTCCCTTAACATTGTGCTAGAGAAAGAATGAACCCCTGAGGGCACTGAAGTTCCAGATGGAAGTGGAGAATATGGCCTTTCTGGGATCCTGACAGCCCATGCTTTATCTTAGAAAGCTGCACCTGGTCTCCAACTCATTCATCTTACTGTACTGACATGGGAAATTGTAAAATGCTCAGTAAAGAACAGTGAAAACTATAAACCAGAGAAGCCAGTGGGAGAAATCATTTTGTCCTAATAAGTTTCTTTAACTGCTTGTCACTCTTTACCTTTTCTTCAATAAACCTCCTCTCCAATATCACAATCACTTTCTGAATGTCTCCTGTTTGAAATCTCCATACTCTCTTTTAACTATGATAAAAAATTAATAATGGCATTTTATTTCAGCCATATGTGTGGATGTACTCTTCCAGAAGGAATGTGGTAGTCTTTCCTGACAGTACTCACAGTCTTCATCAAAATTTTACATCATCTATAAAATTCACTTAACTTTGTGACTTGTATTATTGCCTTGCTTACCCTTCATAGTTCACCTGTGCCCATATTATTACTGGCAGTCATTCACACACACTCTGTCACTGTTTAATTCTCAGTCTTAGAAATCTGCTTTACTTTGTCTATTCATTCAGTCATTCAGATCATCCAAAGTCCAAGACCTCAAGCATTCTTTGAAAAATGCCTAAGTCACATTTCATCATGGCTAGGCTTTGTGAACAAAGATCCAGGGAGGGTTCTATCCATGCTTTTCACAAGCGCTGATGGCTGAAAAGGCCGATATGAGGTAGACAAGAGCGGTTGCAAAAGG
>VWZO01001639.1:0-27802 GCA_013396975.1 Bucco capensis | reverse complement strand
CAGGGACATCCCCAACTAGAGCAGCTTGCCCAGAGCCCTGGCAAGCCTCACCTAGAATGCCTCCAGGGATGGGAACTCAACCACCTCCCTGGGCAACCTGGTCCAGTGTTCCACCACCCTCGTGGGGAGGAACTTCTTCCTAATGTCCAGTTTAAATCTACTCCTCACCAATTTAGAAGCATTGCCCCTTGTCCTTTCCCTCCAGGCCTTTGCAAACAGGCCCTCTGCAGCCTTCTTGGAAGTTCCCTTTAGGTACTGGAAGGTCACTAGTAGGTCTCCCCACAGTCTTCTCTTCTCCAGGCTGAACAATCCCAGCTCCCTCAGCCTGTCCTCAGAGCAGAGGTGTTCCAGCCCCTGAGCATTCTCGTGGCCTCCTCTGCACCTGCTCCATCAGCTCCATGTCCTTTCTGTGTTGAGGGCTCCAGAACTGGACACAGTATTCCAGAGGAGGAATTACAGTTACAGAATTACAGTTACAGACTTTAATGCTGTTTTCAAGATGGACCAGCTTTAAAAACAGAAGCAGTAAAGGTGAATGGAGTTCAGACTTGATTGTGGAGTTTGCCTACACCAAAACTAAGAAGGGATGAGGGTTGGCAAGGAGTTGTGTTGGCAAGGACTTGTGCTGCTGAGGCTTGCTTCAGGTCATCTCTCTGCTTCTCATAGTTACCAGCATGTATTTCAGTTTGGAAGCCATGGACAGGTGCTGCTACCAGCTACAAAGAGCTGCAGCAGATTCCTAGACCATGAGGAGGATTAGGAGTTATAGGTCTGAGATATTTCTCAGTTTCTCTGTACTTAGATCAAAGAGTCCAGCTGTCCTTTCATTCTTCACCCTTTTCTTCTGACTTGGTAACTATGAAAGTAATAATTACATCATTTGAGGGCAGCATGTAAAAGTACAAGCAAGTATACTAATAATCCAGTGTTTAGAGATAGTTTATATTAAAAATATAGAAGGTGTTGTTTGGGAAGCTTTTAGTACTTCTGTGGTGAAAGGAAAGGAGTTGCACACTGCATTTAGGCAAAATGAAGAGTCAGCACAGGGTCAGATTGGATCACAGCCACTTTCCTTCCATCAGTGCCCACATTTAGGGCTGCAGTACAAGGTAGCTGTCTTTGCATATTTTCTCTGTGGCACAGTTCTTAAAAAAGCTTTCTGGTAATGAAAACTTGCAAGCTTCTGATTCAGCATTTCACTTTCTCCTTAAGTCAGTTATATTACTATATAATAATGATAGAAAAGAATAATTAGGGGAAATGGCTTTGAACACTGAGAAATGAAGAACTGAAGAGTCCATTTGTTACTTTTGATGAAGAGAGATGTGCTCAGATTCTTACTACAAGGAGAATCCCTAAAATGCAAGAAAAACAGTGATGCAACACAGATACAGTGAATAGATGTAACAGAAATGTCAAAAGATGTTGTCATTAATATAAAAGTCTATTAATTCAGTAAATTAATACAGTGGGTTGTACTTGCTTCATTGAGCAGGAGGCAAAATTACAGGGAAAAAAGTCATTGTGAAACTGGGTCAATAGAGCCTTATGAAGCTTAAAAATGAACAATAGAGCTCAATTTAAAAGAGTCTTAGTACTTTAGTTTCCAATTCTGGTGTTTATGTCGTGATTTCAAATTCTGGTCCTCATTTCTGACCACCTGACAAGAGGAATGAAGAGATGGAAAGATACCTTGAAGAGAAGGATTTCTGAAATAACTTGGAGGTCTCTGGAAACCAGGGAGGGCATGACTAAAAAATATACTATCTTGAGATCTTAATGGTAAAAATCCTAGTGGACTAAATGCTAGACTGGGAGAAGTAACTTGCAGGTGTTTCAGTGGTGGAGGTGATGAGGAGGGGAATTAAAGCAACAACAAAGCCAATGAGTGACCTGCTGCTTTCTCTGCAGTCATGTCTTTGTGCCAGAGCATGGCTGTGTTTTTCCAGCACACAGGTCTTGTTTTATCAGTTCTTTTCACAGATATTTAGGAAACCAGATACAGGCAGATAAAAGCTAGGTAAGAGGAAAGGCTTCCACAGTAGCTCCGTTAGAGGAGACCCAAGACGCTGTTTGTGCTGCAAGTCTGAAGTGCTCTGTGGTAGCTGTGTTGGAGATGCCTGTGTGGAGCTGCACAGGGTCAGGCAGCTCTGCCTACTCCTACCCAGCTGGTTCCCAGAGGCTGTGCTGTGTCTGGTCAGCTCTGTACCACAAGCATTGGACATTTTGGAGGTATCAAGTACAGCTCTGAGGTTTAGTGAGGGTGCCTGCTTAGGTGTCTGTGTAGGTGAGCCAAGAGCTGCTGACTGCTCTAGGTTCTCCTGCTCTGGCAGGGGGCTTGGACTAGATGATCTCCAGAGGTCCCTTCCAACCCCTAACCTTCTCTGATTGGGTTTGATATTCTGAATTTGGGTAGGATCTCTATTTAAAAATAGATCAGGTATCAGGTGTCATCCAATGGTAGGACAAGAGGGAATGGGAGCAAGTTGGACCACAGGAGGTTTAGTATTAACACAAGGAGGAACTTGTTTGCAGTTCAGGTGCCAGAGCACTGGCCCAGGCTGCCCAGGAGCCTGTGGAGTCTCCTTGTCTGGAGCCATTGCAGAGCTGCCTGGACACATTGCTGTGTGAGCTGGTCTAGGTGATCCTGCTCTGGCAGGGGGGTTGCACTAGATGATCTTTCTAGGGCCCTTCCAACCCCTAACATTCTGTGATTCCAGAGAAGCAGAGTTGGAACAAACCAGGTTTGTCACAAGAAAAAAAAAATATTGCAACCTTAGGATGAAAAAAGTGTGGTACTGAAGCAGTATTTTAATGAGGGGAAAAAGCAAAAACCTCTAGCTTTTGAGGTGGTGGCTGAGATAAGAAACTGGATCTTACAATGGCTCCCTTCCAGCCCTGTGACCTTCCCAACCTGTGTGATGACATGCTGTGCACAGTGAATCCTGGAGTGACCAAGCTGAAAAAAAGAAGTCATTAGTATTTCAGTGCCTCCATGGTGGCTGGAGAGTGTTTGTGCCAGAGGAGAAACAAGCTGTGGGAGAGCAGCAGGACTTCTCTGTGCTCCTGCCCCCACTGGTGTTCCTGCAGGCACCCAGAAGTGATCTGTGAAAGGAAAATCAGATTTGACTTGAGAACTTCTGTGTGCCAGGAGGCACAGCCCTGACCCCAGAAGTGAGAGGCCTTTGTATCATAGAACCAGAGAATAGTTTGGGTTGGAAGGGACATTTTAAAGGTCATCCCTTCTAACCCTCCTGCAATGAACAGGGACACTTCTAACTAGATGAAGTTGCTCAGGTTTTAAAATCATCCTTATTTAAACAAAAAAAAACCCCAATACACCCTTCTGATTGAAACAAATAAATTATGATTTTATGAAACAATCCTATTTTGTTTACTTAAATGCTGTATTATTTTACCAGTTTGCTGTCTCTTGCCCTTAGCTGCCAGAGAAGGTGCTTGGTGGACTGTGGGTTTCATTGTTTTCTTCTCCAGGAGGTGGTGAAGGGCTGGTTTATAGTGGGATAGATCTTCCAGGCATTGGAACTGCTATCTGAAGAGTTTGTGGGAGCAGTACTAAGGCTTAGTACATGTGAAATAAAGATCCTTTTCTGGGATATGTTTCTGCCTTGGAGAAGATTGCAAGGCATGCCTGGTTTGTTTTCTATTAACAAAGCTATGCTTTAGCTTCTCATATTTTGCTGTGCCTATTGTCCTGGACAACAATACCCATTTTTCACTTTAATGAGCACTAAAACTCCTGCCAGTTTTGTTTAATAGAAAGAAAATCTTGAAAATACATTTCATGTAAGCAGTGCAGATTCAATATGAGGCATTTTATATTTACAGACTTTTCTCTTTCAGTGTGGTAAATGTTTCATGTGTTTAGCTCTTCACTCTTTTTATTATAAGCTGTTTCTTCAGTTTTAAGGTTTTTTTCTCTTTCCTCCTCATACTAGATGGAAGATGTTTACAGTAATTTTATAAATGAATTATTTGGGCTTTCTGCTTTCAGTTCCTCTATACTTCTAGACACACACAGCCATAAACACATATCATACACTCTTCTAGTTTTCAAGAGAAAAATTATTTTTATGGTGTTATGACCTACATTATCTACAGAGTAGGTAGCTCTCCTTGACCTGTTTCCATAAAGCTGTTGTGATAATCTGATCATCATCTGCCAAGGGAAAAGAACCTCACAGAACCATGTTCTGTGGCAACTGAGTGAGAAGCTTCAGGGGACTGAGTTGCTGTTACAATTACAGGTAATTACAATTAATTAATTACAATGACTTAGCTACATAATTGGGAATCACAGACTTGATACTAATCTAGCTATTTGTAAAACAAGCACACAAAGCAATCTGATCACAGAATCCACTTTGGATGCCAGAAATTTTTTAGCTGGCATTAGTAACATTACTTCCAGGATTGATTTCCAACTTTAATCTCTAGTGTCCTCAATCTACTAGAGGCTTGTTGAGACACTGATAGCCCACACTGTAAGATTAGAAAAAGCCACCAAGCTCATAGTTAGCTGAACATTTCCATGTTTCTAGAAATTCTTAGATGAAGTTAGATAGTAAACTCTGGAGTTAGAGGAAATCTCTCTGTGCCACCTGTAATATATTTTTAACTGGCTAGAATAATCACAGTGGAATAATCCATTGGGTTTTTAATTGTCAAAAAACTAACACTAAAGTATTCAAAGTAAGGTTCCTATCTTATGATGTTAATGAATATCCAATGCTTTTTTAATAGTAGGTTGCTGGATTATTAACAACAAACACAGTTTTTCTTCATGAGTTTCTTTGTCAAAGAATCATAGAATGGTTTGGGTTGGAAGAGACTTTTAAAGACCATCTAGTCCAACTGCTCCCTGATTTAGACAGGGACACATTTACTAGATCAAATTGCTCAGAGCCCCATCCAGTGAACAGGTCTAATAATGGGGCATCTTAACATGAGGTCCCTGGAAGGTCCCTGAGGGAGGTCCTGGTCCCCAGCTCCCTTGAGCTTGTGTGTGTGGAGGGAGCAGGAGGGAGGTTTGACCAGAGAGACTGTGCAAGGGCAGGAAAGTCTGCACTCAACCTCAAACTGAGTGACATGAGTAAACCTGCACAATGAGAGGTGCTTTGAGAGGATATAAGGGTGATGAGGGGTGCTAGGTTTAGATTGGATCTAAGGAAGAATATTTTTATATGATGAAGGTGGTGAGACATTACAGCAGGTTACCCAGAGAGGTTGTGGGTGGCTGCCTAGGGAGGTGGCTGAGTCTCCATCTCTGGAGATACTCAGAACTTGACTAGACACCATGCTGTGCTACCTGCTCTAGGTTCTCCTGCTCTGGCAGGAGGGCTGGACTAGATGATGTCCAGAGGTTCCTTCTAACCCCTAACATTCTGTGATTCATCCACAACCTCTCTGGGTAACCTGCTGCAATGTCTCACCACCTTCATCATATAAAAATATTCTTCCTTAGATCCAATCTAAACCTAGCACCCCTCATCACCCTTATATCCTCTCAAAGCACCTCTCATTGTGCAGGTTTACTCATGTTACTCAATTTGAGGTTGAGTGCAGACTTTCCTGCCCTTGCACAGTCTCTCTGGTCAAACCTCCCTCCTGCTCCCTCCACACACACAAGCTCAAGGGAGCTGGGGACCAGGACATCCCTCAGGGACCTTGCAAAGCTCCCACTCCTCGCAGCAAGCAGCAACTTGTGCTGCTGCTGGCGATGGCTTCCTGCTGCTTGCCAAACTACTGCTTTCCTCTGCTAACTGTACTGAGCAGTGGGAAGTTTATTACAAGAGCCAGCTGAAAGAATGTAACTTCTAACATCAGCAATAATCTGACATTGTTATTAATAACAACACATTTCCCTAGGTGTTCCTGCACCTTTTCCAATTACTTTATTCAAGTGTTTTACAGTGAAATAGAACTCTCAAAATATATATTTGTTTCCGGATCTATCAAGCAAAATCTTCATCATAACTGCATGTTATTCTCATTTGTTTGTAACAGACAAAGAAAAAGTCTGCATCTCTATGGGAAGGAATTAAGTGACTGTAAATAATTGTATCTTTTCTAATGAAGGATATCAAGTGTTTTGTGCTTTTACATTTGCTGGCTCTCATCCTGATAAATAAGAAGTAACTCCTAGAGAGAAATAATTGTTTAGGTTATTCTATTATGATTTTCAAGGACTTTATTTCCCCTCTTATTGTAAGAATACAATAAGAAGTTTGTTAAGAACCAACCAGTTTCTCAAGTCTGTCTCCCTGAACTCGAATATGGTGTCACTGCAAAAAACACATTGAGATGCTGGAGTGTGTCCAAAGAAGGGCAAGGAAGATGGGGAAGGGTTTAGAGCACAAATCTTGTGAAGAGCAGCTGAGGGAGCTAGGGGTGTTTGATCTGGAGAAGAGGAGACTGTAGCAAGGTGGGAGTCTGTCCCTTCTCCAGGGTGTGACTAGTGAATGGGACAAGAGGAAATGGCCTCAAGTTGCACCTTGTGCCACTTAGTGGCATGGTGATGTTGGCTTGGCATTTGGACTTGATGACTTGTTATCTATCTATCTATATATATGTATAATATCAGAGTGCATTTTTTGTGTGCATACTATTTTTTTCCTTTCCATTTAAACAAGCTCTCTAGACAATGATGAAATGTGTCCGAACCTGCAGGGTGAAGATCATGCATCCACATTAAGCATACAGCACCTGGCAAAAAGTGCAATTTCTATGTTTACATCTATACTGTGTACTATGATATGCCACAAGAAACTCATTTCAATACTTAGTTATTTTATCTTGCCTCTGGGAGCTTGGGTTGTGGTGCACCATGCTCATTAATTTCTGATCCGTGCAGAGTTCCTTCAGCTCAGTGGAGCTTAGCAGTCAAGAAGTGCTTGATGAAACAGTGGTTTTCTTGTTTAGTAAGAGAAGCAAGATATGAAAATAAGGCTCTATCTTGAGCTACGAGATTATTATTTGTATAAAAATGTTTGTTTGATGTTCTGAAAAAAGAAAAACAAAACTTGGAAGTGAAATGTGAGGAAGTGTCTGGCAGTTGAAGTCACTGCGACAGTTTAAGACAGTTTTAGATTTTGAATTTTAGACTTCTCATTATTTCTTCTTGCATAAATTTGCCCATGTAGAGAAAGCTGCTTGCCAGTTCATCTAGCTGTTATTCCATAAATGAACACATAAAGTCCTTCCCATTTCTTGATCAGTGGTCAAATTTACAGAGATTTGGGCTTGTTTAAGTGTGTGTAAATCTGCAAAGTACTCTTTTGATTTCTACCTAATATATATATTTAAATTAATATATAAACAGAAAACACTTTTGTTATAACAATAATTTGGCAATCCTGTCTTTAGTATATATATTATAAATTACAGTTCACAGGTGTTGACTTTTTGGGAAAAGATAAAAAGGTATTTGCTGAAGATAACAGGGAGTTTGTGGTGCAATAAGAACCAGAATGCAGATGTCTGGAGTGAAGCTCCTTGAGCTGTGGGGTAACCCTCTCTCTGTAAGAATGAAGGATAGCAGGAAGGATCTAACACTAACAGAAAAGGCAAATTAATTAGCATGTTCAAGACAACACTGGTTCCAGAAAACAAGACATAGTGTTTCTTCCTGCAAAGGTTATCTTGGGTATTTTTCTCCCGTTGTTAGATTCTCATGTACCCTCTGGCATCCAGTAATATCTACAAAAGATTTTATCCCAAGATCTCAGTAGCAGTTGTCTCATGTTTTAAAGATAAACCAACTCAAATCCCTGAATATATTGGGCTTGTTAATTTATTTTTTTTTTTTTGAGCCTTGTAGAATTGCTAGATTTTGCTCCAGGTATTTTTTTCAAGTAATTTTTTGTTCAAAATGTTAGAAGACATGAATTATTCTTTTTTTTTTCCTTCAAAGACAGACCATTTTCTTACAATGCCAGCTTAGAATTACAATATATGAATAGGATTGTTTAAAAAGACAATTAGGCTGTTAGTCTTTTAGATGTTAATCCTATAAAAGCTGCTAGTTTTGAGGTTTTCCCCAGGTGAAAGCTCACCTCTTCCTAACACAGTATTTCTTCTACAAAAAAGTAGTAATTTCCTATCAAGAAGGCTGAATGCCAAATGCATTGTTCTTTATAACTGCCAAGTTTGTCTAGGTACTTTTCCATACAAGTAAAGTTTCTAACCTTAAGCAATGTGGGGACAGATATCTTTGAATGAGTGAGCAAGCTGGGAGCAAGTTGGATTACAGGAGGTTTAGTATTGGTCGTCGTCGTGGCTAGGCTTGGCGAACGAAGCTCCAGGGAGGGCTCCATCCATGCTCCTCCTCAGTGCCTTTTCCAAGTGCGCTGATAAAAAGAGGATAGCAGATAGCACCCTCGAGCCTGCACTATGGATTTTTTTTAGGTGAGACACAGCATGTGCAGAGCTGGACCCACCCTTTAGTCCTAAGGNATGATTCTGTGGCAATTGATTCTGTGAGTAGGGACAGGGAGTTAAATGTGCTCCTGTGATCCTGCCAAGTGTATAACCATAAAAAGATAATTTGGGGGCTTTGAGGAAACATTAGTCTATGGTAAATGTTAAGCTGATGCTGGAGCTCCAAAATACCAGTCTAGGCAAGGTGCTCAGAGGAGGGGGAGCTGTGGTGTGCCAGAGAGCTTTGCAGAGGGAGCTCCATGCTCACCCTGCTGTGGAATCTAGGCTTGTGCCTAAAGCAGGTACTGCTGCACTCAAGGGTTTCAGCAGGATGCTTGTGAAGCCTTCTGGATTGGGCTTCACAGCTGAAGAGCCTCTCACTCCTCAGGTAATGCTGATAGACAGTCTGACAAGATCTTGCTCCTGTGAGTGAAGGGAGCTCTTGTTCTTGCCAAGCTCAGGCTCAGCAGGAACTGCTCTGTTGGAGTCTAGCAGGGAGCAAGGATCTGTGCTTGTTCAATGATAGGTGTGTGTTTCATGTGGAAGAGGCAGCAGTTAGGAGATCCTAATGAGCTGGGAGCTCAGCAAGACATTGTGTGAATCAAGAGCTCTTGTTTGTCGCAGTGGCAGATGTTGCTTCTGCAAGCAGCAGGCATGATTGCTGTCTGGATGGGCTTAAGATGTGCCAAGTGTTATCTGACTGGAAATTTGTCATGCTTGACCCCAAGCAATGATAGAATAAAGCTTGTCAACATAGAGATAGCCTACAGACACGTCCTCCTGCTTGCCATCCAAAATCACTGAGAGGTTTTTATTAAACATAGAGAAGAGTGAGAAGCAGTTCAGCTAGTTTGAAGCTGGAATGCTCAGTCAGGCTTTATTTGCCTTTAGTTGTAAGAACCTGTGGAAGAAATAGGAGTTTTAGTAGTATACTTGCATGTTTGTTTGAGAAAGAGATGTTTGGATTTTCAAGTGTTCATATGTGGCTGTCATGAAATAAATATATAAAACTATTACCTCTCTGTATTTACTTCCATCCTCTTCAGTTCTGGCTAGAGAGGGATACTGACTTGCCATTGGAAAACTGAAGCTTGAGAAGATATGTAGCTGGAATAATGATAATAGTAATGCATTTTTTGTCCTATGCGTGTACCCAACACTTCAAACCACATTTCTCTGTCACTTTTAAACCAACATATATATAGAAGAAGTTTGGCTTATACTGAATAAAACAGTGTAATATAGGCTTATGTATGAGAGAGCTTTGAATGCCTTCCAAAACTGATGTAAACATGTGAAAAGTCCTTGTCTTCTGCTTGTTCAGACAGTTGATGGATGTATATATACACGTATATAGTGTTGATACACATCAAGATGATGAAAGCTATTGCCCAAATTAGCACTAAGTCCTGCACAGCATTTAACAAATGTCCTGAAATTAACCTCAAGATACCCATTTCAAGATGAATTTTTGAAAGTTAACAAGGAAAATACATGGAAGGCTGGAGTCATTAGAGGTAGTACTGCAGTACATATTGAAGCTGACATCTTAGGTGGCTGCTGCTTTTTGTATGTGAAGGAAAGAAAATAGATTTTTTCTTCATATGTCACTATGGGAATAACTAAGCTGGCTGTCCACTAGTGCCACTGCTAGAGGAAATAAGTTAATTATACTGTGCTGCTTGTCATAGCTAACAGCAAGTGGATTACAGTGCAAAAAAAGCTAAAAATATCTTCGTTGCACCTGAAGAAGTTGAAAGAAATGTCAGGCTCTCTGGTTTTAGTGAGGGTTGAATCTTAAAGACTTAGAGTATTAGGTTTGGTTTGTTGTTAGTTTTTTTTGTTTGGTTTTTTTTTTAAATCCTGTTAACTTATGGTTGATCTTCCCTGAACTTCTCTGAATGTGTCTAATGAATATGCATTTTACACACAAATGTATGTATTGGATTCATGAAAAAAGTACAATTGATGAAACAGAATTAAAAAAAAAGGATTTTTCATAATGTGGGAGGAAAGATTTGAGAAGGGAAGGTGGGAAGGGAAGAAGAGGCTTATTATTGAATATATTTGCCTGTAATTATGTCACCCATGGAGATGGTAATAATAAATTGCTGTATCCCATATTAAAAGGAGGGAGCATGATGTGTCTGTGTAGCATAGAACCATCTAGGACAAGAGCAGGACAAATTCTCTCTATTTGTGGTTTTGGAGCTCTAGACAGAGCAATGGGATGTTGGAACTTCCTGTGAAGTGCAGTACAACATCTTGGTTTGTTTAACAAAAGTAATTTTCCCCCATCTCTTTGTTTACTATATCACCAGAATCTTGGAGAGATGCAGACATATATGGTTCCCCTAGTGCATTTGGCCATATATAGAACCATGAAGTTGAATTATTATGCTCCATTTAAATGCCAAGGTATTACAGTCTGGAGTAATTTCTCCATGCACCTGTGTAGGTTAGGAGAGTGGAGTGTGTAATTAAGAAACTGCCTAAGAGAGTGAAAAATTGTAAGGTGTGGGATTTTTTTTTTGTGATGGAGCTTCTATAATACAATATTCAGTCAATATAAGGCACACACAAGACTAGTAGAGGGGAGAGCTTAGAAAAAAGGCAATGATAAAATGAGTCAGGAACAGACCACAGGCTAACCCCTTCAGATATCTNTCTTTTTGATGCTGAGGAGCCCAGCACTGGATGCAGTACTCCAGGTGAGGCCTCACAAGGGCAGAGTAGAGAGGCACAAACACTTAATCAGTGTGATTTCCTCCTGCCAGCCCCACCAGAGAGGCTATCATCTGTTCAAAGAACATTGCTGACCAAAAAGGAGAGGTCTCAGAAACGAATGTCTTAGAAGAACAGTGTTTGAGAGAGAATTGAAGCTTCTTGACAAGAGCCTTAGGCTTTCTATTGCAGAGATACACCAAGCCTGTAAACAACTTACATATGCCACTTGCTTGGTGCCAGATGCTTGCAGCCAGGTTAGTTGAATCTTCAGAAGCTGCAGGGAAGAAAATGTATCCTGAGGTTTGTTTTTTTTTTAATGTCTGCTTTTTTTCCTGTGGATTATTATTTTTCCCAATGCTGTTGGAAGGCTGAATAAAGGATTGGTTTGTGTGGAAGTTATGACAAAGCCACCACTGTGAACCATTAGACCTTGTTTCCTTTTGCTGTTTGCTGCAATGAAGAAGCAAATCCTGAAAAAAAGTGAAACTCTGCCCCGAAAAAAATCAGGAAAAAACACATGTGATGAGTGTGCTTGGCTTTGAAAAACAAACACAGACATTTATAGTTTGTTGTGATTCTCTTCACAGCCTAGTGACAGGGCACAAACTGATGCTAGTGTTGTTTGCCAGAATTTCATTATCACATGGGTGCTTCTAAAGAAAAGCTTGAGATTTTTGTCCTAAAATGGTCTAACCAGAATATCCCAGGACTACTCAGTGGTGCTTTTATATACTCACTTGTCCCAACAAAATAGGCTCAATATTGGAGACTGCATGAAATGTACTCAAAAAGCACATATTACATGTTTTTGGAAGGCAATACTTGACAACTCAATGTGAAATTTACTTACTTCCTTGCAGGCTTTTTATTTAAAGCTTTAGTAATGCACTTTGATGTAAGAAATACTAGTTAGCAGGAGCAGGGTTTTGAAGAGTTAGTATTGATAAATAAACACATTCTAGCCTTAAATCCAGATTGTGCTTAGAAATAAGCAACTGCTTTTTCTGCTGTGCCTTATGACAGCCTTGTGAGCCATCTGTGAAATCTGCTGGAAAGGAATTGGGACATGTCTTCCCTTGCATCAGTCCTGAAGATAGTCACTTCTAAAAAGTGGTTGTCTTGAAAGATCATTTATGTAATGCAACTCAAATGTTTGAAACGTGAACCAGTCTGATGCTCTGTCGATTTGTAAGTAAAACAGTGTCCAAATTAAGCCTCACATCAGCTAATTAGACATTTCATATAGTGAGATGTTTGACAACTAAAAAATTACAAATAGCAGTCTCACAGCATTAAGAATGAAAGTAATAGATACTTCTTAAGATATTACAATGTCATCACTACTTCATGAAGTAGTATCTTTTTTTTCTTCTAATATATGGTTGGTCTGCTAGCTCTGAATTACTTGGCCAGATTTGCTGTGGATCATGGGGTATGGCATTGCATTGGTTCTTTGNTTGGAAAAGGCGCTGAGGAGGAGTGTGGATGGAGCCCTCCCTGGAGCTTCGTTCGCCAAGCCTAGCCATGACGACGACGGTTCTTTGTTGTGTATGTATGGGAGAAAGGGCATAGCTCTGATTCTCTTGCTGCTTAACTCTAGTCTTTATTTACAAGAGCCAAATGCCTTGAAATAGAATATTTTGGCAGCTACTCTCACAGTATCACCTGTGGAGAAAAAAAAACACAACCCTTTCAAGGTAAAAAGAATAAGTAATCTATTGAAAGCACTCTCTTTAAAAAAGCATTTGGGGTTATTAACCATATTCACTACTTCTAAAAGTAATATCAATTACTTTTTTCACTTGTTTCATAGCTTATTTTCCATGCATTTTACAATTAGAGAATTGAATAATATGAATTAATTTTTGCCATTGTCACCATTTCTCTCCTTATTTCTGCAAATTGCAGATTGTAATGTTTTAAGAAGGTTATGGTATTAGAAACAATGAAGACAATCAGTTTGATTACTCATACAATGATGCTTGATATGTTTATAGACATATTACTTGCTCAGGCTGCTTGCAGTTGCTGGAATTCTGTACTCAGGAGCTGAGGGGAGAGGTCATTCAGCCTTTCATCCTGTAATCTGGTGAGGTCAGCACAGAGGTCTGGATACCACACTGCTTGAAAACAGGCTGCTTGTTTTTCCTGATAAATCATAATATTGGTTTCGGAGGTTTCTTTTCTTTTTAATCCTTCTTGAAAAGGTTGGACAGTAAAAATGTAGTGGTGATAAACTCTGATCTAGTACATGGCTTCTGTGCCTTGCTCATCTTTAAGTGTTCTTCTGTGGGTTCCTCCCCAAACTTGGTTGTTAACCATTGCTGTCTTTTAATTTCCTTTATTGTTTGGACCATACTCCACTGTCAGGAATTGTGGGTTTGTTTAAAACAAACCAACAATGAACAGATAAAATCCCTGAGGCATGTATTGCTATCAAAACAAAGTAGTTGTGATTCAGGGACCTTGGGTCAGAGTGGACTGTGGAGTTTGGAGAAAATACTTGGTGTTGTGTGAGAATAAATAGCACATATATTCCCTTGACCTATTTGGACTAAACAGCTTTTGGAAGATTGATTGAGAATGTGAGAGGCTTGAGTTAGATGATCAAGACTGTTCCTAAATTTAGTATCTGAAAAACTGCAGCTTTGGTGTAATGTCTAGTGTCCATATGGAACAGGATGTTATTTTCAATAGGTTGTCCTCAGAAAGTGTTTTAACCAACCTACAGTGTTGTCACTTCAGTAAGAAATGAGGAATAGGAATCCAAGTTCCTTAGATATATGGCTATTGGATGCAAGTCATCTTGGACATATCATATTCCTACACGTAGAAGCCTAAAGAAGAGCTCAATTTAAGGTTGTCACTGTATTATAGGATATTGTGGTTTATAAAAGATCCACTTCTGCTTAAAATCATTATTTTTGAAAGAATAGAGAAAATACCCTTCATCAGACAGAGTATTAAGGTATGAATTAAGCTGAACAAAGCTTCTGTGACATTTCTGTAACAGTGGTTTTAATTCAAAATTTCTGAAGATTCTTGAAAGTGTATAATATTTCACTATTTATAGTCCTTGTAATCACTCCATCACTGCATCAAGTATCTGAGAAAAGGTGATGCTTTTACACTCCTTTCCTGTCAACAGTAGTAAATCAACCTGAAAGCAAAATAATTATCATTCACAATATGTACAAATTATTAGGCTTATTAAAATGCATTAGTTTTATGAGGATTATGGGGGAAAAAAAAATCCAGCTAACACTCAGGACTTTGATGGTTTGAGATTTACTTTTGTTATATTTAACATTCATGTGCAATTTCAGTTTGCTTTGCATTCAGTCACCTAGAGGTGGGATCTCTATAACCTTGGATTCAAGCATCTCCTAGAAAAATTTCAAGTGCTGTATTTCACTTGCTGTTGCAATCAAAGGAGAAAGGTTTTCCTAACACTATAGCAAGAGTTGACAGACCCTGCCTCAATAGATTCCTTGCTTCTCTCTATGCCAGAAATGTGGTGTTAAGGTTTGCCATGTTTCTAACATATGTCTGTAAAGATACATGCTGGTAGCTGAGAGGAAAAGAGAACTCCTTTCTATTCCTTGTACCTTGGTGCCCTCCTCCATAAAAGGCTAAGTGAAAGCTTGAACTTCATTTCCATTTAAAGAGGAAAAAAAGGCAACTACAATGTACATACTTACATCCAAATTTGACAGCCTTGTGTGAAGATGTCTTAGATGTTGTACATCACTTAATGTATATAAAATGCAAGCATTTTTTCCTCCTTTTTAGAGGCAGTGGCCTGCTTTTTAGTGGTCAGACAGCAACAAATGAGAGAAAATCAAATAATAGCTTGCTGCCTTCACTGTCATTCTCGGGGCTGTGAAGTTCACCTTACATTTCCCAGCTGCCTGTCTTTAGTCTCAGAAGCTCCCTTCCTATAATATTCCAGATTGTGTATTTTGGTCTCCCAGCCACAGGACCAAGAAGGTCCTTGCTTGTAGGGTTGTTGGCAGTGCCATATTCCACAGAGGTGTGCAGAAGAGCTAATCAGTGGACTATTTTGGGTCCATCAGTTGTCCTTTTGTCAAGGCCTGACCTACTGGTGTGCAGGTGGTCTTTTCTGTCCTGTATGCTTCTATTGTATTTGCTAATCATAACATGGTTTGGGTTGGAAGGGACCTCTGGAGCTCATCTAGTGCAACCCCCCTGCAGTGGCCNCCCAAGTCCTTTTCTGCAGGGCTGCTGTCCATCATCTCATCCCCCAGCCTGGACTGATAGTGGGGATTGTCAGTCTCTTTCACATAGGCTTCTTCTTTTCTTTATCATGTATGTTAAGATGACTCATGGCTGCAGAATACAGCTGTACCATGTTTTAAAAGCATTTTATTGTGAGAGGAGATGACAACCCAGAAGTGAATCTGTGTAAGCTTTAATCGAGAATTTTCTTTTTTTACCATGTAAGCTAATTTAGCAAGATGATGTATCATAAAGTGACAATCCTTTCAGTTCTTCATGTAACATTACTTTTAAAATCATACACCTGCTAAAAATCAAGGCTTGTTGCCTAAATTCTGCTTCAGATAGCTAAATGAAAAGGTAAAGTTAAACTTGTTTCAAGAGTGAACGTTAGAAAGCAGTGTGGTTGCAATCTCCTAGAACACCTATACTGAACTGTTCTTATCATGTTTGCAAAGATTATCTGCCCTAAGCTGCTGTATATTTCATCACTAGAGGCAAAATCTCCTTTTCCAAATTTTTCAAGTCATTGTATGTTTACTTACTGCTGGAAAACATTGGCTTGGAATCCAGCAGTCCTACGAAGGTTGGATAAAAAGGCTTAGTTCTCCAAGTAAGTAGGTGAAGGAAGACTTTAGGACCTTTGATCTTTATTGGACAGAAGAAATCTGTGAGATTTGACATGTGTTTGTAATGGTTTTATGTGCAGAGGCTAGGGTCAGTATGCCATTTGCAATGCTGGAAGCTGAAACAAAGCTCTGGCTTTCATTGTGTGGAGATGACACATGCCAAGCATACAGAAATAAAGAAGTGCAGAAGAACCTTTAGCTTGACAGAGCTAATGACAGAGGAAAATTTGTGAGCTAAATGTTCTGTGAAATATTGTGTGTTTCACATGTTAACAGCCTGAAGAATTCAGTTTACTTCATCTATTAATGTAAATGAATATTCTTATTAGACCAGTAAGTACTGTTGGAAAAAAACAACATGCCTTAAGGCACATGGCATTTCTTGCTAAGAAAGATGCAGCAAATTTCTAGCAATAACATGTTAGAAACAATGGTTGTTATAACTATGTTAGATAGCTTAGAGGAGGTAGTGGTTATGATCTAGACATGTGTGAGCCTGGAGATAGAGGTAACCATGCTTTTGACTCCCTGGGATAGAAACAGAACTAGTACTCAGTACAGTCAGCAGGGATATAAGACATGGAAAATCCATTTTGATTGTAGAATCAGTGTCAAGACTTTTGTCAACAGCAAAACCAGTGCTCTACAAATCCTAGCAGAGACCAAAACAAGGCCACCATAGCCTTCCATTGGAATCTAGGTAGAGATCATTAAACAATTCTAGGTTGTAGGAATGATAAGCATACCTTGACATTTTCCTAGTTCCCTGACAACTAGTTTCCTAGTTTTTGTTCAGTATTTCACAAAAAGACATCTATTAGTTGTGAATTATTTTTAGATTTCATTTATTTAGCTGCCATAGAATTTGTTCCATGGAAAACTGAAGTGTATCAGACATCAAGAGAGTGTAGATTAATATAGACTACTGAACCAACTGGTGATGTATTGGCCTGAATAAGGATACAGATTCCTTCCTTGGCTCTGTTCCCTCTTCTTTGTACTGTATCACACACATACTTCTAGTCTAGATGATACCTGAAATGTGTATTAAAGTATCTAGAGAGAGTAATCCATTTTCTAACTCTTCTTACAGAATTTGGTAGCTGTTAGAAATAATTTGATCATCTATTATATGTGACTTTATAGTGCCAGAATTACTATTCTCCTGTAACTGTGCTTAAAAAGATATAAAGATCCTTAGCCATCTGCTGGGCTGTTTATCTATGTTACTACAATAGTAATCAAGGGATGGCAAATACAAGCAACATATGCCTTGAGAATATCGTTATTTTTACTAGGTTACCTTTTTTTTTCCAGATGATGCCTTTTGTTTTATTAATAGCATGTTTAAAATTATTTTGTTCCTTTGATTTTAGTAAACTATATTTAGTGTAAAACAGATGTGAGCAAAAGGCAGAAAAGAACACAATCAATATTGAAATTGAGTTCACAGAAGTACTGGTATAAGATGCAAGTTTCAGGTTTTTTAATATTTTATGTTAGCTTAATTATTTTAATATCACAGTAGCTAGAATAATTGCAGTATATTGTTATATATTAGTTGCTTTAAAATATAATAATTACCAAATCTTTAAGTGCAAGGTTTTCTTTGCTGAAAGGTTGCAGTTCCCAAGCAGAGAAGAGACTGTTCTATTTCCAGCTTATATTTTAGCTTTTATATCTAGTGATTTTTATGATGAGAGAAACATCATCTATCCCAAGGTGTTTAAGGGAGTATTGCCTTGTACTTCAGAAGATGATGGATTTACAGTCTATGTACAGTACCAACAGGGTTAGAGCTGTGTAGTCGTTGGCATGGTTCCTAAAATGCTTTGGTATATGCAATTAACACTTTCTCAAACAGTGTTTGGAGACAATTTAGGGACTAGTCATGGGTCAGTGGCAGTTCCAGGTGACTAGTATAGCTCTGAAACAGAAGAGATTTTGACATTTTGCACCTATTGCTGTTCCCTGGCAGGACTGCAGAGTTAAACCTCTCCTCAGTTTCAGTTCTCAGAGTAGGATTCAGTGGAGTTGAGATTTAACCCAGTGGCAAGATTCCCATTGACCTTACACTTATGGTATCACACTATCCCAGTATGTCAGGGGTTGGAAGGGACCGAGAAAGATCATCTAGTGCAACCCCCCTGCAGTGGCCAGGGACATCCCCAACTAGAGCAGCTTGCCCAGAGCCCTGGCAAGCCTCACCTGGAATGCCTCCAGGGATGGGCTACTCTCATCTGGAGAACATAATGAGATTTCCTCTCCTCATATCATTCAGACTTGAACCTATGCTAGGAGAGATTTTCAGTGAGTATGAGCTGGCTTCAAGAAGACATCAAGCTTGTGTTTGTTTTTGCAGCCTCTCATCTGTCAGGGGCACAAGCAAGTTTGCAGAAGCTTACTTGCGGTCCCTGTCTGCTGATCCTAGAAAACAGTTCTCCCAGATACAGGCAGAAAACTCAAGACTTCTGAAATTAGTTTCTCATTTTTTACTCTTGCAGCATAGTTTAGCATTTAATCTGATGTCACTGATCGAAACCATTTAGTAAATAATTAGAAGAAATGAGGATTTGTTTGGGATTGTTTGTTGTTGGTTTTTTTTTCCTTAGAAAGCCTGATTCCATCTGTATTCCTCACAAAATAACTGGTGAAGTATAGAGACAGAGAAGCTTAAAAAGAAGAACATGTTGGATTGAGTGAATACTTTGTAAAAGAAAAATGTTAAATATTTGTTGGTACTTAATTGGATTAAATGTAATCTCCAAACATTAATTCAAGTTGTTTAATGAATTAATGATTTCTTCTGAAGGGGACTAAGTGAATCATTTCAGAATTCAGCTTTATTATATTCCAGAGTGCCAAAGTGAAAGAAAAAAGTCTTCTGTAACAATTACAAGCAGAATTGTTTTGTAGTGAAATGTTTGGAAACAATCCATCAGCTGTGTTAAACTACTCATTTCTGTGAACTCCTTACTGGGTTGAAAACAGGAATCTTTAAATTTGAAAAATAATGGCAGGTTAAGGACAAGAAACTTTTGCATATTGAGACCTACCCAGAATGATTCCTATCTCTGAATTGGAGCTAAGGTCTACACAGCTCAAGTGCTTGCATTCTATTTATGGGGCTTGATTGTTTTAAAAATCATAGCCAAATATTCTAGATGTCAGAGAAAGAAATCACCTTGCCTTTCAGTGAAAAGAATACAATAATGCCAAGAGATAAAACTGCAATAAAAACCTGGAAAGTTAAGTTTCTCCTTTTCTTCCTCTCCATAATGATGCTGCAGTTGAAAATTTGTTTTGTTTGTCCTTCTCTGTTCACACAAAACCCATGCCCATGTGTGAGTAGAGAGATTACAGGAGAGATATTCCTGGGTTTGGGATCCTCAGCTCTAGATGTGCAAGATCTGAGTTTTATCTAGTTTCATTTAGGGTGAGGAAAAAAAAGAGGGAATTCTGATTTCACAGAAGGAATAAGACTTTATGTATGAAAATGAGAAAGCTTCTGCTACTCAAATCAAACTGATAACTTGCCAGGGAAATGAGCTACCCAGTCTTGACCAAAGTCTATTTTTGATCAGTTCAACAGTAACAGTTGTTGACTGTATACAACATGAGTCTAAGTGCTGAACAACTTGTTAGACCTTCCTAGCCTCTTATCATCCATTATCTTCTTAACTGCATTTGTTATTTCCTTCATTTCTTGAGCTATCACATAAAACACTCAGCCACTAAAACATAGCACCTCTTGGTTGATTCCTGTGAATTGTTAATACAATAAGCTGGATGCAAAGGAGTATACAGAATAATCAACAAATGTTTGTTTCTTCTTGCTCCAAAATGTTTTAGCAGAGAAACAACTTAGATTTTTTTTTTTCCTGTTAGCTTCTTCACTTATCTTTAAGATTAAGCCTTAAAAATAAGCTTTTAAGAATCCAACACTGGAAAATCAAATTAGAGTACTGCAAGAAATACAAGCATAATGCAAGTTTGAACTTTTTATGAGCATGCAGGCTGAATTAGCTATGAAAGAAATAAGCCAGCACTATGAACAACAGAAGCACTTATCTGCTAGCTTTGCTTATTATGATTGATTTAGATGTCTAAGCACTTGTAACTGTGTTTGTGCCTCTTAAAGTATATAATTTAGATATCTTCCTTTTAGTGTCACCAGACTCTTAACATGATTGTACTCAGCAGGGTCTGAGATAGCAAATAAAGAGTTTAGGCATCTGCTCCCACAGAAGCAGCATTTCTGGTACACTTTAAATGAATTGCCTGATGAACAATTCACAGTATGAAGATCCAGATACAAAGAGCCACTGCTGCAGGGCTTTACCAGTATTAGAGTGTTTTGTCATAGGCTGTGCATTACATGGTGTGTGAACAGAGAAGGCCAAACCACTGATCTTGTAACATATATACTTTAATATTAAGCATTTGAGTGATTCTGCTGAGCACCATAGAATCAGAGAACCACAGAGTGGTTTGGGTTGGAAGGGATACTAAAGATCATCTAGTTCCAACCCCTCTGCTATGGGCTATGGGATGCCACCCACTAGACCAGGTTGCTCAGGGCCCATCCAGCCTGGCCTTGAACACTTTGAGATGGGACATCCCCATCTTCCCTGGGTAACCTGTTCCTGTGTCTCACCACCCCATGGTAAAGGGGCTGTTTTGGGCTCTCCAAAGTCATCAGAAGCTCTTCAGGAAAACCCACCACAAATCATAGACAGTATAGTAAGTTTTGGATGCAGAATCTCCCAGTATTTTCATCTTGCAGTTTGCTGTTTATTGTCTTGTGGTGTTCCCTGCCTGGCTTCTGCAAGTGTAAGAGTATGTGGTCTGTCTTAGTCCCATGTAAAACAGAGTGTGTGGATTCCAGTGCACTGATTCCCATGTTTAACTCATGTCAACACTATTTTGCTTGGGATTGTGGGAAACACTGTGACTTGAGCACTTTGGCTGTGACCATGGACTTGACAGTGCTCCTCTTTCTCACTCTTCAGCTGTGGTCAGAATCAGTGTATGCAGCTTGCTGTTTGTACTGCAGTCAGAGATTTTTCTGCTAAGCTTTGTGCTGTTTTGAAGTGGTAATCCCTCTGGACATCCTCTGAAGCATAAGGCTAATTCATTCGTTGGGGAGTTGTCTCTTGATTTTACAATTTGAACTGGACAGTTGCATGTCTGAAGTTGAGTGAGAGCACACATGTCACATTGGCTTAGCTCAATCTTACTCTGAGATTCATTTGGCTTCAGGTCATGTGTCTTTCAGAAGGGAAAAAAAACCCTCCACATCATCAATGTTTAGTCTACAGTATGGAAGCTTGGAATATGGAACTTCTTGTAAAGTGGCTTTTTAATGCCTGTGATGATTTCAGTGATAATTATCTTGGTTTTACCACCTCCTGTAGAAATTCTGAGTCTAAGCCTTAGGACAGAAGGAAAAATCATGTATTTCCAGTGTAGGACATGAACAGTGATCTCAAATATGCAAAGATGGCTTGTAAATACTACAGAGAACTGCTGAAACTCAAAGAATTAAAAGAACTTATTGACTTAACAGGTTTTATTATATAAGTAACTCAGCATAGTCATCTCAGTGAAATAAAGACACAGCAAATGCCTGAAAACTGAAAGAATGTGAAGTTTCTGATTGTGGTGGTATCAAACAAATACTGTTTTTCTGAAATGCCATCATCTGTGTGAGTTTGATTAGGATCCTTGTAGGATTTTTATAAGAGAAATATGTCAAGTAATGACAGGACTGGTTCTTTTGGCTGTATTAAATGAAGTTCTAAGACAGTTTTGTCACCTAACAAATGTTGCCAGGCTTAACTCTGAAGTTGATGAGAGTATCTAAACTATATTTGAAATTGATTTTGGATCTACAGAATTCAGTGACAATACTTGAATTGATCCAGCAAGAATTCAAAATGTCATTTTAAATAAATAAATTCCTTATTCAAGTTATACTTTCCCCACTTCCCATGAATTTCAGTTGTTTTCAAGAATCTTTTAATTACTAGCTTTTATGGGGAAGGACTTGTTAGGCTGTCGGGTAGCAATAGGATAGGGGGAATGGATCCAAGCTAGAGGAGGGGAGATTGAGGTTGGCTGTTAGGCAGAAGTTGTTCCCCAGGAGGGTGCTGAGCCACTGTGCCAGGTTGCCCAGAGAGGTGGTGGCAGCCCCAGCCCTGGCAGTGTTGCAGGCCAGGCTGGCTGGGGCTGGGAGCAAGCTGCTCTAGTGCCAGGTGTCCCTGCCCAGGGCAGGCACAGGGGTTGGGGCTAGAGGAGCTTGAAGGTCCCTGCCAACCCTGACAATTCTATGAAGTGGAAGATGCTGCCCTAGAAGTAGCTCCAAGAGGTATTTTTGTTCCTTTGACTCATATCCCTTTGTTTCTTGCCCTTAATCCCTTTACCAGTTGTCATGTGTTTTCCTTCCTGTCCTTGCAAAGTTCTAACAATATGTATGCTAAGGTTTTCAGCAAAATTGTTTTCCCCTATAAAATGCTCATGGACAGTTTTATTGTAATGAGAATGTGAAGTATCCCCCTCTGCACTCCTGTTGGGTATGTCATCTTCAAAGGCACTACTTGAAATACTGGTTTTGTAAGAAACCACTTGTTCTTAGTGGAAGGAGAAATGCTAATGCTGTGAAGGAGGAAACAAAGAATGATACAAACAAAAACTGGGACAAGGCTTGCTTTGTGACAGATGGAGGTGAAAATAGTGTTTCATTCAAAGCCAAATAAAATAAATAAGGGAAAGCAACATGTGACCAAATGCTAAATCAGTCTGTGCTACTGGAAGCTCTTCTGTGGTTCTAAACATGTCCTCTGTTCTTTCATCTACTACTTCATTTCACATCTCTATGTTTATATCCTTGTTTTGCACCAAGAATCACCATTTTATAGCTTTAGAAATTATCTGTTGTATCTTAGATACTGTCATAATCTAGATGGTACATCTTAGTTGTGTCTTTAAATGCAGTTAAGAATTAACACAACTCTACCCAACTTTTAAGCATATTATTGAATAATCTGGAAAATATTTTCATGTTTGATGAATTGCAACTCAAACTGTGGGATAAATACTGTAAACTATAAAAAAAGGTATAAATTACAGCCTAGATCAGCATACAGTGAAATGGAGTGGACATTATTAAAATTCCTTGTAATTATTTTCTTAACCTTCCCCCCATGTTGTTACTGGAAGGTAGAGAGAACCTAAATTATACTCTAATTCTGTGCAAGAACACTTTCCAAAGGCTTCTTTACTGCAGTAAGCTATTGTTTCATGTTTTTCATTAGATTTTGCTTTGCTCCTTTGGCTATGTGTTGTCCTCATTTGTCTTAATACTTTATTCTTTGTGTTCTGTGTTTGCTTTTCATTCTTCTCTATAAAGCAAACAGCATGGGATATAGAAAACAAACTGGAGAAAAATGAATGTTCTGAACATTTGTCTTGAATTATTGAGGAGCATGAAATTATATTGTCATTCATTTGCTTATTAAGAACTGAGCAGAGAAGAGTCTCCTGTTCCCTTATTTCTGATCAGCCCCAGACTATGCAGCAGTGTTGCAGGTTACATGCAGCAGTGCATGGGCTTTTCTCCTTTTACCTTATCTTTATCTTCTATGTCTGTTAGATTCCTGTTATGGCAACAGTTTCCCCCAGGGGCTTGATTATACATGTGGCTCTAAGGTTGTATGAAAGGTTGTAATCGTCACTTGTGGATATTTAGATGAACTGCAAGGTCTTGCTTCACTAGGGTCTGTGGGATCACTTGGAAATGATAAAGCCCCAAATTGATGTTGTCAGGATAGGAAATAACATGTCATAAGTGCAATTGCTGAATGTGAAATATTTCTGAAACATTGTGGAAGTCCTTCCAGGACTCTGTCAATAAGAAAACAAACCTAAAACAAACCAAAACCACCAACAGAGAAGAAACATCCCTCCTCTCCCCCCTTAAAAGCAGGATCTTCAAGTACTTGAGGGTTTTGAGAACTGACTGCCATGACTATATTATACCATTAGCTTAAAACAGTATATTTCTCCAGTGTATTTTACTAATTAAAATCATAATAGCAGCCCATAAACCAAACTGAAAGCAAAGGGTGGTTTTCTGTTCTTCCGCTCCCAGTATATTTCATATTTGTAGCTCTTCTCTTATATATATATTCATAGTACATATGAATAGCTGCATATACATACATCTATCTGTTTATATACACATAGACCCAAAGAGCAGTTGCTGATAGCTAAGTAATTAAAACCCATTTGTATATAAAGAATTTGAAGTTACTTCAGTTGCATGCTGTACAGTTGCATGCATCTTAAATGACATTGGTCTCAGTCATACCCAAAAGATGTTGTCAAAGAGGATTTATTTCCTTACAAAGAAGGTATCTAAGCTAGGTAGAGTGAATCATCCTTGGAGATACTGATGCTTTTCTCTCACATAATGGAAAACTAAGGCTAGTTGTGTGCCTTTTAAGTGGCTGAATCCTGCTCAATAAACTCCACCATAAATGTCCTGCATCAGTTTTCCTGCTATCATTCTGCTGACTGATTAAAGATTAGTTGTACATTTGTGTGTTTTGAGCACTGAAGTATAAAAATACCACTTCATCTTCTAAGGAGGAAACGTGACTTGTTTGTTAAGCAGAAGAGAGACAGCACTGTCACAGAAATGACTGAAGTCTTCAGAAGGGAACCTGCTGGTGAAGAGTGAAACAGCTGAGATGGCAGTTGGGTATTTTGTCCTTCTGAGGGAAGGAAAAGAGTGGAAGATCATGGGAATGACAGATAATTATCAGTAGTGAATTGTTCTGAAACAGCAAAAGAGACCTATTGGAACCTATTTGTTGTGATTGCCATGATTTGAAAGATTGTCATGAAATGAAATCCTTAAAACTCTGAGCATTTCTCTTCTCCTTGATGTTGATAATGTTTTATTTAAATACAATATACTGCAGTAGAGAAGTTTTGTGGTAGAAAAGGATCCTTCTTTATCTGAGAAATAACCTTTGGCCTTTTTTAAGTTTTCAGTTTTGTCCTTCAGCTTGTCACTGAAGAATCTTTCCCTGTAGCTATGAGAGATGGGTAGAAGTTGATGTATTATTTGATATACTCAGATATTTTTGGATGAGTAAAGACGTTATTTCTTTTTACAGTTCATTCACTAGTTATTTTCATTACTCGATGTGGATGATAGAAGCAGTGTTTCATACAACAGAATCATTCCCTTATGTAGGTAACAGTTGTTCCTTGAAAAGACTCTCAAAACCTCAATTTAGCAGAGTTTGCTTAACTTTTCCTGGAAGAAAACCAGCTTCCTTAAGTGTTATATGACCATAGCTTTTAAAATTTCCACTGACTATACTTTTTCTANTGAATGAAAGAGAAGAGCAAAACACTGAGGCCTAGATTAATCCTCTCTAATGCTAGATGTTTGAATGTGGTATGTCTGATGTGCAGCCAGCTCTCCTAGTGATCCCTGCAGTGGGTGGAGAGAGAGTGTCCTCTAGGGCAGTGAAGGTTTGGATGGGCTTGACTGTGCTGCAGAAGTTCTTGTCTCTCCAACTGTGAAAGAAGTAGAAGGCAACATTCCTGTTATCCCGTAGGGATAACAAGTTTTACTTGTGGAACCCTTGCAATCAGACCTCACAGCAAAACATAACTTTAGTGACCTTCTNATATATATATTCATAGTACATATGAATAGCTGCATATACATACATCTATCTGTTTATATACACATAGACCCAAAGAGCAGTTGCTGATAGCTAAGTAATTAAAACCCATTTATATATAAAGAATTTGAAGTTACTTCAGTTGCATGCTGTACAGTTGCATGCATCTTAAATGACATTGGTCTCAGTCATACCCAAAAGATGTTGTCAAAGAGGATTTATTTCCTTACAAAGAAGGTATCTAAGCTAGGTAGAGTGAATCATCCTTGGAGATACTGATGCTTTTCTCTCACATAATGGAAAACTAAGGCTAGTTGTGTGCCTTTTAAGTGGCTGAATCCTGCTCAATAAACTCCACCATAAATGTCCTGCATCAGTTTTCCTGCTATCATTCTGCTGACTGATTAAAGATTAGTTGTACATTTGTGTGTTTTGAGCACTGAAGTATAAAAATACCACTTCATCTTCTAAGGAGGAAACGTGACTTGTTTGTTAAGCAGAAGAGAGACAGCACTGTCACAGAAATGACTGAAGTCTTCAGAAGGGAACCTGCTGGTGAAGAGTGAAACAGCTGAGATGGCAGTTGGGTATTTTGTCCTTCTGAGGGAAGGAAAAGAGTGGAAGATCATGGGAATGACAGATAATTATCAGTAGTGAATTGTTCTGAAACAGCAAAAGAGACCTATTGGAACCTATTTGTTGTGATTGCCATGATTTGAAAGATTGTCATGAAATGAAATCCTTAAAACTCTGAGCATTTCTCTTCTCCTTGATGTTGATAATGTTTTATTTAAATACAATATACTGCAGTAGAGAAGTTTTGTGGTAGAAAAGGATCCTTCTTTATCTGAGAAATAACCTTTGGCCTTTTTTAAGTTTTCAGTTTTGTCCTTCAGCTTGTCACTGAAGAATCTTTCCCTGTAGCTATGAGAGATGGGTAGAAGTTGATGTATTATTTGATATACTCAGATATTTTTGGATGAGTAAAGACGTTATTTCTTTTTACAGTTCATTCACTAGTTATTTTCATTACTCGATGTGGATGATAGAAGCAGTGTTTCATACAACAGAATCATTCCCTTATGTAGGTAACAGTTGTTCCTTGAAAAGACTCTCAAAACCTCAATTTAGCAGAGTTTGCTTAACTTTTCCTGGAAGAAAACCAGCTTCCTTAAGTGTTATATGACCATAGCTTTTAAAATTTCCACTGATTATACTTTTTCTAATACTCTCAAAATGTTGAGTATATTTTATCTTGTAGTAGTCTTGTTAATCTGCAGTAAATCATCTGGTGTCCTTCTGCCTCTGATATAGGATTATGATGAAAATCTGCTCTCCTTGCTCTAAATCCAATAACATAACCACAGTTGATTACATTCTCTTTGTATGTGTGTGGATGTATGCCTTCTGGGGCTCATACCTATCAAGTAATGCATGTGCCTGTATTTTCATCTGAGTTATTAATTAATTCCAAACTAGGTGTTTTTGCTTTTGGCTTTAATGCTCTAGTTATCTGTGTTTTACAGCCATGGTCAAGATAATTACTTTGAGTGTGTGCCACGCAAAGCTCTGTTCATGGAGGTGACTGTGCTTGTACTCATGCATCAAGAGAGGGTGTAGACTTTCCTGACATATTTGCTGACAATGTGACACTTAAAGACATTTCAGGGTATTGCTGTTATAAGCAGAGGTTTTCTCCACCTCTTTCTTACTAAGGATGTGTCTGTTTAGAGATCAATTCAACATGCGTTTTCCTTTGCCTTTTTAGCACTGCAGGAGATTACAAAACCTGTTCTCAGGCAGATCCAACCACTGTGTTAAACTCATTAACCGTGGTACAATTAAAACAAGAATCATAAGGCAGAATGAATGAAAGAGAAGAGCAAAACACTGAGGCCTAGATTAATCCTCTCTAATGCTAGATGTTTGAATGTGGTATGTCTGATGTGCAGCCAGCTCTCCTAGTGATCCCTGCAGTGGGTGGAGAGAGAGTGTCCTCTAGGGCAGTGAAGGTTTGGATGGGCTTGACTGTGCTGCAGAAGTTCTTGTCTCTCCAACTGTGAA
>VWZO01001635.1:0-13645 GCA_013396975.1 Bucco capensis | reverse complement strand
ATAATATATATATATATAATATAATATATTCTATATTTCTAATACTCATAGAAGTAGCTTTATTATGTATGCTTTACCTGTAATTTTTAATATGGGTGATACCTGTTCTGCAAAGGCAGGTGAGGTAATTGCAGTAATGTGATTCAGGGGTGTTTGCAGGCACCTGTAACATCCAGGCCTTTTCTTAAGTGTAGCTTGATTCCTTGTACAAAGCATATTGTCTAAAAGAAACAGGATACGAGTTAGCACAGGAATAATAACTATTTTTTGCTTTCACAAAATGCCTCTTAGCTTTAGATTTCAAACTGGTTTTGTAGAGAAATGTGGGTATTTTTTTCTTTTTATAGACGTGGACCTGATATGCAAGAAACTTGGTGACTTGCTTAGTATAGAGGAGTTGGATGGGTTATTTTACCAGGTCCAAGGAACTGCACCCACCTTTTCAAGTGTTGTCTTAGTGCTCTTTTTAAGCCTTGTATCTCATTTAATCTTTTTTATGGTTATCAATGCCTGTTTCTGTACCTACATAGTAATAAAGTCTTAATAGTGAGGTATTTCCCACTTCTGTTTTTAATAGATCTCTTTTGCTTGCGGAGCTTGAAAAGGAAGAGAAAGAAAAGGACTGGTATTATGCCCAGCTTCAGAACTTGACTAAAAGGATTGATAGTCTCCCCCTTACTGAAAATGTAAGTACCTTCAGTATGCTTGGTCATGTGTCTGATGCTATGATCTCTGTTTAGATGCTGTGTCTATTTTATGAATTCGGTTACATTCTCTACTATAATCTTAATTTAAAACTTTTTTCGCTATGTAAAGATAACTTAGCCTAAATAATGCATTTTCTCATATATAATTTTACACATTCAAATTCATACCTTTTACCACAAATGAATGATATGTCAGTACATTTCTTCTTTAGCTTTATCCTCAGAAGGTCTTTTCTCTATCTGTTCTGTTATTTAGTGGGTGCTATTAGTTTTGAGAACAATTTTAGCCTAAGCAACAAATTTACAGAGAAGCTCTTAAATTCATTTCAGCAAGTGAAATGGTGCTGTAATCTATGCAGGTGTTGTTGCTCCAAGCATTTACCTTAGCAGCTCTAAACTAGCTATAGCCAGGTCACTGTTACCTGGGGTAATGAAGTTGTCTGGTATCCCAGATAATACAGGTTTTCCTGTTGTCAGACTTCAGCAGCTTGGATATAGTTGCAGTGCATTCCTTCACACATGCAGTATTGGGAAGACCTTGTTTCCTGTCTTGACAGAGTCATACCTGATGAAGAATTAGTAAGCCTCCTGGAAATGGAAGCACTTCCATGTCTGGGGTGGAGTAGCTGGACTGAAGCAGATGTAACACTGAGTCATTGCTGAGTTTATCAGAGCACTAGAAGCAAGGGAGGGAGGCACGGTCAGCTGTATGTGTCACTGTACTGTAGATTTTAAGATTGTCTTCCCAGTTTCATAGGTAATGAATTAACTTAGTTCTTAAGATTAGAATGTCTTACTTAACATCTACACTGTATCTCTTTGGTATTTATATCCATTACTGCTTACTCCAGCCAAAACAGGATGACAGCTTGCAGTCTGTTTAGTAGCATTTTACGTATTTGTCATTCACCAGCTGACCGTGGTGAAGCCTTATTGTCCAAAATCAGTGAAGTGTTTTGCTCCTGCCGTGAAAATTCGTATTGGTTGGAATGTCTTCCCTTAAACTGTGTTGTTGTTCTTAAGTTGAACAATTGTGCTTTTTTTTTACATGATAGTTAAAAATAAGGTAGATAGCAGTGGTATGAATATTATCACTGTGTGCTGTAGTTTAATACCTGAGTATTTTAGAAAGTACTGATTCAGATGGCATGCAAAACAATTTTGTTGATATGCTGACATACATTGGTAGCCAGATCTTCCAGGCTTATAATAAATGATACCGTGTCAGTGTTCATGTATTGTATTGAGTCGTTTCACAAAACTTGCAGGTGGTCTATTGGTTGAACAGTGTTATATCTTCTTGGTTTTACTAATGCAGTAATATTTTAAGGATCTCTTACTAAGTTTTATTTGTTTATGAAGTTTGATGTGGAAAAGTAGTTGGTTTGCTTTTGTTCAGGAAATACGGTTTACATAAATATTTTTTACTAAAATGCCTTCTCTCTACTTCAATTTCAGTTCTCCTTGCAAACAGATATGACCAGAAGGCAGCTGGAGTATGAGGCAAGGCAAATCAGAGCTGCAATGGAAGAACAGCTGGGTACTTGTCAGGACATGGAGAAGCGAGCACAGGTATAGTTTGTCTTTCATTATCAGAGGGAACAGAAAAAGTCCTCCTGCATTTTTATTAGATTTTTGGTAGTAATATCTTTAAACTCTGTGTAAACACAGTGATAACATAGCTTTTCAAATACAAAAATAGGAGTCAGAACATAGGAAATAACAACTCAGCAAAAGTACCCTCCTCTGCCTGTTTAAAATAATACTTGTGAGTTGGCACATGTAGACCATTCCTTCAAAATAATTTTTTATTATTATTATTTGCTTATTATCTATTACCATTTTAGCCTCAAACAAACATGGATTTTCAACTGCTTTGTTTTGCATCTGTCATGCTGGGTTTTTTCATACTTTTAAATCTGCAATAAAATCTGGCCACTCTTGCTAAGCTTCCTTAACCAGAAACCATGTATAAAAGAATAATCTGTGAAAAGAAGATATTCAAGTAAAATGTGATTCATGTACGTATCTGGAATTTGTTTGCTTTCACCAAGAGGTGTTTTGCATTCGTGATAAGGACATGTAATTGTGTGGAACCTATACATGGAATAATCAGTTGCTTGCTGGTTATAAAAACTGTTACTCCACAGAAGCATAGTGGCAATTTGAGTTAACCATTTACTTCCAGAGATGTTAAATAAGCAGATCAGTAAGATGATCTCGGTTATTTTCATGGTGTATGTTACAAAAAGAAGTCCTTTCAATAAGAATAGTCTCCTTAGGCTCTGTTTTTCTTGCTAGGTTTAATCATCACAAAATTTTGCTACATAAGAAACTTTTCTAATTAGTTTTATTTGCAATCAGAAAAGCTACTTTAAGATTTCAAGTAGTTTAATAGACTTTTCAGAACATTCATATGGTTGTTAAGATACCCTACAATTGTTAGGCATGTACATGAAGAGTGTGTAGGGTTTTGTCTATGTAGACTTACTTGAACAGACTTGAGTTTAATCTACCTGGGTGAAAACTGGCTCTGATCTGGAAGCTGTATGTCTGTGTTATCAAGGCTTATCAGTAGTTACGACACCCTACATGAGTTCAGCTGTGCAGCTTGTGTCATCCAGTCCTGAGTGAAGGCAGAGCAGACTGTGGATGTCTGGTTAGCCCTATTGCAGAAGAAAGAGTGCATTGACACAGCAAGTTTTCTTGCTGCTTAACAACCTTAAGATAGAATAAAATGAATTAAAGTAAATATGTAGGGTAGACTGCTGGCAAAATTCTAAATGCAGTCAGGAAAAGAATAAATGAAATTCTTCAGAGAAACAATTTGACTGTAATTACATTGCTATTAAAGTAATTAATTTATCCCTGAAGTAGCTTCTTCCCTGCCTGTTCTTTTTTAAATTTTGATTTGATAGGGGAAAAATGCTACCAAGAAGATGTTGCAGTGTGTTACGGTTTTCTGATTTAATGTTTGCCCATGGTTTTATCACAACTGTTACACTTACATTCTTTAAGAAATTGATGTTTATTGTGATTATGTAAAAGTTATAGAATAGGAAATAACTACTTCTGCAAGTGCCAAAACTCTGCAGAAGTTTATTAGTGTACAAATCAAATACTGCATTATTTTACTGTGATGCTTAAATATGTAAGCTGAAATATTTGTATTTAGCAAGTATAATGCACTTGCTAGTTTTTCGACTTTCTTTCTGCTCTCTGTTTTCCTTCCACCCTAACTAATTGTGACACAGTACAGTGCAAAATGTAGATAACAGGGAGAGAACAGTTCAGCTCTAGGAAGACTGACATTGCAAATGTCTCTGTATTAAGAGTCCCAAGGATTATTCTGTGAGAGAGCTGATAACCTACTGTTGCCCAGCGAGACACATATTCTGTCTGATGCATCACATCACCAATGCACAGTTACTTCCAGGAGTATATTTTTATTATCTTTCTATTACTTAATTTCTCGATCCTGGAGCAAAGACAGGATGAATTACCTGCTTAACTCATGTTGTGCTGAAGGTTCTGTGTGCAGCTAATTTCTATTGGCATTTTTCCTGATACTTCGCTTTACAAATTCAAATGAAATTTATAGGTTAGTGTTTGTAGCTTTGCATCCCTACTAAATATTGATGTTTATAATGCTTTTCCCATGCTGTTTATGATGCATTTCAGAAATTAATTCTATTTGTTATTATATTTTCGTCTATGTTCCTGAAATTTCTAGATAACACTGTATTTCTAATCCATGTGTATCTTTCGGCATTAGTGTCTTTTAAAAGTTCATCGTGTTTCCATTTTTAGATTATAAATATCTTAAATAAGATCAGTTTTAATGCTGATGCTTGCAGTGTCCACAGGATGCACAAAGCGTTTCTTTTTCTGGTATAGCATTGTAAATATTACTCAGATAAAGGAATCAGAGTTTTTTTTCTCAATTGTGTGTTTTATTTTATCAAGGTATCACATACAAAAAAATACTACTTAATCAGTTCAGTCTTCTATATAGCAATATGGCTATAAAAGACTCTGATTTAGAGCTGTCTATAAAATCCCAGACAAACCAAAGAACCAGTGTGTAGTTTACTTTCTACTTAGCCTTTCAAATGCTTTGAGAATTTGCGGGAGCAGAAAATACTCAGAGGCTGCACATAAGCAATACTTCAAAATCATTATAGTAACTGAATATGATGGAAGTGATCAAAGATTTCATACCTTTAAGACACTCTGCATGTATAAATATCTCTCAAATCTCTGTAAGACAAGTAGAATTCTTACATTTGAGATGCAAGTTAAATAATTTGCAGTGACAATCTGCACAAAACATCAATTTCAGAAACAGAAAAATTGTACAAGTTAACTGGAGAATTTTTTTATACCTGAATGTGTGCTGTGTGACAACCTGTTACATCCAGATGAGTATCAGTTTTGTTAAAAACCCAACTACTCACGATGTGTTGTGTGATTGCAATCATGTCTGTGTTTTGTTGTGAAAATACTTGAATTACCACATGAATGTAGTAATTTTGTTTTGTAGTCAGCTGTATTTGCAAAGAACTCTTCATAGTGTCATTCTATACAGTAGGTAAAAGGGGGTTTTGAACAAAATCAAATTTGAAAATCCATTCATTTCAGGCAAGGGTGGCGAGAATTCAACAAATAGAGAAGGACATTGTTCGTATCCGACAGCTCCTACAATCACAAGCAGCTGAAGCAGAGGTTAGTGAGCAGTTACTTGCCTTCTTTTGGTTATGATATATATATTTTCCTAAAAAAATCTGAATTACTTGAATGAAGTGGTAGGCAGGATTATTTCCATCAGCTAGTCATGTCACAGCTAATCAGCTAGTGAGTGTAGATAGGCTGCTACTTGCTCTATTATCAATGAACTGAGGGTGGAATACTTGGATTAGTCTTCATGCTACTATTGAACCTTCATCAGTAATGATACATCAGTTAAAAGTTTAACTTGAAATTTCAGTAAAAATGCCAAGGTGCAATATGTTGTAAAGACTGAGTTTTGGTTTTAGGAAATTATTTTAACAATCAGTTACACATGCCTTTCTAAATAGCAGTCTCTGATAAGTGCCTTCATAGTTTGCTTATCTTTTGAGACAGAGAATATTAACAATGGGAGAATACAACTTCTATCAGACTTCATTATAGAAGCCTGGCATATTTTTAGTGTTTTAAGTGTTGGGTTCTGTACTAAGAAATATAGATAATATTTCCTGTAAATTACAAAGTCTATAGTAGTAATTGCCATTAGCAAAAAGTGTTCTGTAATGGAAATTAACTTAGAAAGGCAACTCTGTTTCTTGTACTGGTGAATTAAATGCAAATTGTATGTTGGACCTGAATATTTTTTGGTTTATCTTCATGCAAAATGACTATCTGTGAAAGCTCACAGTAGCATTTGCATTAGTAAGGGATGTATATTTTTCTAGTTTGAAAAATAATAGTTTCCTAATTCCTGGATTTGGGGGAAAATCTATTTTTATAAGTGAAGCAGACAGACAGTAGTGTATATAATCAAAGTTGCCTGGTCTTTTGACATACTGGCCAATCCATTTGTTTATGCACATTGATGAGATTCTCCTGAGTCTTTTCTTCTTCAGGCTGAACAGTCCCAGCTCTCTCAGCCTCTCTGCATGTAAGAGATGCTCTAGTCTTTTAAGCACCATTTGGCCCTGCACAGGACTTGCTTCAGTAAGTCCATATCATTATTGTACTGAAGAGGCTGGACTAGGACACAGTACTCCAGATGCAGCTTCACCAGCAGAGTTGAGAGAAAGGATGACCTCCATCAACCTGCTGGTATACACACTTCTCGGTACAGCCCAAGATACTGTTGGACTTTCTGCCACAGAGGTCCACTGTTACCTGCTGGGCGGCCCCTAGCTGCTTGGGTTTGTTTCTCCCCAGATGCAGGACTTCGCGCTTTCCCTTTTTGAACTGCATGACGTTCCCATCAGGCCATTTCTCTAGCCTGTCTAGGTCCCTCTGAAAAGTGGCTGAACTATCTAGTGTATCAGCTTCTCCCAGTTTTCTGTCATTTGCGAACTTGTTGAGGGTGCATTGTGTCCCAGCATCCAGATCATTAATGAAGATACTGAGCAGTACTGGTTCCAGTACTGACTCCTGGGATGCATCACTACTGACTTGCCTCCAGCTGTACTTTGATCACAACCCTCTGGTGCTCAGCTGTTCCACAAGTTTTCAATCCATGTGACTGTCCACTTACCTAACAAGCATTGTTAGTTTGTCTGGGATGACAGTATGGGAAACAGTCTCTCAGGACTCAACTGAGGTTGATCTAAATCACATCAGTTACTCTTCTGTCACCCACCAAGCTAGTAAACTCATTGTAGAAGGGTCAAAACTGACCTTTCCTTTATAAAACCCTGCTGACTGCTCCCAATCACCTTGTTTTTCGTCTATTTTGGAATGCTTTTGAGGAGGATTTCCTCCATCACCTTCAGTCACCAGGAACTGAGGTGAGGCTTACTAGCCCTTCATTTTCCTTCTTGCTGTTCTTGAAGACAGTGACCTCCATCCTTATGTGCCTATGTTCACAGGGATTCCAGATCATCTCAGTTGTGTGCATTCTCTTGTGTTCCCATCAGCCAAGGCCCCTGCCTTGCCTGCCCTATCACCAACTTCCTTATTTGTTTGTTGAGGAATCATTGTCTCCTTTTGTTTCTGTTTTAAAGATCTCCCTTCCTGGTTGGCCACCCTCTCAACAGATACTTCTGACCTGTTTAGTCACACAGACCTGTCTCCAGAGTGTTTAACTCTTGCTCTGGTAAATACTTTATTTTTGGCCTCACTTAAGCTGAAGGATTCATACAGCATTCAGATACAGCTACAGAACTGAGGAAGTGTTTTTCTTAGTTCTTCGCTCCTTTTACCACTTTACTTGACTGCTGAATACATGGAAATTTTAATATATTGACATTTTGTTCTGATGTGTCTGCGTGGGTGGTTGTATAGTTACATGTTTTAAGATAGAGTTACCAGGGTGCTTGTGGTAAAGGAGGCAGTCACTACAAACACATTAATACTTCCATTAATACTTTTATTTTTATACAGTATGTGGTAATAGTGATGCCAAGTTGAGTGTGCTTCTTTATGNAGAAGGCTAATGAGCACATCCTACCCATACAAGGATATAGGAACATGGGTATCACTCCCCACACTTTACCGTGGGCAGTGAGTTTAATGCTCCCTCTGCTGTCAGCACAGTTACTGCACCAGGGGCCACAGAAGACCCCAAGTGATTTTCAGACTGTGCCTGAGCTTCTTTATAAAGATTTAGTAACAACACTAATAAATACTATAGCTTGTCTGCTGATACAGTTGGCCCCTGTGGTACTGCCAATCACTATGGAATCCAAGTGTAAATAACTTGTAGAATGGAAATCAGTAAGAAAAGAAAATTTTGGCTCACATTTCAGCACATTTTTGAAGTCTGGCAAATTACTAGGTCTTGTAAATGCTGCTGGAAAAAGTTGAAGTAACTTATCTGCAAGTTACAGAACCTTCAAATATTGTGAGATAATTTGCAAGATTTAAATAATAAGGTTTGAAATCCACTGTAGAGTTAGACCCCTCCAAAGAGGATTTTTGTTTGTCAGAATCAAATCTGACATGATTTATAAGAAATAAATTCTTGGTAAGTGTTTAATGTGGAGGTTTCAGTTTGTTATAGTGGTACATGCCTTTCTTTCATAATATCTGTCATTTGAAATATGTGAATTATTTCCATGCAGCAGTATTGCCGCAGGTAAAATGTAAATTATTTATTCTGCACAGAGATTATACTGTTTCAACTGTGATGGACAAGAGTTCTCTCAAGGATTTGACTTACTAGATTTCCTTTTTTGTTTAAGTCAATTGTATAAAAATTGTTTTGATTGTATGGTTTCTTATTTTTGTTTTTTTCATTTTTCTTTATCTTACCTTCTTCCCTATACCTGTATGTGTATGTAATGTGTATGTGTAAGTCTATGGGTCCTGATGGGATCCATCCTAGGGTGCTTAAAGGGCTGGCACAAGAGCTAGGTAAGCCACTCTCCATCATTTATCACTGGTCCTGGCTAAGTGGGGAAGTCCCAGACGACTGGAGGCTGGCCAATGTGACACCCATCTACAAGAAGGGCCAAAGGGAGAATCCAGAAAACTACAGGCCTGTCAGCTTGACCTCAGTGCCTGGCAGGATTATGGAACAGGTCATCCTAAATACAATCAACCAACAAGTACGAGAAAACCAGGGCATCAGGCCTAGTCAACATGGGTTTATGAAGGGAAGGTCCTGCCTTACCAACTTGATCTCATTCTATGACTGGGTGACCCACCTGGTGGATCAAGGGGAGGCTGTGGATGTGATCTACCTAGACTTCAGTAAGGCCTTTGACACAGTCTCCCATAGCATCCTAATGAAAAAGTTAGTAGCTCATGGCTTGGACAGGTTCACTCTTCGCTGGATTAAAAACTGGCTGGATGATCGAGCACAGAGAGTGGTTGTGAATGGTGCCACTTCCAGCTGGTGTCCAGTGACCAGTGGTGTCCCCCAGGGTTCAGTCCTGGGCCCAGTCCTGTTCAACATCTTTATTGATGATCTGGATGAGGGGATCGAGTCTACCATCAGTAAATTTGCGGATGACACCAAGTTGGGAGGCAGTGTCCATCTCTTGGAAGGAAGGAAGGCTCTGCAGAGGGACCTGGACAGGCTAGGTGAATGGGCAATGACCAACGGTATGAAATTCAACCAGGCCAAGTGCAGAGTCTTACACTTTGGCCACAACAACCCCATGCAGCGCTACAGGCTGGGAGATGAGTGGCTGGAGAGTGGCTCAGCGGAGAGGGACCTAGGAGTATTGGTTGATAGCCGGCTGAACATGAGCCAGCAGTGTGCTCAGGCAGCACGGAAGGCCAATGGCATCTTGGCCTGTATCAAGAATAGTGTGACCAGCAGGACTAGGGATGTGATTCTCCCCCTGTACTCTGCACTGGTGAGGCCTCACCTTGAGTACTGTGTCCAGTTCTGGGCCCCTCACTTCAAGAAGGATGTTGAGGTGCTGGAGAGGGTCCAGAGGAGAGCAACGAGACTGGTGAAGGGGCTGGAGGGGAAACCATATGAGGAAAGGCTGAGGGAACTGGGACTGTTCAGCCTGAAGAAGAGGAGACTCAGGGGTGACCTTATCGCCCTCTACAACTACCTGAAGGAAAGTTGTAGTCAGGTAGGGGTTGGGCTCTTCTCCATGGCAGCTAGTGACAGGACAAGAGGCCATGGCTTGAAGTTGTAGCAGGGGAGGGTTAGACTGGACATTAGGAAGCACTTCCTCACGCAGAGGGTGATTGGGCTCTGGAATAGGCTGCCCAGGGAGGTGGTGGAGTTGCTGTCCCTGGAGGTGTTTAAGAAAAGATTGGATGTGGCACTGAGTGGTATGGTTTAGATGTTGTGGTGTATTGGGTCATAGGCTGGACTTGATGATCCTGGGGGTCTTTTCCAGCCTTGGTGATTCTGTGATTCTGTGATTCTGTATTGTGTTTAATATGATGTGATGGGAAAATGATAAATTTCTGCTATCTAGAAAATAGCAGTGAAATTTTCCATACACAGAAAGTAGTAAGATGGGTGAATATTGGTGAAAAACCAGTGGTTTATGCATAGAAAATCTTCTGTCCTAATAAATACACAAGGAGGTGCTTGTTGCTGTTGACAAAGTATGAGGTAAAATTACTTGCACTTACTATTAGCAGAAATGATCAAAGCCTGCTCTGCTTGCAAATGTCATAAAATAGCTAGAGATTTTTCTACTAGGAAATACAGGGAAATTAGTAAATGACAAGCAGTAGCTTTTGTTGACTTCAGAAGCACTTAGAAAATAGTGGCAAACAAAATGGAGAAAGTCGCTCTATCATCCTGGAATAGGCCCTTATGGTCTTCCACCATTTTGCTGAAGAGCAAGCAAGCATACTTCGTGGAGGTGGCTTTTGTATTGTGATGCCAGGATTCAGAAATGACAGGAGGCTATAAACACCCCTTCAGTAGTCATGCTTCAAAATGTTAATGGTGCTTAACCCAAGTGACCTGTGTACTGTTCTCTAGCAGTTGTACCTCAGCAGGGTCTGCTGCTGTTTACTTGCTCTGGTCTTTTTAGATGTGGTTGGTAGTTTATGTATTTTCATCTACAGGTTCTGTGTTCACTCTTGTGAACATATTCTATAACCATTAATCCACAGTCTGTCAAATTTTGTCTAATTTATGGAATATCCATGTATAATAAATATATGTTGTACTTAAGTATTTATTTTATATGTATTAATATACATTTAATTTATATTAAGGATCTATTTTAAATAAATACCTACTAGCTGATGCCAGTGTTATTGATAACTCTTTTGGGCCAGTCTGCATGAAAAGAACAGCTTCTGACTTCAGAGTCAGGATGTGGTAAAAACTCGTTGCTGTGAACTTGTTGGTTTGACATTGGACCTCAGCTGACTCATGCGACAGTGATGTGTGTGCATGTTGTGAGTACACAACTGCATTTATAGTTAGCTAAGCCCTGCTAGTAACTTAAAATTGCCTTATAAATCTATTTGGGTGTTGACTACTTTTTGTAGTTGCTTATTTTTGAAAGTGCTTGGGGAATGGGAAGCCTTCATAAATAGCATGTAGCAAGCAGAATACATGTGAGTGGAAGGAGGACAGAGAGTGCCAAGGAGAGCAGAAACTTTTCATACCAGAGCATGAAATATCTCTCTGTTTGTGCACTGGATGCATCAAAATTATTTAATAGATACCCTGTCTTCACTACCCCCAAAAAATTGCCCCAAACCCAGGAGCGTCTTTGGAAGAGTAGTATTGTTCCTCTCAATGGCTCAGTGAGTCAGAGTCTGGCTAATGAACAGTTCAGCGTTTTGCCTCTGGGTATGTTGAATACGTCTCTCTTCAGGGGTTTGAAAATTACTGTCATGTAATGATTGGAAAATTCTGTCCTGAGTTACATTGGAGGCTAACTAGATTTTGTCAAATTCATTATTACACTTCATTCAAGATTGGAAGTACTGTGAGATATGGATTCAGTATGTAATATATTATACTTGACCAAGTCCTCATTCTTGTATTGGGAACCAAAATTTCTTTAGTCATTGTATGACCACCAATAACAATGTAATTTCATACACAGTGACAGAGATAGTGAGATTTAAAATTACAGATCGTATTTAAAAGAATAGTGACACTGTTTCACCTCCAGTATTTTTGTGAGTTTTGCTTTGTGGGTTATTAATTTCCCATAGCTGGAAATATTAAGAAAAATGTTACCGTTATTTAACTTTCTTATGTTAATTTTTAGGTTTTATCCCTAAATTATCACTTTACACATAGTCAATTAGCTACTGGTTTCTGTAATTCAGTTGAACAGTAAGTGTTTTCTGGATTTGAGACTCCAGAGTCTTTATATGAACAAAATGGAGGTGGTAGGCCAGTGATACTGTTTAAGTTTGATCAGTAGATAACTACAAAGAGAAATTTACAAGATAAGGCAGACGTGCTATCATAGGGCTATCATAGGCTGTATTGTTCAAGAACATTACAGAGCCACATAGAAACCAGATTTAATATACTAAGTGTAGTTATAATTGAGAGGGATACAGGAGTGTTGTCTGTTAAGTTAGTAGCCTCTGAGTCTGAAAAAAGAGGTTTGGCATCAAAACTAATACTTTGACAATAATTGTGCTTCAGAGGTGAGATGATACTTTCCAAGTCCAGACTTCAAGCCAGTTCCATGGACAGGGTTATTTATATCTTCCTGAAAATCTGAGACATTTTAAACATAATGTTGGATACTTTACACATTTCATAACTGCTTAGATATTATATTTATTAAGAAATAATAACGATAATGAGGGCCAGATTTGGCCCTCACCTTTCTTTCTCTGGAGCACTGGGGCAGCTGCGACTCAACGGCAGCATCGACAGAGGCTAGTGTGGGCTTGTTTGAAAAGCCGTCCTTAACAGCGTGCGTGGGGTTTTTTTGTTTGCTTTTTTGTTTGTTTGGTTGGTTTTTGTTTGGTTTTGTGTGTATGTTTTGGTTGGTTGGTTGGGTTGTTTTTTTTGTTGTTTAAGGAAAGTAACTATGGTTTCCACCCAGCAGAAGGTTTTACATTACACAGTTGCCAAAGTGGACATGGAAGTTCAGACTGAGTGCCAACAGAAGCATACAGCCGTCCAGGTCACATGCTGCAGGAAATGCCAGAGCCTTTCCCTGGCAGCAGGTGGCTGTTCTGAAAACTGCTGTGTGCTGTGAGCACGTTGATGACCTACTCATCAACAGACAGACTGAACCCTCAAGAAGGGATGAGATGTTCCAGGTAGCAGGCTGTAGAGAGTGAGTGTCTCAGCCTCTCCCTGGTAGCAGGGAACTGTGTACAGTGTGAGCAGGTAGGTGATTTGTTCACCCAAGCGGCACAGCTGCAAGCTAAGGTTGAAAAACTGCAAGCTGAAGTGGCAAGACTTAGGAGAGTCAGAGAGGCTGAGGATGAAATTGCCTGGTGCAGCCAGGCTCTGCCCTCCCTGAAACTGAAACAGGAACAGGATCACCTGTCACAAATTACCCAGAAATGGGAGAACCCTGGACCATCCCTGAAAAAAGTTCATTGGGATACACATCTGCCCTACANAGTTCATTGGGATACACATCTGCCCTACATAAACCAAAAAGTATATGGTCAAGGCAGCAAGGAAACTTCTTCCCTGCCCACCTCCCCACACCCCCTTGGCAGTAAGCAATGGCAACAAGTTCCTGCTCAGTGTGTCAGGTGTTTTGCCTCAGTTATACCCCCAACTTTCCAGTTGCCCTTGCAGAACACAAACGATGCCCTGCAAGTTCAGTCAGCTAATGAGGAAGATGAATCATCTG
>VWZO01001634.1:0-53419 GCA_013396975.1 Bucco capensis | reverse complement strand
TCTAAAAGTCCTAAAAATCTAGAGAACACACTTAAATCTTTAGGCATCATACAAAGGGCTAACTCTCCCAATTTCTTTACCAGCCAAAGTTTCTGCTGAATTTAGGTTAGATATTTCTATTATCCAATGTTTACACATTTCTGACTCTTTTACAAAATCCTTTTTTTAACACTACATGGAATATTGTAACAGTTACACAAGCACAAGCAGCCTGAAGTATGACAACATTCACCATTCAAACTGAGCTATGGATGACTACAAGTAAAAGTTCAACCCTAAGGAACACAGGATTCTTCAAATAAGCCACTAAAATACATACACCTTTGGGATACAATGCATCAGCAAACCAAACCATTTCGTGACATGTTTAGGAAAGTATGTGAGGAATAAGCTGTCCAATAAAAAGTCTATTACAGAGAGTAACATAAAAATACTCCACATTAAAAAGAATAAAGAATATCCAGGTTATAGTCCCTGTGTTTCTTAGAAATACCAATTGAAAATTGAGTGTAACAAGTCAGGCTCCTAAGACCCATTTAAGATATGACATACCCAGCAAAACACTAGCCCCATACTGGTACACGGACTTGATGCCTGATGCAATGAAATAAGTGATCCAACTACTTAGTCACCAACTGCTCTGGTCAACACCAAGAGGTTTTTCTTGGAGACCTTCCAATGGTACACCAACTAACCTTATCCTGTTTATCTTGAGGCCTGACCAACAAGAAACACCAATTCTTACAGAACTCATGTTTCAAGCACAAAAATGATGTACAAAAATGAAATATTAAGTATTATCAAGTATTAAGCTAAAATGAATTGTTATTTACTAATTCATACACATATAATGACATCCAAGAGTTAAAATATTTAAATCTCATAGTCCTAAATTAAGAAAAAGGGATTATTTCCCAGTGCTTGCAAACATTGTAATATATACAAATATGACATTACTATTTAGTTGCATAAACTTTATTTGCTTTGGAATAATTTAATAACATCTTTCTCCTTGTAACTGAAACCCCTGTGTATTCTGAAAGAGCTCTTTATTTTAAAAGAATCATTATGCTAAACTCATCAATTCTAAAACATTTTTAGTTTTTAGTAAAGAAAACAATTGTAAACAGAGAGCTTTTGTAAGGTAGATAGCTATTACAAAGTTCACTTAGAAAATCAATATAGCATTTTAGCTGGAATTTGCTCATTAAACACCCACAGCTCTAATGCAAATTATGATGGAATGAATAAAGCAAATACATATGCTTCTTTCTTTTTATTAAATGTAAAATCTACTGTTAATTGCATCTGGTATGTCATATAAACTTTTCTCCTTAACTATTAAATGGAAGCTTTTACAAAAGTCATTAGAGATTCTCTTTCTTTGACTTGTATAAATTTCAATATTTGTTCAGTAAAGGTTCACAGCAGTTAAATTACATTAACAAATATTATTAGCTACTATGTAAGCCAACTAAGTAAAATACTTATATTGCAGGTAAAACAAATCAATGGGTGTTTACAATAATATTTGGATATGTCCATTTTTAAACAAGCTTATCAAATATCATGTAATTCTTAGTCAAATGAGAGAGACTCAAAGTAGTTTTTTCCTTCCCAAATACTCAAATTTGTTTAGTAAGCTAATTGTTTTCTAATATGGGCAAAAGTAAATATGAAGAAGATGAACCATACCAAGTATGAGTTTACTGAGTCAAAGCAGTGTACATATTTTCTTAGCTGAATCTGATTCTTTTGGCAAACCTATCTTCTACACTTTTTAAACTACCTTTAAAATACACCAGTAGTGAGAAGGTGTGTTGGAAATCATTCTAGTTTAAACAGTGGTTCCTGATTTTCCAAATACCAGAGCTCTGGGGGGAGGGAGGGAAGCATGGTTCCCAAGAAAAAAGTCTGTTTGGTGATTTCCTAGAGGTCATCTGTGTAAATAAAAAAACTGAATAGGAGAGGCAAGAAAGAAGAAACTGCTAGGACTTGAAACATCTATGGCAGCAGAAATCACTTCACATTACTCATTAAAAATGCAAATTCCAGAATATAGGCCAGACCTTATAAGGAAAAGATGAGATCACTAACCACCGTGCAATCTCAAAAGATACAGTTAATATTATAACACTACAATGACTGGCGAGGCACAGTTTGAAAATCACTTAGGGTCTCCTGTGGCCCCTGGTGCGATAACTGTGCCAACAGCACAGGAAGCATTAAACTCATTGTCCACAGTAAAGTGTGGGGAGTGATACCCATGTTCCTATAATCCTTGTATGGGTAGGATGAGCTCATTAGCCTTCTGGCAGTCATCCTAGGAGAGGGACAACTCTGATTCCAAACCCAGGCAGATGGAGCTTGTTTAGCCCTGTAAGGCCTTCCATCTAAGAGGTTAAACCTCCATCCTAAGGACTTTGCTGCCAGCGTCCAAGCTTGCTAGGCCCTGGCAGATGAACCTTAGGACTAAAGGGTGGGTCCAGCTCTGCGCATGCTGTGTCTCACCTAAAAAAAATCCATTGCGCAGGCTCGAGGGTGCTATCCGCTATCCTCTTTTTATCAGCGCGCTTGTAAAAGGCGCTGATGAGGAGTGTGGGTGGAGCCCTCCCTGGATCTTCATTTGCAAAGCCTAGCCAAGACGAGACAATGACTGGCTTTCAAGATATATCAGTTTTACCAAAATAACAGTGTTTTAGATTTTGCAAGGTGTTTGACATAAACAGATGCAATTAAATACCACTTTTAGCTTTAGATGTGAAAAACATGCGATTGAATAAAGAGTTCAATTAAAATGCTGCTAACTGTTTTTGTAACAAGCACTATAGTGATCAGTTACTTCCAAGTAAAAGACATGGTGAGAAAGATTTTTCTGTTACTAACAATGTATTGTTGCAGAAGATCAGGGTTTTGCTGCGTAAGATTTAGTATTCAAGATCAGTGGTTGCTGAACAATACGTGACTTGGGATTTTCTTTGGCATTGATTCTAGTACAAATTCATTTCACTAGTTACTTGCACCATTACAACACGAAAGACAAACAAGAGTATAAGTTTTATGCTCCAAGCATCTTATATATTGAAGAATTTACTGAAAGTATAACAATTAATGATGAAAAAAAATTTTTGATGCATTAGATTCAACTTCTGTTTCATACAGGTATACACCTCTAACAGCAATGAATGTTGAACTCATGATAAAAATGAAGTGAAATATATTTTCTACCTTTTGGACATGCATATTATTCTGAAGGAAAAGTAGAAACACACAAGAACTGGCTTGGCTAAGTCATATTTAGAAATCAAAATTCTTCTAATGAGCTTCTTGCTTATCCTGCTCAGTTGCTTCCACAAAAAACAGCCATCTGAAGTTTATTCCACAGAGAGGTTTAAAAGAAGCTTTTTAAGGATTTTTATTGTGTTTTCACTTTGGATTTCTGAGTAGCAGCTATACAAATGTGGAGAATTACAGAAGTAAACTAGGAAAAATGACTACCTGCCTTTTCCTCCCATTCTTGTGCACCATTGCTGGGGTTCAGCCTGTCTAATCACAGGAGGGCTTGAAAATTATCCTTGTCATTTCCAGATAGGCCACTATTAATAAGTTTTGTTTAACCATATGGATATATGCTTCGTCTCCTTACAGAAACATGTATGTGTTTGTTTTCCAGTCATTTTAGAAATCAAAATCCTCTGAGATTTTTTTCTACTAGGTTTAATGACTGTGCTCACACAAGAGTAAGAAATTCATCTTATCATAGTTAAATAAACAAAAACAGCCAAAAAAAGATTTGCTGCATTGCTATAAAAGCCTTTAAAATGTGTCATTAATCGGTCTCTGTGCCTACATGTTACAAACACAGATAATCCATAGAAATGTTCAAAGCCTAAGGCCCTTACACATGGTTCTCATTCAGGTTAATGGTAAACTACTATAAGCTCCAGAGCTGACCGTTGACTTAAAAATAGTGCCGGAACATTCTATTACGCAACAGACAAGTTCCTAGCACCTTTTTTGAAAGCTACCATTCATTTACTTTCAGTAATGACCTATAACTGAAAAATAAAAGCAAAATAGTGATAAGATGATCACGGGAAAACTACTTAAGAGTTCCCAATGGTGTATATCAGAAAATATAGACTACAGGACATTTACACCTAAATGTGACTTTATAGATAAAGCAATCTGAACGAACACTGCTAGAACACAGTGACTTCTCTATTGCTCTGTGTTTGTTGTATATATTTAGCACATAGCATTCATCTGCTCCTATATTTCCAATACTGTAAATAGGGTGTTCTTAATAAAAGGCTAAAGTTGCTTAGTGGCAGCTCTGCATAGGGTTTTCTTTGTGTACTCAGATCCCAATTCAATTAAAAAAAAATAAAGTGGGAAAGAATAGGAGAGAGTATTACACACAGACCCCAAGGCAGTTCTTGTGAAAGCCAATCCCTGTACAATACTTAAGCCTCTGTTTCTAATACACCAAACACAGCTGACTTCAAAATTCAAACTATAATGCTGCTAAAACTTTTTTTCAGTGAATAATTACTGATGCCTGAATATAGTGGGGAAGACAGAAGAGCCAGACCAATCATAAAAATATCCAGAAGATACTGGCTTGGTTTTTACATACAAGCCACCCTTACAAATAGTTTAGTAACTTAGATTTTAAGCTATGCCAGCTCATCATACATTGTACTTCAAAGAGCTGCACATAACTTTTTTTGACAATGAAGAATTCTGACAATCTGAAGGCAAAATCAGATTTTTTTCAAATCAGCTGTTAAAAATTAAGCCACGATGTTCTAAATCACAGCAACTCCACTTTCTTTTTTCCCCCATGTCCTTTAGAAGGATTGTCTATCTTCCTATACAGAGGATTCAAATGCTATAGCTCTTTTCAAAATTCTATTATTTACGAGGAAACATTTTGAAAAAATACTCAGGAAATAGTTTTACACAATGAAGCATTAATACGAATAACCCCCTAAGAACTATATAGACTATATATACAAATGAATTATACACAGGAAACTGAATTAGGGAGGTATATGCATTACCTACTTAAACTGCAAAATATCATTCATATTTAGGTTTATAAACAGAAGGGTTGGGAACTATTGAGTTCTTTTGGCTAAAGCCCAATATTGGACTTATTTCAGTTTAATTGGAAGAGGATCTTGAATTCATCTTCTCCATGAGATATCAGGAACCTGGATTTCTATTTGTACCAAAGGTTAATAAGAAATGTGTCTGCAAAAGTCAAACAGCATTAAATACCAAAAACTGATTATTATTCTGCAGGAGTTGTTCTGTCATTCATAATCTCTCCATGCTCCAACCTTCCACAGCTAATCTTTAATGGATGACATGCAAGAAAGAAAAATAACATCTAAAATAGGAGTCTAAAGTGAGCTTTCAAGAAATGGAAAATACTTTTCTGTGCTGGACATTATTGCCACTCAAAGTTTATTACTGGTAAGATTACTTATTTCCTCTTACTTTATGAGATATTAAATCAAACTAACTCCATGCTAATAAGCCCTTTGATACTTAGTTTAAATTTTGCTATTGAAACGACTGCATATGCATTCAAGTAATTATTTTTCAAGTTTAGTAAACTTCAAATAGTATTCATTAACATTTCCACACCATATTCAAGAATTCCAAAACACCATAAATGTGAATTATCAACATCTTTTAAAAACATACCTGAAAAAAAGGGACTTCATTGTAAATATATTGCTGGAGTTTCCAAGAGACTAAAAACTGTATGACTAATATAATGGTATTAAAAGTACTGCTTTCCCCTTTTTCTACACTGTATTTCCTATCATTACCCTGGTATTTCAAAAAAGCATCTGCAGAGATTACTAATACAGTTTCTGGACATGAAAGGCGGTGTGAAACACCAAGCAGGGCTGGACTCAATCCGCTTCTTCCTGATGAGTTGATTCTGATTTAAAGTACTAACTTTTGCTAACACTGCCATTATATATTGGCAATAAAACTCCACAGAATAGCTCTTGCTACAGAATAATTTAAGAAGAAATATTTTTAATTATATTTTCCTTCAGAATTATTCTTAGTCCAAATATATAGCACTGTAATATCAACAAAAATATTCCATGAGATGAAGCTTGATGCCAACTATGGTATGTGTATCTTGTTGCAGCAATGGTGGGTGTTACTGGGAGAAGACAAGGCTTTGATGTTTTTCCTAGTCTATACAGGCTACCACTATGCTCTACTATTCTCACAGTCAACCAGCTCTTTCCTCTAAAAGTTCCCATAAACCTCCCTGTTTCTCTGATAAGAAAGGACTTAGGTCCATCCAAAGAGAGATCTGTTCCCTCTGCTAATTCTTTGAAGACTTACTCCTTTTCAATGCCTCCATCCTTATCTTTCAGTTTGTCCTCAGAAGGTGTGTGCTCCTTCCCCCTTTCCTCTTCCATAGAGCTCACCCATCTCCTTTTCTGTTCAACACACAAAACTTGTGCAGACGAATTCCAAGATTAGTCCATTCTTCATCCTCAGTTCACATGTGGTGCTCTCTTTTTTCCTTAAATTATCCTAGACAGTTCTTTTATGAGGTGCTCTTCCTTGATTTTCCCTATGTTGCCTCCACCTTTGTTCTCTTTTCATGATGGGGAGTGAAACTAATTGTACCTTCTGACATTGGCTTATAACAAGAGGAAAACCAACAGAATAATGAAGAAACAGCAGGAACCTGTGGCAATTATGATCATCAGAAACAATAGTCTCATGCTCCAAGATTGCAACCAAAATGGCAAATTCGTGCATTTTCCTTTAGCCATAGCTACCTGACAGAGACAGGTACCCAAGCAAGTTCCAAAATCCATTTTCCAGGCTAGTAAAATTTAAAAATAAACACCCTTGGAAAATCAGTTATTTATTGCACACAATATTAAACATTCTCTACCATCATGTATATCTTCTGCCTCAACTCTACTTTTTTTAATTTTCTAATGAAAGATTTCACAAATTTACACTTTCTTTTCACATTTTCCTCTGAACAAAGTAAAAATTATAAGGCAACAAGCTTTGGGTTTCTTGTTTCTGAAGTCTGTTGTAGCTTCATTTTAAAATGGCCTTTGTCTTCAGCTTTTTTGTTCTTTCCATGGGATTTGTTTAGGCAAACCTCATCAATTAGAGGGTTACATTTTAAAATAGAATTGTAATATTCCTCAAAGTAGATAACATTTTTATGGTGTACCTTTCTGATGTTTTTTGCAATATAATTTTGTGGAGTCATTTTCTTATCATAAAGTCAGTACTAAGTAATAATAAAAATGCAAACACCCATATTTACAAGCTCCACTCTACCATGTGTTACACACTGCAGTAATTAAACATTAACTAGCAACATGAAATCACAGTAGCATGTGTTCTCCTTCTCTCAAAGGACTAATACAAGGGGAGAAGTTTTTTTCTTTAACAGTTATCTTTACTAGGTTCTGCTTGTCCATTAGAACTCTCCCTAAGGCTTTTATGAGAGACACAAATTTCCACAAATTCAGCTCAGTTCACATCATTCCAGATTTCAAAATATTTATCCAAACTTGGTAACATTCTTAGAACTGTAAGACAGGAACTAAAAATACCTGAAATATTAAAAATGCCTCCTTATGGCAAACATCTTAAGGTAAGGAACCTCTTGCCCTCTCTCTCAGCATTTAAAGGATTTTATACTTCCTGAACTCATAAAAGGAGAAAAAAGGTATTTTTTTAAAAGTCATCCTTGTTACACATTGTAGCTCTCATTAAAATTTGGCTTATTCTTCTTTTTAAAATGGAATACTTATGTTAATTATTATATGCATACTCACGCCACAGAGTTTTGAAGAGCATATTATGCTTAGGACATAATCAAAAAGTTTAAGCAGTAGTGCAGGAAAAAAATTATTAACAAATATTACAACTGCATCCATAAAAATGAAACTAAACATGTTTTTGACACACGTTTCTTTCCAGGTTTTAATGAGCAATGAACATCTATATGAAAGAGAGTATTTCTCTATTATAGGTACAGAGGTAAAACATTGTGTTAACATCCAGGAACAAACACAAAACTTGGGATTCAACCCAAAAAATTTGCATTAGCTTTCAGCTGCTGGATGTAACTATGATAACAGAGTGTGGATTTTTTTTTCTGTTATATTAAATGGAATAAGAATAAAATTATGCCTGCATTTCAATTTGTTTCCTAATATGTAGATTAGATTTGTCACTCCCTTCCTCTGCCACAGAAAATCTAGGAACTCTTTCTTCCATCTATAATATACACAGAATATGGTATTCTCAGGAGTTTGACATTAAGTGGAAAGTAAGCCATTTGTTTTTTCAGCTGGAGAGTTTGTTTTCTGCTCCATTTTCCTGAAGACAGTTACTCCTCCCTTCAGTGCTAATGTTCTGGGGACAGGTATTAGTACTGTTAATAGTATATGAACTATGTGTGGTCCGTGGGGATACAATTTTACCTAGCTTGTAGTTTTTTTATGAACACATGATACAATGAACTTATAAAAGCACTCTCATTAATTTCTTTAAAACACTTGGAGAAAAAACTCATTGTTTTTCAACCACCTAGTACACTGTACATACAGTCACTTTTCAATAATAAAAATAATCAGCTTCATTACCTTAGAAATTTCCAGAAACAGAATACAAACTGTCTTCATTCTTGTACGTCTACTCAAAGAACAATTAAAAACAAGGATAGATATACATTTATTTTCAACTATAAACTTAAAGTCCTTTCATTTTGGGAATCTATATGAACTTAATTCACTGAAGACATACTATCATTAGAGAAAAATTCATTATAGCTACCAAAAGAATAGATTTTTGAAGAAAAGTGCAGGACTCTAGTTGAGGTGAATGTGCGACTATCTCTATTCATGGGGAGGGGGTAGTATTGCTCTGAACGAGCTAAAACAATAAGTGGTATTTGAACTGCTGGTTGAAAGGTAGAGGTACTGGTAATCATTATTTCCCCTTGTTTGTTCAGGACCTTCCAACAAAACAAACAACCTTTTTGTGATTGGATTGACATGGTGTTAACAATGCATTTAATGCCCAAATCAGTATGAATACAGGTAAAGCTCCTGCTAATACCAGTACCAGGATGTTAAAGCCACCTATTTTCTAAGCAACTCTAAACAGGCACACATAAAAAAAAAAAGTCAAATCTTCCCTCCTTTAGCAAATAAAGCTAACATTCACCAGACCACGTCATATAGCAACCGGAGGTACTGTATGAGCCATACAGCCATCTGTTAAACGCTTGCCTACTGTACCTGCAATCTTTTCTGCAATCTTAGCTTCTGTAGCTCTCTCTTGCAGTTCCAAGTCCAGTTTTATTGTCTCCAGCTCCTTGTCCTTTTCAGAGAGCTTATCCTGAAGCTGAATTGAACAAATGGACAGTAAGATTCTTACCTGGCTGAAACAGTCAACCACAACAAAATTTTAAATAGTTTCTTGCCCCCAATATACAAACACTAAGCAATACAGCAGAAATTCAATTAAATACATTTATTTATATATTTAAAGAACAAATGTTAAAAATATCTTTATTATCTTCTCCATCTTGGTCTGCAAGACAAACAGCAATGTGCATGTCATTGTTTTCACTTGAGATTCTTTTCTTCAGATACCACCAGCTGTGGTCCTTCTCACTAAGGAAGTTCTGAATTACATCCAATATAATGCAGGTGGTGTCCACATGAATAGCCTATTTCCTTAAATAGCCTATTTCCTACCCATTCCCCCCCGCCAAGAGTAATGACCTTGTAGCTTGAAAAGACTGTGGTGTAAATGCACAATTTTTCATATGCATTGCCAGATAGAACACAGGTGCTTTCTCACATATCAAGGCCTTTCTTTTAACTGGGAATTCACTAAATCTGTTCTTGGACAGTTGTCTGAGCTTGCCATTGAATATTCAGTGACACTTCATAGAAAGACTAAAGACTTTTCTGTTCAGGCACATACAACTGTTACTAGAGCTAGAAGCAATGCAGTGTGCAAGTAGGATGGAATTTTCTTCCATCCTTCTAAGAGAAGATAACAGGGCACATTCATTATCTGGACCACATGTACCAGAAGCACAAGCTCCAGATTCTATTCATGAAAACCTGGCCTCGGTTTTGGTCCTCCTTGGACCTGTTGCTGATTAAAAAGGTCAAAGGGTAAGATTTTTTTAATTCCAGAGAAGCAGTTGTGAAGTAGATACTCAGAATCAAAAATGACAAGATAGTTATTGATCAGTGCACTAAATAAATAACAAAACTAAATTAGGAACAGTTTAAATTCTATGTTTTGTAAGACAACTATAAAACAGCAAATACTGTGATCTGAATTGTACCTTCTTATTCTCGGCCCTCAGAGTGTCCAGTTCTTTTAAAAGGAACGCAGTTTCTGTTTTCCCACCTAAATTTGCAGCATCCTTCCACGAGGATTTAAAATCAGGAAGCATCCTGTTAGGCTTTCTTTCTACAGTGCTGTGTTTAAAAGGGGGGAAAAAAAGTAATGCAAAACCACTTCCTCCCCACCTCCAACCAAAACACAGAAATAAATTATCGAAACTTGTTAACTATTGCAAATGTATTAAAGTAGCCAGTAAAAGGGGTGTCCTTCTATCACTTCTTAAATCTTTAATTCTGAAAAAAAAACCAAAACCCACAAAACCAAACCAAAACTCAACCAAACCTGTAAATCTTGATTAGTAAATAAATATACTATAGTAGGAAGGCATAAACCAGATGAATATAAATTGGCTATGAAGCCTATAAACAAAAAATGCTTACAGAAATCAAATATTAAAAACCTGTGCTTAACATGGACTGACAAAAGTAATGAAATATTTGAGGATCAAATTGATGATCACATTAAAAGAAACCAAATTCTTTTGATAGGATGGACAATTCCACATAAAGTAAAATGAGAATATACAGAAAACAAGATCTAGGATTTAATCTTTAAGATATCTGTAAAATGATGGTGTTATTCTAAACATTATAACTGACAACAGGAATTGTATACTGGTACTGTATACCACTCAGATTTTCAAAACTTCTTAGCCATATTCAGGGAAAATGAAGACAAGAGTCAATGGCCACAAAAATTCTGTCTCAAGGTAAGACTTTTCTAAAACTCCTTGGCTATCCATTTATGCAGGTAACTCAGATCTAAGCAACCTGATCCAGTTAAAGTGTCCCTTCTTACTGCAGAAGCATTGGACTAGATGAGTTCTAAAAGGTCCCTTCCAACCCAAAGCATTCTATGACTCTGTGCTCTCACTTTAAGATGGTAGCAAAATCAGTAGATGAATGGATTAGAAGGGGGATTAGCAAATATTTTTAACATTTAAAAATATTTGTTTATAGGCTTCATATTCTATGAGTCATAATACATAGCCATAGAAAAGCTATACCTTCTGAACTCCTATTTCTACTGTATACATTACTTTCATTATGTGTAATTCACATCCTAGAAAGAAAAGGAAAGCTGTCTGTTGCCCCAAAGAGTCATTCTCTTAGGTAGACAGTTGCTTGTATTCAGTCACTCCTTTCTTCACCTGCTTCCATTGGATTTATTTTCTCTATAGTTCTTAAGGAAGGAGGTTAAGATCTGTGCTTGTTGTGTAAAGCCACAGATACCACTAGACTTTTCTAATTCTGTTCAGCATGCATTCTTAAAATTCTCTGGAGAGATCACAATCACTGAAATAGTTGCAGTGTTTCACATACACCATTGCCATAATCGCATTTTATATCAGTGCTAGAGAACACAGGGGTGAAATGCTGCATTCAACAAGGAAAGAAGGGCAGATAGGATGAGTAAGTAATAAGCTGACTTCTCAGTTAGGAAGTAAATTTCCCCATCTTCATACAAAATCCTGTATGGATATTGTCTACAGTTTAAATCTAGAAAAATTAGATAAAAGGATATTGGGTTTTACCTTGATTTTTCAGGACTGGAATTCCAATAAATTGAGGCTGCTCCTCGTTGACTGGTTACTGGCAAATCTGAAAGTTTCAGTGCTTCAGCTTCTGTCTGGATGAAAAACCCTGGGGTTTTTTGAGAATTCTGATGAAAATGAAACTCAGAGAAGTCATCTTTTTTCTGTTCAAGGCTGTGTATTTCTAATTGGAAATAGAAGCAAAGACATTTTTTTTCCATCTGGAGAAGGAAGCACAAACTTGAGATTTCTTATTTGAAAATAGCTTGATATATTCTTATTTGTAGCAGGAAGGAGAAAGTACTCTAGTTGCAGATTCACAGCTTCTTGATCCCAGTAAAGAACGACAGCTGTGTTATATAGAGCATTAATGTAGGAGTTACTATCTAATTACTGAATTCATCTCATGGAAACATGATGAATACAACACTATTTCCCTAATCTCTCTTCTCCTTAAATGATCGATAAAAAAAAAATGCTGACCCCCTGAAATTATCTACCTATCTTTGGTAAAAATCAGTTATAACCTAGTGAGACACAACAAAGTTCTGCTGTGGACAGGGAAATCCGCAGGTTGTGAACTGGACACTTACACAGAGGTCTTTTTCTAATCCATTTTGTCTACAAAAGGAGTATCAGTGAGTTGCAACAAATCTGAGGCCCCATTATTCACTCCTGGAGAGTGTAAGGTATGGGCTAATACAAATAAACTTGAAGAATGCAAAGCACAAACTGTGCTAAAGGAAAAAAAAATCTGATTAAAATGTTGAGTGTGATAGTTCTCTTAAGCTTGGCTACTAAGTATTTTTAGGACATATTTCAGATATCAAGGTATTTAAATGAAAGTAAGATCTACATACCAAGAATGTTCTTTCACGAAGTAAGAATAAGTAATCTTTAATTAGAGAACTATGTTAAAAAGAGAGGAAGAGGCCTAAAAGAGCTGCAAATGGAAAAACATGCATATATTCTTCATTCTTTTACTTAGATTAACAGAGAACAAACTCTGGAGCTTCTACTCATTTAATAGACTTAGTGTTTATAAACATTTTGGATAAATTATACAGCATGCATTCTTTGATCCATCTTATTACTTTCTCCTCAGCAATAATGAAAAACTGTCTATACAGTTGCATGCATCTACAAATAGCTCAAAAATACACAACCAGTATCAAGGTATCATGGTGCATGTAAGACACAAAAGCACATATTCCAAGTAAAAAATACTTAACGCTGTCTCTAAAACTTGTTGCAACAAATTACTCTTTCCTTGAAGAAGCAAAGACAAAGCCAATGGGATGGGAAACATCCCAAAGACACAGAGAGATGTCCTGTGGATTGGCTGGAGTCAGTTTTAACATGTTCTCGTACAAAGCTATGTTACTACTTTCAGAAAACTTTTTGAACTTGCTGCTCAAATGTGCTCTTGTTATCTACTTCAGCACAAATCCACTTTCCAGCCACTCTACTCCAAGTATGTAGCACTGCATGGTGTTGTTGTGACCCAAATGCAGGACCCAGCATTTGGCCTTGTTGAATCTCATCCCACTGGCCTCAGCCCATCGATTCAGCCTGTCCAGATCCCCCTGCAGAGCCTCCCCACACCAAGCAGATCAACACTCCCACCCAACTTGGTGTTGTCTGCAAACTTACTGGGGTTGCACTCGATCCCCTTGTCTAGGTTATTGATAAAGATATCAAACAGGACTGGCCCCAGAATTGAGCCCTGGGGAACACCACTTGTGACCAGCCACCAACTGAATTTAACTCTATTCACCACAACTCTCTGGGCTTGACCATCCAGCCTTTTTTTTTATCTAGCAAAGAGCACACCTGTCCAAGGCATGAGCTGACAGCTTCTCCCGGAGAATGCCGTGGGAGACAGTGTCAAAGGCTTGACTAAAGTCTAGGCAGACTACATCCACAGCCTTTCCCTCATCTACTAGGTGGGTTACCTGGTCACAGAAGGAGATTAAGTTGGTCAAGCAGACCTTTCATGAAACCATGCTGGCTGGGCCTGATCCCCTGGTTGTCCTCCACATGTTGTGTGGTGGCACTCAGGATGATCTGGTCCATAACCTTCTCTGGTACAGAAGTCAGGCTGACAGGCCTGTAGTTCCCAGAATTCTCCTTCCAATCCTTCTTGTAGAAGGGCTTCATAATGGCTAGCCTCCAGCCATCTGGGACTTTCCTGGTTGACTAGGACTGACAATAAATGATGGAGAGTGGCTTGGCAAACTCTTTCACCAGCTCTCTCAGTACCCTCAGGTGGAGCTCATCCAGCCCCATAGACTTGTGTCTAGGTGGAGTAGCAGGTTGCTAACTGTTTTCTCTTGGATTATGGGGAATTTATTCTGCTCCCTGTGTTCCAACTCAAGGGGCTGAGTATTCCAAGGATAACTGGTCTGACTCATAAAGACTGTAGTAAAGAAGGCATTAAGTACTTCAGTCTTTTCCTCATCCTTGGTGTCAATGTTCCCTCTCACATCCAATAAAATGATGGAGATAGTCCTTGCCCTCCTTTTGCTGTTAATGTATTTGTATAAACAAATATGCTATTAAACTAAGTGGCAATAATAATCAATGCACTTCAGTGCTTTTCCTCATGCCTTCAGCAAATTGTGTTGTGAACTAATTATCATTGCTGCAGAGACACACTGGGGAGTACGTAGCATTTACAATAATCAGGCTGCACAAGGAACATCAGAGAAAGGGTAAAACAGCCTTGCAAGTTATGGCAAAAATGCAGTAGTTTTCATTAAGCCATATCACCACCACTGATTCTTGTTCTTGAGTACACTACACAACTTATTTCCCTATAAAATAGAACCAGTTCAGTAGCCCAGATTAATATTTCACTATAGGGAGAAGTTGAACACCTGATCTTCTGTATGTATTTATCTTGAATGAATAGCTTGTTCACATTGAGGGAAAGAAAGCAAATGTTAGGAAGAAGGAATATAAAGACACTCAAATTAAAGCTGGGAATTGATTGTGAGGGATGTAAGGGGAAGATAATGCTGTCATGGCTTGAAATAGTAAAGGCAGAACAGAATTCAATGTTGTTAAGCTTGGAGTGGTTAAAAAGTCAAGTATAATCATTGAACCTAACACATTTTGCAAGCAGCCACTATTTGTCATAGCTTCTTAGAAATGGGGGATTGGCACATCAGGGAAAGCATAGTATTAGAGAATCCTGTACCACCACTGTTAATATGGAAAGAATGTTGAAGATAGATACAAGTGTACAGAGATGCAGATTCACCTATAAGGCTAAGAAGGCAGTAACTTCCTTTATTATATCAGCCATTCTGTCATCCAGAAGCTGGTTTATAGTCTTTCAGCATACTAGCCAAATTGCACTGATCAGCTCAGAGGTTTGCAGGGGATCTCCATGGAATAACAATAAAGGAAATGAACAAAACACAACAGAACATGCATGCACCACAAAATACATGGTTGGCTACACATCTGCCTGCAGATGAGTATGGGGACATTGGAAGCCCTTGGTACTCCAAACCAGCTTTGAGTGTAATAGTACTTATTGCTTGCTGCCTATAGCTTCCTAGTATTTGTTTTAAGCTGATCTATAGTACAGGCGAAGCATATTCTCATCTGTCTGCAAAAAGACTGCATACCCTAGAGGAACAATGCTAAGAGGCAGAATAGGAAAAAGAGGAAAGCCAGGAAGGAAGAGAATGAGCCATATACACACTGGGAGCATAAGCAAAGCCAACTGCAAACTCAGTAGCTTATTCTTCCTACGTGACACTGTCAGATAAACATTTCAAGAAACGCAAAAATCTCCATTGTGCTACATTCGAGGAACTAACTGCAATCTCAATTACTAAAACCTCCCAAAATTCAGTGACTGACAAACTAATTTACTGTTAGTCATGTCTTTTTGTTCTTAATCTAAACAGCACAGCTTCAGTTTCTATGTATCTTTTTTGTTTGTACTATACCAAAACCTTTGATTTTCAAACACCAAGATAGAATAACCACTATCCAACAAAACTATCAAAGCAAAAAGCCACCCTGCCCCTATACCAAACTAACCTATTCCCACTGGAATAAAATGATGCACTTACTACAACCTAAAAATATTTGCTTTTGCCCTCACCTGCAAACCACACATCTATGTCAACTTGCTACAATAACTGCCAGGTATGCAGAAACATTACTTGAAAATTACATTTTTATTTTCAGTGGGCTAATTGCTATGCTTTGTTAGCATGTTAATAAAATTACAAACATTTCTGGAAAAGTAATTTTTGAGCATGTGTGTATGACAATGCACACACACCTGCAAGTGTTCTATTCTAATAAGCTGTTAGGACAAGACAGTTGCCTCATTAATGAAAATCAATTTTAATAACTTCATGTAAAAAATGTATTATGGAATTGTTTAAAGATCATAACATCTAATGCCACTGAACTTGAATTCATATATATATACACTAAATAAATAGAAATTAAATATTTACGTCTAACTGAAAACTTGAACCTGATAGCCACTAACTTCTCAAGCTATGCAAATGAAATTAGTTCTATGGCTAAATATTCCTTCATGAGCTGAAAATGATGAATCAGTCTTTTTGTCAAAGACAAACATTCTTCCAATCAGCTCTATATCTACTGGAAATTCTATGAAACAATGATTGTGAAAGACTCAGCCTGCTCAACAGTGCGCCCTTTACTGCATGATTAAAAGGTGTAAATGCTGAAAATGAGTGGGAAACCAAAACTAAAGGGTTTTATAGGCACAAATCCGCAAAGAAAGAAAATCAGGCTGTTGGAAGAAATTCAATCCTATTGCCTGGCATAAGTGGAAAGAAAAGAGCTGGTTTAGGTTTTATGTATTTTCAGGCTGCCTGTTCCTTTTTCATTTGTATTTGAGTTGACAGAGGTGCAACATACATGCATATCTCAACAGGTATTCACTATTTTTGACTTCTTTCTCACTATTTTTATCTTTCCCACAATCTACACTTTCAGAGTTAATCCCAAAAGATGCTGTACTTAATTTTCAAGGAGAATATAATTCCTGTTTCTGGAAAAGATTACAAAAGCTCAGTACAAAAAGTACAAGGTCAATATACATTTTCTCCAAAACAAACAAACAAGGAAAAAATGCAGCTTTACTCATCTTTGGATTTACTTATGTTAGCAACTATTTAGGCCCCTCCAGTGTGGCACAGAATAGTGAAAACCAACAACCTGCAACTAACAGCAAATGGTTGTCCCTTAATGACTTACTTTTTCTCACATTTTAAAAAACCTGGGCAAACTTTAAGATGATTATTCAATAGGACTCTTAAGATCTCACTAAATAACTTCCATAGCCTGGCAGAATGGCAGTCACAGTAACCTGATAACAAACAGAGATTGAGCTCAGAGTACTTTTGTAATACAAAGCTAATTCCTTTTATTTCTCAGTGCTCTGCCCAGCCAAAACGCCACATATAACCAGCCAAGCCCTTGGCAGTAACAAATAGGAAACCATCACGCAGATACACTGTACTCTCAGTGCCCCAATCATACTTATCTGGGCCCTGCTAAAAGCAACATGGGTCAGCTCAGAAGAATGAGGACTATCAACTTACTTTAAACTAACTCTTACTCAGAAAGCTTCTAGATTTTACACTGAGGGCATCTGCTCTTATTTTAAGACACAAATAACAGAAGTTCACTTAAATACGGCTTGAAAAGAAGATTTTCTGGACACTCTCACTTTGTAAGGGATGCATAAACACTGTGATAGTCATTTTAATGCCATGAAAACTGAGGCACACAGTAATGGTGTAACTGGATTGAGGTCATTGAGCAAGCCATGACAGAAGTGAAACTGAAGTCTGAGGCACTGTATCCATGCTGTATCTTGGAGCCTGTGCTACCTCACTAGTGGCCCCTCCTACTACTGTATCCTCCTCAGAGACCTCAAATTCTTCTCTCCTGTATCAGAGAGGCTTTAGCAATTCATTTGTATTAGATTTCAAGAAAGGAAACCTCTCCCTTTTTATTTATGAATGACAGAGTAACATTTACACAACCAAAAATTAAGAGAAATTTCAAGTAACTGAAGTGGTACTCTTCCACACTCCTCTGGGATGGTAATTTTCATTCACATGACAGATTACAGTGTTTCTATACTAAAAGACAGTGTGTAGTGTACAGTATATACAAACTTCCTGTAATTTCAATAGTAGACAGAAGTTAAATAACTATATTTTTTCTACATTAACTATCATTCTAATACAGAGAACTTCCAAACAAAACTGTTTTAGAAAACAGTCAGGTTAACTGAGCAATACAATTCAGATGCTTGATCTCTAGTTATAGCTAAGCATTTAAGTTGTCCAAAATCATGATCTAAGAGAACAATGTATTTTTATTGAAATTTATTGAGAAAGTTCTCTGCAAATGAAGTAGGAATAACCCAAACTATATTTTACATGTCTTATTTTGTTCTATATCCCATGGCATCCATACACACAAAAGAGGCTTGAAAATATTTTGTATGCTAAAATATTGACAAAACTCCAAAGTTTAATGTTTCATTTCTTAATTCTCTAAAAGAAGCTAAATAGAACAGTGAATTCATTCTGTGTTAGCAGTTTAAGTGGGGGGACATCTTTGTTACTTTGAATGCTTCTTTATTCACCTGTACTTGTGTGGAGCCCTGCTAACATCTTTTAAAAAAGAAATAAATTGAGAAGATTAAGAACAGTTGCAGTTATTCTGGCAAAGGCAATTTTTTACAGTTTTCCAAGGATTCCAATTACTTTCGTAATGATGTTTTGCATGTCTGTCTCTCTAAGTCTTTCGCCCTCCTATTTTCACACAGTAATGTGTACAAACCAGTGAATATTTAAAATAGAAAAATGCTTCTAAGTCTTTAAAATACATGCCCAATCATTATTTTGGTATTCAGTGCAGCTAATTGTGATGCAATTATTAGTGTGTAAATACCAGACACTTCATTTGGCATTCTATTCTCCGCTTGCAATTTACTAACATATTGTTATTTTAAAATATTAGACTCTGAGAAGACATCAGATTTTCATTGGATTGGTCTCACACTTGGAAAAGCATTTTTATATTTTGAAAGCATCAAAACAGCAGAATCTCCAGGCAGATACTAAGTGGGATTCACTGAAACACAATGTTAGTTCTAATGGATGGATGATTGTGTTTGGTCTTTTGAAACTTTGAAGTATAGGTAAGTCTTGATCACACAAATTAATAAATCCTAAAGCTGGAGTTAACAATAACCATTACACCCAAATTCTGCAGCTTAGCCCAGCCAATTTTTCAAAAGGTCAGGTTGTGAACTGGAGAAGATCAGGGAGGTCCACCGCATAGCTTTGTTGCCAGGCATCTCTCGTCTGGATTGTTGCAGGCATTTATTAGTATTCGTCAGCAGACTCAACAAAGCAAACAAGAAATTCAAGCACGAATAATAAAATGAAATGCTGCTATATAACCCTTTGTCATTCAGCAAATATGGGACTTTTTAGCTACATTGTTCCTAAACCTGGGTTACTACTTTAATTTTTCTCCACAGTGCTGACTGAATGAGTATGCATGTGTGTTAAATGCAGAGCTCCCTTAACAACTGCAGGACTGCCATTTAATCTGTTGGTAGATGGACCATTTCCTGTGGGAACTCTAGCTATGATTTCCAGATCCACCAAATAAATCTCAGATTAAGATTCCAAATGAAACCTGCCTTTGGCAGATAAAAAATGTCAAGATGGATATAAACAGTAAAATTATAAATTATCTAGGTGTTGCACGATGACTTGATGTGCGTTTTTTGTTTACACTTTTGCCGATATCACAACTATACAAGGCATTCATCAAATGTCACACTTTCATAATATTGGAGGCATCATTAAAACTGTTTGGCTAAGGACCTTGAAGTGTTTAAGCAGTAGCTCAAAAGTATATTTGTGCAAAGTAGAAGAATAAATTTACATATCAGCAGCAGCTCATAAGGGATGGGTAAATATTCTGTTTATCTCTCATTGTAATTCAGGTTAGTTTAAATACAGGGTTTCAGGATATCATTACAGCCTATATGGAGTTATTACATAATTTCCAAACATAGTGTCTGCTAGAGTTTTACTAAGCATGCTGTGTTTATGTTTTCTAAACCAGCTAAAAACAAAGCAAACCCTCCCATCCCATTTTTCTTTGCTATTGTCATACCAGACAATTGCTTTTCACATATAACCTCTTCCATTATCTAAATCTTAATGATCCAGAACTTCCTTTTATCTAGGCAGGGTCATGTTTCCTGATGCCCATTAATTATAGTGAAAATTCTCTTATCCAAATGTACTCAACCTCCCTTACCACAAACAAACAACTAAGGCTTTGTTGAATTATGGTTCTAAACAAAATCCCAGAAAACTGCAGCTTTAGTAGTAAAGAAAAAAATTGTAATTTGAAGTGTCCGACATAAAAGAAAGGTCACTGTGCATAAAGTGCTAGCAAGACATTTTGCCCACATACTCTTTACTCCAGGTAAATGGTCTACTAAAGATGCAGGTCAACTCTCAGGTAAGAGTCCCCAGTGCACTCCCTGGAGAACCTATTTTTAATTATTTGTTGCTGTTGTTATGTCTTTGCTCTGATCTTAAGCTTCACTCTAGTTGTTATTAGAACAGAAGCAATGAAGGTTTCTAAAGAAAAAAAAAACAACCCACCAAATTCCTCTTGTGTTTGTGCTAGAGGTCTTTTAAACCTCCTTCCAAAGCATGATACAAAAATTACTGTGGCAATAAGTGCTGTTCTCTATGAAGCAAATCTCAAGATATTCTGAAGTTAGCTGTATCTATACTTTAAACACTTGAGTGAGTCAGTGTCATACTTCAAGGCGTGCATTCTCCCCATCTTTGGTGCTTGCAGTACACATTACCAGCGTACTATAAAAGGTCTAACAAAATCATAATTCACAACATTCCACTGAGCCAGGGCCAGGCAGATACTGGATATTTAATTGTGCTTTTGAAGAGGAGCCTCTCTGCATGCAGCCCGGCCAGTAATGCACTGTATTTTACCATTCAAAACGTGCAAAGAAAGAAATGGGATCAAAAATGGAGAGATGAGAATTTATACACATGAAAAAGTGATTATATTTACAGGAAAGGCCAGATAGTATTTGATGATTTTTCAGTTATTAGCTCCTTTTGTCTTTGAAGTCATGGCACACTATTCCCTCTATTTCCATGCAAGATGTTTCCTTCATCTTCCATATTTAGTGTTGTTCAACAGTTACTAGCCACTCTTTCTGTGTTTGACTCATGCAAGATCATCCTCTTAACCTCTCTTCTACTTCCTATACTGTACAGAGAAACCTCCAACTACCCTTTTCACTTTACAAGGGGATCTCCAACAGCTAGCACACAGTGAGTTTGGTGCTGAAAGCACAACACACATGGAAGGCACTAATCAATAGAACCATGTGTGTGAAGAGGACTCTGCCTCTGAAGATCACGTAGATTCTTCTGCACACACACCTATGTAATATCCAAGTCATCTTTCTTACCCAGGCAAAGAGCACTCCTTATTGCTAAAAGAGGGACAGAGAGGAAGAACTGACTTACAGTATCTCCTGTTGAAGTATGTAAAAGAAGAACTAGACTTCAATATGACAAGTATGATTTATTCTGCCTCTACTACAGCCTTGGAAGAAGAGGATCAGATTTACGTTAGTGTGTACAGCTGTAATGGGTGTATTCTGGAGAAAGAGGAAGCAGCACCTTTATAATTAGTTGCTTTTTGACCCAACTAGAGCATCAGAGGAAAAATCTTTACAACAGATTAATCTTAAATCTTTTTTTACCCCTTCATCTTTGAGCGTATGTGTGCTACTGTATATATAAAGTTACACAAAAATAATTCTAGACTAGAAGTCCTTGCAATTACTATTACAAAACCAAACCCACAAAAAAGGACATTACAATCTTTACCCAACTAAAAAAACCCCCAACTTACTACTTCTAATAAGGAACAAAAGTTTAATTTCTAGGAATTTAGCAAAAAACTGCATGAGGGTTGGACTAGTTGACCTTTAAAGGTCCCTCCCAACCCAAAACATTCTATGATTCTGTGATTTTACTTAATCCACGTATATGACTGTACAATGCCTCAATTAACATGAATGTAAAAGGGACAGTTGACAATTAATGGAATGGATAAATGAAAGTAAATAAATCCAAAAGTATTTCTAGAGAGGTTTTATTTCCTGAATGTTACTACACAGCACAAGAATTAAGAAGTATTTTTGTAAGCAATATACTAGCAAGTATACGCCATGACTATAACAATACAAGGAAAGCTATAGCCAGATTCTTAAGGGAAAGCACCATGCATTCATGCAAGACCAATGCATGCATAAACACATAAGCTTATACACAGACAATTGTCTTAATTGTATTGTCACATGCACACGTATCTGAGCAGCTATATATACACTGAACTTGTCCATTAGCTTTGCATATCCATTTTCCTCATGTGTTTTTCCTGAACGGAGCAAGACTGGAAAACAACAGCTCACCACTAGATAAAATACTTGCTTTTCAAATTTTCCCTGCATAAACAAATTCTGCAGTTCTTTTCCAATCTACATTATCACATCTCTTTAAAGCTAGTCCCCTCTGAACTACATTTTCCAGACACACAATTCTAAAGTATGTTTACAAGCCACACATTTTGTTTTGAAGGATAAGAAATGACAGTGAAAGTGTCTGTATGCATCATAACTAAGAGCTGACATTAAATTCTTACAGGTGAAACTGGTTCATTGACCTACATTTCAGTATGTCCTTTAAGTAGTGGTTTAGAAATACATATCTATAAATATAATATAAAAATATGAAAATCTCCTTTTAAGGAAGCAAATCACTTTGCCATTAAAAATAATCAATCTATCTTGTTTTAGGCAATTTCAGATAATAATTATACAATAATTTTCATTTTGGAGTCAGTAAAAGTATTATTTTTGTGTCAAAACAGACCAAACAGCACTTGATATTCAAGACTTCACCTAATTTCTATCCTCCTCTTAACAATCATAGATGCTCAGAAATATGACACAAGCTAAAACATTACAATATTCAAAGACTGTATAATCCAGAACCAGTATAACTGCACCCATTCACACAGTACATGATGTGAGCCAAATGAGACACAAATTTATCTCCAGTATTTGCACACTCACCACTTTCCTATCGTGGTAACACTTCCAGAAAATGGACATACTGAGTTCTGAATGTATACATAAGTATGAAAAGCACCCAATTTCAGGTTCCCTCTTGTGTTTTCACAGTATTCATGTTTGTGCAGTATTCGTCATGCATGGAAATCCTGCGAAAGAACCAACTCCGCCTGGGTGTAATGTGCTTTCCCCTCACTGCCACTGCAATGCCAAGATATGTGCCTATTTTCCAACAGGAGTTTATCTTTATAATGGACTACCATCCTAGGCTTTCTAGTCTATCCTCCAATACTTTTAATTTGGAAATTACACTGTTTAACGGCCTGCTGCCCCGGCTCCTGATAAATTCTCTCAAGTGTTCTTAGGGAGAAATGAAAAAAAAAAAAAATCACTATCTTCCTATCAAAAACTAGGTGCTGTGGAAATAAACAGTATATTTAAATTAGATACAAACCTAAAATGACCATCCTTACACATAGCCTGTTCTTTAAATGTCTTCAGTCCATGCAGGTATATTACATTCCAAATAACACAGAAAGTTAAAAGGAAAATCTCAACTATCAAGTACTTCAGATGTTCTCCTTATACTCTTCTTTTAAACACTACCTTTCTCTCAAGTATTTTATTTTATAACATCTGTTGACAGGTTACATATTATCCCAAATAACCACCATAAACCTATCACTTCTCTGTACCTAACATTTTTTGCCCCCCCCCTTTTTTTTTTTACAATTCTCGATGCTTGACTGAATTGACATCTGGTCAGCTCAATTTAATCTCACACTTTTTTTTGGACAAATAATTTAATCTCCAACATTTTAGTATGTTATAAAGAAAAAAATGAATAAGTCATTATAGGGTTACTTTAAAAACAGCTTTTAAACTTCCAAGCAAGGAGCAAGCAGGTACAGTAAACTACCAGCTGCAAAAATGAAAGATACCCACAGATGACAAAACAAGCAGAACACAAAAATGGTACAGGCTTCATAGACATTTAAACAGAAGATTAAAACTTGCTTTGATTTTGTAGTTCAATGAGAAAATGCATGAGAATATCTACCAAGAGTACATACTGAACATTATGTTGCTGTAATTTATATATTAACTTTGTCATAAGAAAACATAATGTGCTAATACCCAAATAAAATTCTAAGAAAAAAAAAATTCCTCATCCAAACCAGTATGACAACATGAGATTTATCTATAATTCCTTTTTTAAACATCCCTGGAAATAAAAGCATAAAGAATTATGTGACTTACTAGTAGCTGATCTACAAAGGTGTATTAATTTTACTTTTGTCTATGTAGCTTCTGTTGGCTACACACATACATGTTAGCTTGCAAGAAATACCTTCCTAAACAGCATAAAATATAAACTTAATGCATGAGAAATATGATACACACGAAACTCAGGAACTACCCAGTTTTTAAAGTACCTATGAGCACTAGAAGAACACCATTTCTTGCAATTAGACAGGAAATATTTCACAGAGAATCAGTTTATAGTATTGACTTACCCACTTTGGAAAAGTTAACCTTTTGAACCATTCTTAGGGTATGCTGACCCCTAAAGGTCTAAAAACACTAAATCTGATTAAGCCATTACATACTTAAATTGTCAGAATACAATTCTCCATTACATTACTCCACCACGACTATTTTTGTTTTCAGAGTATATGAATCAAAAACATTTCTAACTTCACTCAGTAATACGTCAAAATTCCATGAATTAAAAGGTGTCTACAACTAGTTTACTTTACAAAATAATACATATGTAAAGGAATTTCTATCTATAAGAAATGCATCATCTCCAAAATGGAGTATTTTTTCTTTTTTCTAAGCAACAGATTCTTCATGCCAAAGAAACTTGACATTATTTTAAGAGAAAGAATACATAACATAAAATTTGAAACTTTTTTTCATCATACACAACCACTTTCTAGAAAAAAATCCATACATCTATGATGTACTGAAAGTTCCCTTCCTATAATTTGCTTTTTCCTCAAATCTACACATTATTATCTAGTTCCAAGCCACTTTCTGACAACTCTCTTTTGTAAAGTCAGTCCATCACATAACGTGCTCTCAAACCCAGTGAAGTGGGTGGGGGGTTTTAGTTGTTGTTGGGTTTTTGGTTTTGTTGTTCGTTTGTTTTTAAAGTTTCTTACATGAAACATAGAAGAATGTATCTAAGAGCAACATCTTAGTCATCCAAATACAAAAAGATTCTTCCTCAACCTGATGGAGATGAAAACTACATGAATCATGGAAGTTCCAAGCTATCCAAGGTGCCCTACTGTCTATGTTCAGTTGAGATGATAATGAGAAACTTGTTAATATTAGCAGATGGCTTAATCTTACTCTAACCAGACGTGAATAGCCAAGGAAGTTACTTTAAGATAGACTTCAGATTTGTTGTTAGCACATTAAGAAAAGAGGTTAGAAAGTAAAGTGCAATGTCCAGACTAAGAATTTAAATAAGACTTAAAGTTATACAAAAACATTTTAAGTAACCCAGAAAATAAAAACAAAACTGATGATTTACATTCCTGCAGCTGCTCTCCTGTTATCCCAACTACTTTCAAGAGTGTGTGTGTGTGTTTTTCTGTACTTTTCCTTTCTTCCAAAGTCAGTCATATCTCAGCAAGAACAAATACATTCCAGTCACTGCCTAGCACTGGTACAACACCTGAGGTTCCTTATTAATATCTTAAAAGTCCTTACCTTTTGACCAGTTCTCCATTTGTTCTTCTGAACTTGTTTGATCTGGCACCAAGTCCAGTTTTTACTAGAAGATTTCAGAGCTAAAATAAAGGAAATTTTAGATAAATAAACTTGAAACAATATATCATAACACCTATACTTCACCTTCATTTGACAGAATATGTACAAGACAAATTATTTAAAAATATTTATAACTACAATAAAGTCTGTGTACTTTAACAGTGCTAAATTATATTTCTCAGTAAAATATTTTTTCTTCACACATCTAATTTTTATAATGGTTTTGTTCAGCTTTCTGTTGTGTGCAATTCATTGAAAAACTTGTTAGCTCATCTTCTTCTAGACTTTAGTCTTGGAAGTACATGCCACTAAGTTCTGCCTAACTCACATTGAGTGGTCCCGCTAGGGGCAGTGAGACTTCTCACTTTGGTAGCTATTACAGATGGTGGCATACGCCTCATTTTACAACATTATTTTTCCTGGTTTCATTTCCTTGATAAAACACAGGTAAAGTGGCCCATGATCAACTCTGAATTTGCAGGTTCTTCTAAACAGCTAAAAAATCCATCTTAATATTTGCATATATATTGCTTCAGATCATGCAGTTAATTACATAGTTACAGTATTTCATATCATCAAAGATCTTCAGGCAACAACCCTCAATACTAAAAAAATAAGACTTAGAGGAAAACATTAGGCTTATCAGTTAATGTTTCTAGTGTTAAAATATATGCTCTCTTATATGTTAAAAATTCAACTATAGTCCATATCTCAAGAAAATCTAAATAAATTTGTACTCTTGCTAACATAATAAGCTCACCACAGATTTTATTACTTACTCAAGCACCTCTTTTAATATGTATTGTACAAAGGACAATTTTTCATCTTTAACAGTTGTGCTTTTTTTGTATGTTTTCCTGCTATATTTTTTCTACATTTGTTGAAATGATATATGTGCCTTGAAGAGGCAGTGGCTGGATCATGAAAATACCCAGAGTTGTCATTGTGCTGATAATGTAGAAGTTAAATAAAACCAAACATCCAAAACACCAAACCTTAAACTCAAGCATATTATACCAACAGACGGTATCTTTCAACTAATAAAGCAACAGAAAAAATCCTTTTCTTATACAACACCAAAAAAAGGCAGATGTTTACACTTTATCTTTAAGATTATATATATTAAAAAATAGAATTGTACAAACACCTAAGATTCAGCACTAACATTTACAATAGACATTCAAGAAATTTTGCTCATATTTGTTGTCAACTATAAATGTGCACGATAAAAAAAAGTGTATGATTTGATGCACTTAGGTCTAAACAAAAAATAACCACTTCATATTGCAGAGTCATATCTTGAGTTCCTTACAAGAAACCCTCAAATGAAGCTCTATGCTTCTTTTGCAGTTCTGTGTAACTGTGTTGATTTGGAGTTCACAATCTTTTCCTAAGTTCCTCATTTACTTTTGGATTAACTGAAAATATGGAAGGTTATTAATATCAAGAAATAGGTTTCTCTCAATGAAGCCATTTCCCTACATATTGCACAAAAAGGTTCATAATAATTGCAGTATTTTAATAAGATTCATATAGCAAGACATGAAGAAAATACGGTATTTAATAACCTCTAGAGTATTTTAAAACATGTCTTAGTGCCTTAATGTGCCTAGTAATATACTATTTAAAAACCATAATTTTATCCCTCCACAATATACAGTCATTCTTCCTCGCCATTTACCCAGCTAATGAATGCCAGCAATTAGTAAAATGTAATCCCATTGCACAATCATTTTAATGCTTTTAGCACTCAGAAAAGTAAACACCAAATTAATACTGCTCAAGCCATATCAGATCCTAGTTGGAAGCAAGCAATTATAGTTCAGCTCCTCAGGTGTAATTAAATGATTGGAATGATTTAGTTCCATAAATGCAAGTTAATTCATAAGCAAGCAACAAATATACTGGGAGTAATTACAAGAAACATTGACAGCCGAAGCAGGGCATGCGCCTTCCTGTATCTGATGTAGGAAAATGCTGCCCTCTCCTGGAAATAATACACACGCACAGGAATAATTGGAGACAGAAGTCAAGAGGCTCATTTTACAGACTGTCTACATAGGTGAAATATGTTCTGCTAATTAATAGGAATTTTCTAGTTTATATATGCAGAAAATAAAACCATAGTAGAAATGAGATTAAGACAATCTACCAAAGTCAGACAGAAAGACAGTTTGGGGCTCCCTACTTTGCAGTATGCTTTCCTTACTATTACAAATAAAAACATTAGTAAATTGAACAACAAAATATTCCACTCACTAAGCATGCAAATTGGTTGTTCTGAACACATAACAGGTATATAACTTATGCACAACACATATATCATTCAAGATGTACCTTTACTGTAGGTACTTCAAACAAAGTATTTTTAAAACCAGAACTTACTGAACGATCATTACTCAGACAATGTTAAACTTCATCATATCAACAACAATCAGAAGCTGGTCATGAAGGTTTTCCCAGAAGGAATCATAAACCAAAATTAAATAGAATTATTATAAAGATTTTCTTCACTTTCATTTGAAGACAAACTGTTAGTAATCAATCTGTCTAATAATCAAAAGAAAATAAAGCTGGAGGTTAAAATAAAGTATACTGGTAGGCTGAGACAAAACTGAAAATACAAAATGAAACTGTAATCCAAAATCTAGAGATAATTTCCTTATTCACTATCTATTTACTCAACTGGCATTAGTGTTAAGACTACTACTTCAACATCATGCCAAAAAAACTAAAGAAAAAATAAAATTGTCCTTATCTGCTGAAGATGCAATAGTCAGATAAAATTCAAACTAAATATTTAAGTACAAAATCACCTATAAATATGAACATAAATTAACCAGTATCTTCTCACTAATGAAAGAAATCCCAGATCTACCTATTTTGCCCTCTACAGAAATAAAAAATGCTTCTTGATGCTGCATATAGGAGCCTGGGAGAAAGTCATACACTGTGGTCAGTATGACTATGTTCCACAAAGGGAAACTGACTGTAAGAAAGCTCAATTCAGAAGCACTTGATCACTGTAAAAGCCTGAAATTGTTCTTTATCAATAGCATTTTTGCATCAAAGTATTTCTTTGTTCCAGATCTTGGTGTATTTCAAAACAAACTCAAGCGGTACACAAATACCTTCACTATTTCTTTACCTACCATGGAAATGAAATAAATGTTAAGAAGTCATATTATTAAAAGTTTAAAATGTACGGCACATTTGCTTTGCCCTTTGATGTCACAGTCCTATTTTTCTATTCAAACCTTGTACACTGTAAGTTAATTGCTTTTGGAAACTACTTATTATTCATGTAAAAATTAATGTGCCAATGTGTTTAAATCCTTTTAAATGACCATTCATGCATCTTTCTTCTTTAAGTACCAATGAAATCTGTCAAAGATATCAATGCAAGATGGTCTTAGAGAAAGTTCTAATAAAGATTTTTTCTGCTAACATAAGATTTTCATTTTCGTCAACTTTACTTAAATTCCATTAATTTTTTAAGCTGCTTGTAATAAATTCACAAGTAAAAAATTTTAGGCTCCATAGTCTGTCATTTGTGTTCCAGCTGACTTTATGAATATTAATAACAGTGTTATCCTGATTAAATAGGCTTCATATAAAATCCCTGTGAATCCTATAGCTCAGACATCTCATTTTTCCAACTCTTTATGAATTTGGATTCAGACATTAAACTGGAAAAAACCTTAAAAACAGATTCAATGGTACATTTGTGTACCCTTAAGCAAAAAATTAGGTGTTCTAATGATTCAAATAATTAAAATTGATAGGACCACATATTGAGACTTCAGGCTTTCTGCAAACATGCAACATATTTCAACTCTAATGAAAACATCAACACTTCACACAACAAAGGATTATGAATCTATTATAAAATAATAATGTCTATCCTTATCCTTACCTTAAACAACAGATGATAAACAACAGATGATATAATGTTAACTCCTCATATACTGAGTGCTGATTTATAGTATTATTTCCCAAATTAGTGGATGCTTAATTACATGAGCATACACATGAAATACATGAATTCTGGTTTAACAGGGGGGCCCAGTGATAAACAGCATTAACTTTTATTTGGTTCATGATTCAGCAAACCCACCTTTTTCTAAAGAATGTTAAATTAAAATATACAGGAAATTAACACTTTCCTGTAAGACTCATACAGCCACAGTTTCAAACTGTCAGTTTCCTTCCATTCTTTTATGTTTGAATTATTAACATCTGTGACAGATAAAAATGCAAAACTAAGATCACTACACTGATATCACTCATTTTTTAAGTAGTTCTAACTAAAATCACAACTTCTTCACTGATTCAGTAATATATTCTGCAAAGACGGATATCAAAATAATGTGCCTTCTAGTACCCTGAAATAGGAACAGATTTTCAGGTCAAAAAAGTATCTAAAAAACATACTGGCTTATTCAAAAGGACAGCATGCCAGTCTGGTTCTAATTACTCATCAACAAAAACCCTTCAGAACTACATAAATACAAGGGGCAAGGTAGGAAGCATACACTGCTTTACTTGGGCAATTCAGAATAACTTTTGTTATAGCTGTGGTAGTAGTCCCACTTTCAGAAGAAAAGAACAAAAGCAACTCGAGTGTCTGGAGAATATATAATATACAAGGGAGCACCCCACAATAACACCAGCTTTCAAATACCAGAACAGTGCTATTGACCCAAGTATTTAGATTAGTGACAGTCTGCTGTAGCTGCCAATACTTTCCCTCCCTGGGCAGGAGATTGAGAAGTCCATCTTCTAAACTGCAGTTCAGTTACCGGCTCCCTCTCCCCAGGAACCAAAATTCTGTTAAGAACCTTCCATATGGAGCCCCAATGACTGGAAACCCCCTTGCCTTGCCAGGTTTTGAAGATAACTATCTAAATCATGGCTTTAGCTGCTGTGACAGGAAGCAAATGCTTGCTAGTGTTGACTGAATTCACCTCTTCACAGAAAGTCCTCGGGTGTTGGGAGAATTTTTCCACAAGCAGGGCTACTCCACCTGCCCTGCCTCTGGTGAGCATCACCCCTTGGAATGGCACTGAGACAGACTTTGTCCACCTTAATGATGCAGTTGACAGTTGCCATTGACAGTAGAGCAATGGAGTCACAGAAAGGATGGAACATCATGTACTTTATGGATAGGGACAAAGAATAAATTTAGTATTATTTTCATGAAATTAATTAGATTACCAGAGCCTCCTAAAATATCCTGAGATGTTTTGCCTCAGGGCAAGCTAAACTGAAAACTTGATTTAGGAGAGTCCACTGCATAAAAACCAGTTACATTCTAGAAGCATTTCCTTGGGAATAAACAGACAATTTTCTTAGCAGAGGTAGATACCAAGTTTTGATTCAGTGACACATTCCTCCACAATAGAGTCACATTTTCTATCTACCTTAAGAAGTTTATGGTAAACCAGAAACCCAAGACAATCCAAAATAAGTTAAAATTAGCCTTGAGCAGTTATAAAAACACTAGCCAAAGAATAACTGAAACATCAATTCAAACATTTGTCAAATATGGCGTAACACCCATCTGTTAGATACTTGAAAGCTATTAAATTAAATATACTTTGATTTTAGTGGTATTTTATTGTATTCTATTACTTCTATATGCTTTTAAGTACAAGTAATTAATGCAAAATATTCTGTTTCCTTTTAAAATACAAATCATAGGCAAGTTGATTAAATTCTTAAGTGGATGAAAGCAGCATGAGTAGTACTTCAATTTTAAAACTCCAGCACCGCTACAAAGACTTCAAGATTTTGGTTTATAGAAGTAACTGGATTATCTGGAATCTTGCTAAAAACATTTTCCCAGAGAGTAGTCATGTAATAATTTCTATTTCTTCTACTGATTCTTGGCCCCAAAGGAGAGAAGACATTTGCAGTTAGTGCCAACTGACCTGCATGAATCAGAAAAGGCATAGAGAAACAGGGCTCAGGTATTTTCACTCTGTTGCTGCAGCAGCTTCTTCATGGTCTCATTAAAAAATTTGCACCTAATGCTTTTAGTTATGTCACACACTAATTCAAACACTACTCATTTCCTAAGTCATGTTTTTTACAAAGGCAAGAAAGGATGCATAAAAAATGTTTCAACTGTTTTAGGATAGGTTTTACCTATTCCTGAATTAAATTTAATTGGACAAAGGACATGTACTTTTCTCTGGTTTTTTTTCTCCCTAATTTCTGCTACTAGTTGTGAGGGGCAAAAGCCCAAATTTTGGCTCGTCACAGCTGCAGAAAGGCAGAGAACTCCCAAAACCACAAACCATCAGATAAACAAGGACCCTCGCTGTGGACATTGTGATAAGGAAAGACCCCAAGCTGTGATCTTCGTAAACAAGTAGGGCCTCTGGGCAGGGCCTTATCTCTGCAGGACGCTGGCAATGACCCAGCATGTTTTTCAAAGCATGAACCCCAAACCTCTATGCATGTGCCCAGACCCTGGGTTTTGAATGACAGGGGGCAGAAGACCCCTGAAGACCCCTGAAGACCCCCAAAAAGACCCCCGAGAGACAGTACTGGGCATGCGCACCACCACCTGGTGGTGGGTGGGGTAATTCGTGGAACATGTGGGGTGATTCCCAGAATGTATGGGACAGCCCCATAAAAGAAGAAGCCTCGACTGGGGAATTCGCTGTCTACCATCGACTGGCCAGAAACCTGCCACCATCCGTCTACCATCGACCGGCCAGCAACCTGCCATGAGCCGTCTGCCATCAACCGGCCAGAAACCTGCCCAGACCAACCATGTTGCCATCTACCGGCCATCCACCCCGCTGCTGCCAGCAACCTGCCAGACACTGGCCAGCTACCTGTCCATGAGAGGGATCCCCTGCCAGCCTGCTGGACTTTTCGTATAAGCTTGCTTGTTCTGCCGCATATTTCTCTGCTTGCTTGCTTGCTTTTTTGCGTTTTTAGGCTTTTCTCTGCAATTTCATCTCCACACCCCCCACCTCAACTGCTGGTGGTAACTATCATCTCCTCTCCTTTTCCTTCTCTCCTTCCTTCTTTCACCCCTGCGTAGCTATTTTTGGGCAAATAAACTGTTCGGCACTTGACTCCGTTTTGAGTCTTAATTCTGTTCCCGAGTAATCAAATGAACCCCGCAAACCAGTCCCTAACCGGCTTGTGACACTAGTTCAGTGTCTTCAAGGCTCAGTTTTCTCTTTGTGCAGTGGTTTATGTGCATATTACATCACTGACAGCCCCATATCTCCTCCTTTCTTATACTCTCTCTCTCTCCTATTAATAACCAAAACAATCTTTGTTTTTATTTTATTTATTAAACAATCTTCAGCATGCCCTGTTCTCATCTTTCCCAGTTTTTAGCTGTCCTTTGTCCTCCATTTCTTTTCTTTATCCTCAGTTTGTCTTCTCTTTGCTCTTCTCTTCTCCCCTTGCCCGACACCTCTTCAGTATGTAAACCACAGAGGACCTTGTAAAAGACTGTGTCTCCTTTTTTTCCAGCTTTTCTCATCTTGGTGTGCATTCTGTGAAGCAGCTTTCTTCTGGGACACCTTCGTTAACATTATTTTCACTCTAATAATGAAACTATGGTATGCTTTGGTTAAGTGTGAAATAGTCAATTCATTTAGCCATTCTTCAGTTTTCTTCTAAATACATCACTGGTCTTGTAACTCAATTATTATATATCATGTAGGCAGTCAGATTTCCATTTCTAAATAGTTTACAACCAGGATGCGATTTCCATAGCCTTTAAGGGTACAGATAAAAAAATATATATTAAACTAGGTGTTGTCTTATCTGGAGCCAAAAGAACATTTAATAGAATACTGAAGTAGAATTGGCACTACACAGCACTGAGAGCTACATGCAAATTATGCTCTGTTGTCAGGTTCATAGCCAGCAAATGGAAGTGATTGCCCCTCTGTTTGGCACTTGTGGAACCACATCCTAAACGCAGCATCCAATCTTACTCTCTCACGGATGTCCTGAAGTCCAGCAGAGAGCCATAAGATGATCAGGATTCTGTAGCACATAACATGACGAATTTGAAAGACTTGAGTTAGCTGGTTTTAAGAAAAGGCTAAAAAAGGTTCGAGGTTTAGCTGCCTTGTAAGCAAATACAGAGAAGACAGATTCTTCTCTTGGAGACAAGCTGTAACTGAAAACAGAGTTATGGGTAAGAGATTCTTCACAGTGGGGAAGGTCACTGGAACAATTTGCTCAGAATCTCTGTGTTGGATACATGCAAAACTCATCTGGATATAGCAACCTCAAACTTCAGAGATGGCCCTGTTCTGAGCAGAGGTGTGAACTGGATGATATTCACAGGTCACTTCCTGCCTACCTATTTTATTATTCTAAGGATTGCAATAAAACAAAACCAACAGACTAACATTCCTAAAATACACTAAATTCTGAGTTGCTTTCTGCTTTACAGAGTATATAAAGCAGTACAGGAAAAAAAACAACTGAGCAGTGAGGCACAACTAAAGATAACCCATGTGGCAGACAGGCAGAATGTTAATGGGGAGAAAATGATGCAGCAGCAGCATTTTGAGCACTTGTCTTGAGTAGCCTATTTTTTTCCAGTTTGCTGGGCGGTAACTTGGTGCCAGATTTATAAACCACTAGTGAAAGTAATAGCATTAAGCAGAAATGGTATTTCTTCTGCCAAAAGCATTCCAATTCAAGTGTTCAGCTGTCTTCAGAGACAGAAGGAAGATCGAAGAAAGACTTAGTGAAGAAGAGGAGGTAACAAACCACTCTAAAGCAGAGAAACTCAGTTTATCCAGCCAACTCACACTTCTCAAAGTACCTTCAAATAGCACCCTTTTTCCTGACAGCAAATGCACTAAAAATAAAAAGCATGAGGGCTATAAACAGTGTGGATATTGGAGCCTGACCAAGAACTATCATGAGCACTGAACATGCAGAGGCTTGTCAGAAACGTGCCAACCTTTAAGACCAAGTCCTGCCTGTGGAGACTGAGAGGGGCCTGTTGATCTCTCACAAGGAAACATAGCTGCACTGTTTATGTATCTGTCAGACTGTTTTGAACAGCATAAGAACACAAATGCACCTCCACTGCTATTGTAAACCCATATATCCAGTGCACTGGTTCTACCCAAACCACTCAAATTCAACAGCATACACTTCAGCTGCTGAAAAGAATCACCTCAGCTGAAATTTTATAAGCTAAAAAGAGCAGAGAAAAAACGCTGACTCCAGATCAGTATTATCTGTTCTTTACAAGAGACTTAACTAATGTGTCATTTTCTTACATCACTATCTGAAGAGAAAGCTATCCTTTAAATAAAAGCATAATTGCTCCCTAAAATATACTTGCACAGAAGTAAGAGCATTGGGACATACAGCATTGCTCAGGTGTGAACACAGGACATTTTGACTCAATAAAAAGTCTCTCCTCAGCTTCTGATTATTTTCCTTTTTTTTCATCTAGCAACTAGATCAAGCACGTACTGTCTTTATTGACTACGAGTAGTAACTTTATCATTGTAAGTTGGAAGGGGAGGGAGTTACAATGGAATGTTCAGGAGGTGTTCAAAGAAGAGCAACAAAGCTGGTGAAAGGTCCAGAGAACAAGTTGTATGAAGAGCAGCTGAGGCAGTTGAGGGGTTGTTTAGTCTGGAGAAAAAGAAGCTCAGCAGAGACTGTGTCACTCTCTATAGCTACTGAACAGAGGGTGCAGCAAGATGCAGCACAAGAGGAAATGGCCTCAAGTTGCACCAGGTGAGGTGTAGATTGGATATTAGGAAAAAATTATTTACTGAAAGGGTTAAAAAATACTGGAACAAGCTGCTCAGGGAAGTGGTCAAGTCACCATCCCTGGAGGTATTTAAGAGACATAGATGTGGCACTTAGCAACATGGTTTTGTGGTAGACTTAGCAGTTTTAGGTTTACATTTATACTTCATGATTTTAAAGGTCTTTTCCAACTTAAAGGATTCTGTGTCACACTAACAATATTTCAGAGCATTTTCAGCATCTATGCATTGGCTGTGTGCTTTACAACATGCTTAACATGTAGGATACATAACATGCTATCATGCGCTGTTTTTTATGATTAGCAGGCTAGTGTTTTAAGAAACTTAATCCAGATGCTTCCCTGAAATTTACTGCAATGTCAAAGAAACCTGAAGGTGAGCTTAATTCAAAACAGCAAGCTACACAACCGGAAATGATCTTGGACCATCAGAGAAGAGTCAGATATATTGAGGTAAGCCAGGAATCAATGAGAGTCAGAGACGAGTCAGTGAAATTAAGCCTGTTGAGAACATCCAGAATTTAACTGGAAGCCAAAAAATCAAAGAGGCTAAACCTGCAAACATTCAGCACCATAGAATCATTGCACTACTACTTGCTCTTGCACCAGCAAAGGAAGACTAAGAATTGACAGTGATTCCAAAGCAGTGCCAGGAAGATTGGAAAAGAAATTACAAACAAAAAAAAAAGAAAAAAAAGAGGCATTAGTCACACTATCACAGGTATTTCTGCAGTGGATCAAATATACTAGCTTCTCAACCAAACTACTGCAATGGGTTTTTTACATCAGGGAAAGCAATTCTTTATCCTTTAACCCTAGTTTGAAAAACATCGAAAACCTTCTCTCAGCTGAAACTTACCACAAAAAGTTGTCTTTGTCCTGTAGGAAGGAAATATCTTCTGTGAAAACAAAACTAAACACGAAACAACTCCATCAAAAAGTGTTAAAGTTACAAGCAATGGAAAACTCAAAGAAAAAAAGTCTTCCAAAGAGAGGTGCAGGACAACTATGCATAGGCAGAACTGTCAGAGTGCCCATAATGAAAGCTCTGTCATTTTTGTTCTTATTCAACCAATTAAATAGTCCCAAGGTTGTGGGTTTTTTAATGTGTTGTTTTGTTTTTTTAAATAAGCATGTGAATAAATAGATAATTCTCGTTTCTCAATCTTGTTTCACAATCATTTATAATGATAAATAACACAGGGAATAAAAAGTAACTGTCTAGTTTCTTTAGGAAATATTTCTTTCCTGGGTTTTGAAGAATGTTTATTTTAAACCCTTAGTAAGCACATTATTCAGCCAAAACATGAAAGCAATTTACAGTGAAGAAGCTTTAAAGAATTCCTCTGAGAACATAAACTACAAAGAAGTTCATATAATTTGAGGGTTACACAACTGACAGAAAAAGTTCTTAGTAGGGGTTCTGAGCTTTAAAATCACACAGCGAAATGAGAAAAAAATCCTGAAAAAAAAATCAAGACCTAGGATTATCTAGCCAGTTTCTGCAAGATCACTCCATCCATTTTTGTAAAACAAAAAAACCCAAACAAATATTCTTTCTTGCAACCTCAGCATAAATTCAGGTATCTTGCAATCATTATTCCTTGATTCATCAAGCTACATTAATGTTTTCATTACCAAAACACTTGACACCAGAGGTGAAACTATGTGAGAATGCAAAGATTTGAGACAGCAGCTGAATCTTGGCCTCACACCAGCTGCTCCTGGGCAGAGCAAAGGAACTCTAAATCCATTTACTAGATGAAGGAAGAAAAATCCTTCTTTAGCACTTCTGAAACCCAGGCTTATTTTGATGACTGCTTTCTCTTGCACGCAGTCATGCTGAACAGTTTGTTTTGTCAGGTGTTCTGGCCATTGCAAGTTGCACTGCTTGGCATCACTATAGAAACAAAAATTAAAACCCCAAGATTTTATAGCTACATAAGTATAGATAAAACACAGAAAATCTGGCCAACAGTTCAAATATTCATAACAACTCTGACAATGTTCTTAGACACTGGGAAGCTGCAAGACTCTAGAGTTCTACCTCCCATTTCATGGTGAAGAAGCACCTGACAAAGTGCATTAGGATGGCTTGTGTCCCTAATCATAGCACTGGAAAAACTTGTACATAGCATCCCATTTCACAGTTAAACTGGGAGTATTCTGGAATATTTTTTAAAACACATTACGAATGAATGCAGCTTTGTATTAATGTTGTGTTTTCATGATTCCTTGCTGTCAAAGGCAAATCTTAACATATTCAAATTTTAATTGTAATAAAAGGCATGATTTTTCTGGTAAAGTCATGTCACTTTAAAAGCAGTGTCAATGTTCTTCAGTATTCTTCTTTTAATTTCTTCAAGACTTCAAAACCACAATATCTAATCAATTATTTCTGTTTGTAAAAACTTATGCTGGCAAGTCACAGCCCTCTTGTGTTTTCTTCTTATCTAAATGAAGTATTTCACTGTACTCAGTTCTTCAGCTGTATTGTGTATCAGCTGAACAGACAGATTTGGGGAAAAAGGTACAAAGGAAAGGTTGCAGTTTTTACCATAACAATATCCTTTTCCTGCCTGAAAAGTTAAGTGAATTTAACTCATCATACTGAACTTCACAGAGGTATATAACACCATTTTTGTTTTAATCAAAGATATTCCATTAAAAAAAAAAATTAAGCTAAGGAAAAGGCAGTTTAGTACTTAAAAGGTTTTCCACAGAGCTTTCAGGACATGTTGAAAAAAAACACACCTAGTCTCAGACATCCATTAATAGACTCCTCCCTAAAAACCTGTTTCTCAAGACATTTGAGAAGTCCAGAGCCCCTACAACTAGCAAACTCATGCTCTGACCACAGTTTTTTTTTAATCTGATGAGATAGTTTTGTTTTAAAAAATTTTTTATAACCTTAGATAATTTTTATGAACTTCTCTATAACTAAAATTTAGTCTGAATGAATATAGCAACTGAAACAAAATTCTGCTTTTATTTACAGTACACCACTTCTGTAGTAAACAGTGACACTTTTACACAGAATTGTATTACACAGGATTACAGTTAAAAAGTCCATCACTGGGTTGTTTCTATTACGTGTGTGATTTTTAAGACCTGCAGATGTACAGACAACTCTTAATTTCCCTGATCTCTAATGGGCTGAATGGATTCATTATCATAAAGAAAGTATAATGTGTACTGCTAAATGGGTTCTCAATAAAGTATCTGGTTTGGTTTTGTTGTTGTTGAGGGTTTTTTTTTAGTTTTAAGATAAATCTGGAAGTGTATATTATACCAGCTAGAAAACAAGTTACTGGGCAGATACAACTGGAGAGGAACCTCAGTGTGATAGCAGTATATGCTATTTTTAGTAAGTTTTCTCTCATATGTGCAAGACAGTGAATGTTTGCCAAAAGACTTTTACATTCAGGAGGGTTTTTGAAATATGAAAGATACTTTTAAACTATGAAGAGAATTCTAATTTTTTGCCTAATATTTAGTAACCTTCAGATACTGTAATTCCACTTCAGATCCTGGAAAAACATTCTGGAGACAAATATTAGTCTACTACTGGATAGTGAAGAGAAGGAACAAAATTACATTTCAAGGGGAAACTGTTTTAATTAGAGTTACCTTGTACACCTGCACAGCAGTCACCTTCAGTACAACATAGGAAAAAAGTGTTAGAACCCACAACTGTGTTTATTTTTGCTACCATCAAATTGAGTCCAAAAAGCAAGAAGCTGAAGTTTGCTCCCAGGCATGTTTATATCACTCCACATTTCTGCGACAGTAGTGTAGAAAGCTAACTTAAACACCCTTAACTTTTTGACTGTAGGAGTCCTTTGTGAGTGCTCCCTTCTTTTATGCTGTCATGGTGTCACGGAACAAAATAGAGGATTGAGTCCATTCATGCCCTTTCATAGTTGTATTACACTAGAAATGGCCTTATGATCCTGAAAGAAATCCCATTGTATCAAAAAATTAGAAAGTGAGTATATTCTCATAGGGAGCTGCATTTCCATACCTGTCCTTCTGGAGTCTAATTGATCTTTGCCATTTGGAATGACAGCCTGATCTCATGAGAGTCAGACCTCTGCAATCTGATCACCAGGCCAGCAAACAAAAGCTGCTAGGCTACTGCCTGTGCAGAATCTTACAAGTGCTGCACTAGAACTTCATACTTTTAAACCATTTGGTATGCAAAACCCTTTACCTTGAAGCCTACCTGACAAACCTAAGATCAGATTCTGACCCCACCACAGTGGCCCTTCCTTTGCTGAAGCAGAACAAGTTGCAAGCTTACAAACAACCTATTACTTCTAAAGAAAACAAAAGACCCTTCGTAATCCCAGTGCTTACCTAGAAGAGCTGTTCTGTGACACCAGACCAGAACCCTAGGGCTGTTGAATCACACCACTCATCACCACTTCTCTGACATGATTTAGCTCAGGTAAGAGTAGCAAATTCCTGACCTCAGTGACACTGGTATTTTGACAGGAGCCCAGAAAACAGAGTCTGTAACAAGAATGAGATATAGAACTACTTCAGTATAAGGGCAGCTGATCAAAATGTGTTTTGGAAGCCACCTCTGAAAACTGTTCAGCTTGACAAAAAACCTATCAGGTCTAGTAACATTTTTTGTGAAGTAGATGCCATGTCACTCTAGGGCTCAACAGCTCCAATACACTCCATATGGAAAAACCTGTTACTGAACGTTAGAGCCTTTTTACTGAATATTTGTGGCAAGATGAGAGGCAGTCATTTCAGCTAGCTATCTACTAGATGGATAGATGAGGGGATGGCAGCAGATGTCGTTTCTCTTGACTTTAGCAAAGCTTTCGATACTGTCTCCCATGGTATCCTCATTGCCAAACTTAAGAAGTGTGGATTGGGAGACTGTGAAGTGAGATGGATTGAGAACTGGCTGAAGGACAGAGCCCAGAGAGTTGTGGTCGGTGGAGCAGAATCTAACTGGAGGCCTGTGACTAGTGGTGCCCCCCAGGGGCCAGTGCTGGGTCCAGTACTATTCAATATATTCATCAATGATCTGGACAAAGGGGTAGAGTGTACCTTCAGCAAGTTTGTGGATGATACCAAGCTTGGAGGAGTGGATAGCACACCAGAAGGCTGTGCTGCCATCCAGAGTGACCTGGACAGGCTAGAGACATGGGCAGGGAGAAACTTAACGCAATTTAACAAGGGTAAGTGTAAAGTACTGCATCTGGGGAAAAAACAACCCCATGTATCAGTCCAGGCTAGGGACTGATCTGTTGGAGAGCAGCTCTGGGGAAAAAGATCTAGGAGTCCTGGTGGATAGGAGGATGACCATGAGCCAGCAATGTGCCCTTGTGGCCAAGAGGGCCAATGGCATCCTACGATGCATTAAGAGGAGTGTGGCCAGCAGATCCAGAGAGGTTATTCTCCCCCTCTACTCTGCCCTGGTGAGGCCCCACCTGGAATACTGTGTCCAGTTCTGGGCCTCTCAGCTCAAGAAGGATAGGGAGCTGCTTGAGAGAGTCCAGCACAGGGCCACCAAGATTATTAAAGGAGTAGAGCATCTGTCCTATGAGGACAGGCTGAGAGAGCTGGGTCTCTTCAGCCTGGAGAAGAGGAGACTGAGAGGGGACCTCATTAATGTTTACAAATATGTTAAGGGCAAGTGTCAGGAGGAGAGAGCCAGGCTCTTCTCAATGTCATCCAATGTTAGGACAAGAGGGAATGGGAACAAGCTGGACCACAGGAGGTTTAGTACTAACATGACGAAAAGCTTTTTCACAGTAAGGGTGACATAACACTGGAACAGGCTGTCCAGGAGGGCTGCGGAGTCTCCTTCTCTGGAGACATTCAAGAGCTGCCTGGATGCATTCCTGTGTGACCTCGTCTAGGTGATCCTGCTCTGGCAGGGGGGTTGGACTAGATCATCTCTTTCTAGGTCCCTTCCAACCCCTAACACTCTATGATTCTACATTTCAGATTTTGGCTTGCAATCTGGTTACTCAGATTGTCTCTTCCTTTTGTCCAGACTGACATAGAAAGTCAGCTGAGGTACCTGAAACGAAGCCACCTTCTTGCAGGATAAAATCATCAACAGTGTACATTCTCTGTGAGGACCTAGAATCCATTTTATTGTCCTGACAAATATGAAAATGCCATTTCCTTCTCTTCAAGACATACCAGAGATCCAATTCTGGTCAAAATAAGCCTTCTTGATACAAGATGCTCCCATTAGGAAGCAATTTATTACAAAAAAGTACCCTTAAATCATGAGCTCTACCATCCACACACCATTTGGATCCCATCAACTGTATCTCCAACAGACACAAGGCTGTCTGAACAAGGCCAATCTAATTTCTCAATGTTATTGTGGCAACAGTTCCATTCTCACCCACAGACCTCAAGTAAGTTTTGCATTAATCTCTTAACAAAGACATGTTAATTTGGCTACAGGAAATATATGGGAGGATGCTGAGAGTGCTAATACTTACTTACTCCTTTGAAAACCAAAAATACCAAAAGCTCTAACATTATAATGCAAGCATGTATGGTAGGAAAAAGATGGTGCTTATCAGTTTTGTTTTATTCACTTGATATTTTCCACAGTAGTAATGTTTTTTCACAAGTGAAGAGGTTTCCATTTACTGACCTTGGCATTCATAAGGACCATACTGTGATTTATATTGAGAATTCTGAGCCTTTATCTGATCTTATAAATAAATGTAAAATACATAAAACAATTATCCTAGTGCAAAATTGAATTTTATCTCTCTGTAACCAGCCTTTGTCTATGCTACATATTTCTATGTTTGAATACAATTCAAAATTAATAATAGGTATAATTTATTTTCTGACTTTTCATTATCTTGACATTTTAACAATCTTTTTTTATATACTCAGGCTTAAATTTTATCTAGAGCTTCAACACCACAGTTCCTTTTTAGACACGTACAATGTGTCTTTCAGAATATCTGTTCAAGGAATAAGCCTGCTAAAAGAACATATTGGCCATTTGGCAGACCAAAAAAAACCAGTATAAAGGAATAACAGAATTTTGTACCAAAGAAAACCACCAGATTAGGAGAAAACATAGTACTGTGTGTACATGATAGAAAAACACATAAGAAATCACAAGTTACAGTGAAGAATTAGAAGTAGAAACTAGAGTTCTGAAGTTGGTGGTCCTGGAAAATTATTAACACATAGGTTAGATTTTTAAGGATTTTTTATAGTTGAAAAAGGTAAGCAAGGAAGTCTTTTTTCTATTAAAGGGCAATCACAACTTTATATTGAATGCAACAGCATTAGCAGTTTAATAAAGCGAGTAGTCTAACCTGGACAAAAACATTTCAGTGGTTCATAAAAAAAATTACTCAGCAATTTTTTGGGCTTAAAAATTTTTTTTAGGCACCAACCTAGAAGTTTACTTTCTTTGCTTAGTGCAATCAATTAACATCACTTCAGCTAACCATCGACAATGTTTTACTACCTCAGACATCAGATATCTGTGTCAACTTCAAAGAAAGTCAATTGTGTCTCAAGTCAAGATCTCACTACCACACAGGCTCAAGTATACTTTGTATGCAAGTGCTACCCTTCTCTCATAGAGTGACCAGGCAAAAATACTGGAACAAAGCAATGCCTTAATCAATTTGTTGGGAAAAATGTAGAATAAAGACTTTCTTTTTCTAGTAAGAATGACTAGAGAAAAGGCTATGACCAGATGAATAGATCTTCAAAAACAGAATATATTTTGCAGAGAGGAACGTTCATATTGTTCTCTAGTCAAGATTTGCATTTTAGGGATAGCAGTAGTGTAGAGCTGTTGGTTGGACTTGATGAACTTGAAGGTCCTTTCTGACTGTTACAAGTCTATGACCATTATGGAAAATAACTGTTGATGCATCAAACCTTCTCTGAGAATTCAAGTCACCAGTTAACACAGAAACTTTCTTTTAAGGAAAGCAAAAGGCTGAAAATTAGAGGGTCAAGGAGAAGAGAAACACAAGAAAAATTTATTTTCTCTAAGGTGGCAGATGTGTGAGAAAAGCAAGCAGCCCAATTCAGCCATGCTACTTCTACACAAACGTACATGGTGAAACATGACAAAAAACATCTCAAAGAGATTTTGATTAATAAACATGAACAACGGCACAGCTGCATGAGGCTGACAGCAAAATTGCTACTTTACATACAGGGTGAGAAGTAGTCCATGGCCACTCTGCAAAAAGCCAGACTGGCCACACCAGTGCTGCATGCACACCGGCAGCAGGATTCCTTCACGTCTGCAGCAAACAAAGCTGCTCACTGGGCCTTTGTGATTAGAGAAGGAATGTCAGAACCATGGTGGTCTAGACTGCTATGAGTAAAAACAACACATCCCAAATGAGTGGCCCTTGGTCTGAAGTGCCCATGGTCAGGATGAGGCATGTTGAGGAAGTAGTCCCTAAAATACCTTGTAATAAACCCATGTGGAGAAAACATGAAAGAACACTGTAGTTAACTGAATAAAAGGTTAAAGAAAATAAACAGTATTTTTGCAGCTTAGCATTTATTTGTGAACTGCTGGTGCAACTCTATGCTTGACAGAAAAGCTATGAGGCTTTTGGTAGCTTGACAAGACAATCTACAAGCTTGAATGAAATGTTCAGCTTAAGGAATTAGAATAAATCTGATGACTGATGTGCTACTGAACGTGACAGACTGTCATTTGTTTTAAACAGGATCTCTGTAGGATGTACTGAAAGCAATTTTTTCCATTACCTTATACATACTAAGACTTTTTGCAATGAATTCTGGCTAATCTATTAAGACAAAAAATCTCCTCAAACTCTTGCCATTTCAATAAAATAATGAAATAGCTATTCAGCTTACTTGCATAATTAATTCATGCTGATACTGCATGCCTGTGGTTAATTTACATCAAGTCCACAAAAGCATACAACAAAAACGATTACTCTTACTCCCCAAATTAACTATAAAATAAGACATGAGCAATAAGAGATTAAAGCAGTTTATCCAAGGCCTATTCACATACAGAAATATCAAATTATCTGTTAAAGCAATTAAATGAATTCTTAAATGAGTCAGGAGAATGATTTCTTCAACAGCTTTTTAAAATCAAGAAAAAATGATCAATACAAGTCCTACAGTAAAATGGTACTGCAACAGATAGCTAGGAATAGATTAAAAAAAATCAAGAAACAAAACCTACAAACTCTAGTTTTAATCTGGCCAAATCCAAGAAGAGTTAAAAACTATAACACATTATTTTAAATATATAGATAGACACATTCACATAAACAAGGTAAAATAAGATTAAAATCTTTGGAAGGCAATTTATGCTACTTTAAAAACTGTACAAGCATCAAAAATTTGGCAAGACCTAGGCTCAAATGCAAATATCCTTCCTCTATCAGACTATAAGTAGTTCCTGTAGGAATTACTGAGGTGCTGTACCATCTCCTTATCCTAGAGATAATGACTCAAATCTGTCCTACAAACAAAAGATAAAGAGATTTTGTGACATCCACCTGGAATCTGTGCCTTAGACACAGGGAAAAGACAAAACTGTTCATTGGTGGATAAAGGGCAGCAACTTCAGTTTGAACCACACTCCATTTACAAAGCTGAACAGGGAAGCCAGCACAACTCCTTACCTTGTACAGTCTGCTTCCTATCACAGTATGTCAGGGGTTGGAAGGGGCCTAGAAAGATCATCTAGTCCAACCCCCCTGCCAGAGCAGGATCACCTAGACGAGATCACACAGGAATGTGTCCAGGTGGCTCTTGAATGTCATTCAACTTTCAGAAAAGGCTACATGTCACAGGTACACATCACTTCAGATGTTTCAGCTCTTGGGTGAATTTCCCTCTAGTTGGTTGATATTTGTTCAATAAAATTTCATACCACATGTTTCTAAGAACAGAACAGTCCATATTATTTAGCTCATAAATGTACATAAGCATCACAATTAGTGGTAATTAGCCCAGCAGGAAATCCGTTTCTAGGCATGGGCCAGATTGCAAGTATATACCACAGGTATTTTACTGCCAGAAGAGAGAATTAGCATTCTGAAAGATGCTTTGCATTAGAGCTAGTGAGCTTGCGTGTTTGAATGAATGTTAACCAGGAATATTAACGTTTTGCACAGTCCTGATGGTAAGATTCAAATTTAAGCCACAGAAAGTTCAAGGACCTCACTAAAATTTTTGCATGTTAGACTGTAGTTATCTAGGTGTCCCATCTCCCTCACACTCAGACTCAGAAACCACTCAGACATCAAAAGACCAACAGACCTTTTTTCTATCAGTTAATCTGTTATAGCTGATCAATACATAAGATCACAAGCCTTTGCACAACCTGATGATTTGTTCTGTGTTTTGCAGGAGTGCTTTAAAAGGCTCAGTTCCCATAACCTCTTTCCCCACTCAACGTAACTTTGTTAATGAAAAAACCCCCAAACTATAGCTGTGATGAAATCTCATGCTACAGCCGACTATCAATAGGTCTTTGAAGAACCCCATACTGTCAGGAGGAACGTCTATTACTTCTGCTTGTATGAGAATCAGAAATTAATCTGCTTCAGTTACCACCTGAGATCTTCTCTTCTGAGATCTTCCAGCTGTAACTGTTCTATGATTCTGCGATTCTAGTTAATGTGGCTGCACCAGTCCAGCCAACAAACGTGTGCTGAAAAGCAGGAAAAGCCCTGAATAGCTCTTCCACTCTTATCTTTCTGAATAATTTCTAACAAGGAATTCTGATGACTTTCTGATCATGCATAAGCTGAAGGAGGGGAAATTTAGACTGGAGATTAGAAGGAAGTTCTATATGGTTCTATGGCTAGGCACTGGAACGGGTTGCCCAGAGAGGTTGTGGATGCCCCATCCCTAGCAGTGTTCAAGGCCAGGCTGGATGTGGCCCTGGGCAACCCAGTCTAGTGTGTGGTGTCCCTGCCCATGGCAGGGGGGTTGGAACTAGATGATCTTGAAGGTCCCTTCCAAACTGGCCATTCTATGATTCTATGATCTTTTGGATCAATGGAAATGGAACAAGAGCTTAGAAGCTCTGATTCTTCCCAGAGCTTTTCACAATTGCTAGCTCTGCATTTCTATCACCTTTCCTGGGTCAAAAACTAGACCTTACTACAACCTCTCCTATTCAACATGTGTTATACTTACCTACTAAATGCTTCAGGCACTACATAAAATCTCTCAAAAGAATCAGGCGCTGATACATAAGGAATGCTGAACACACACAAAGGTGGTCTCCACTTTCTTTAGGGCAACTGCCAAATACAACTAATGCATCAAGCAGAGAAAAACATTTGTTATGAGTCTTTTCATTATGTTCTCCATGCACTGGCAGGTGCAAGACTTGATGTTTCTATGCTCTGTTCTTTAAAAACATTTTAAGGCCAAGTTTAATGAAGGTTTGTCTTTTTTTTTCTTCCCCACCTTTTAATGGCCAGTAAATCCACGGTCCCTTCCAAACCACTCATTTCATGTTGCATACAAGATTATTAAGCTCCCCTTTTGCTTCTAAAGGCAAACATTCATTGGAATGTCATTTTCTCGACATTTTGTCTTTTCAGCTCTATCCTGTATTTCATTGAAAGCTTTACCATCAGGCTTTTTCAGGTAAAGTCCCCTCCTCTCTGAAGAAAGTGTTCCTTTAACAAGAACATGAGCTAAAACTTTATAGTCATTCCATAGCAAGGGGGGAAACCTTGTTTTTATAAACACTCAAGTCAAATATTTATATCCTTCTAGAGCTTCCTTTTTGTGCTAATATCACTGCCTCTAGTAGTAACTAAATAAAAATTCAAAGAACACAAAACCATGACCTCTCTAAGGGTGGCTTAAAAAAAAAAAAAGCACACGATTTTCAAACAAACCAAAGATAGCTTAAGATACATTCTTAATGCCAAATCTACATGCTGAAATGTCATTTGCATGTCAAAAGTCACTGTAGTGACCAATTGTTGCATAGAAGTCAAATTTCTTCCAAACTATTAAAAAGAGCTTAAAAATTAACACTGAAGTAAATGATAATTCTATACATTTATGTTACTCCCTCAAAAATTTAAGATGTATATTCAGCTAAGTTTCTGATATCAATACAGGCTTCTACAAATTAATAGAATGCTTTTCATAACATATTCTAGAATGAAGTAGAGTATTATTATTGTAAAATATGTTACTACTTGTTCTGGATCTAGTTTGGTTGGAGTTAACTTCATAACAGCCTTCATGGTACTGAGTTTTAGAATTTTTTTGCTAAAACAGTACTGATAATACACACACTTGCACACCATGAAGGCTTTCACTTCCCACCAACTTTGTCACTCCAGAGAGCAGCCTGGGGCAGGCAAGAGGTTGGGAGCGGACACAGCAAACCTAAACTGCCCAACAGGATATTCCATAGCACATAACATCACGCTTAGCAGTAGAAACTGGGTAAAACAAGAAGGGGGTATGTGGCTTGTCTTCCAAAGCAGCTGTTACTCAGACACTGGCTAGGCACCGGCACGCTTGTGGGTAGGAGGTTGACAGTGACTCTTTGCCTCATTTCTTTGGTTGGTTGGTTGTTGTTTTTTCTTCTTTTTCCTTTTCGTATTAAACTGTCTTTGTCTTGAACTGCGAATTTTCTCTCTTCCATTCACCCCTTGGTGGTGGTCACAAGCGCGCAGCTGTGCAGGTGCTTAGCTGCTGGCCATGGTCAACCCATCTCACAACTTTTTCTTTTCTCTGTCCAAAGCACAAGGATGTTTATAGCTGTAGTTTGGGGGTGTGGGAGGTTGTGGTTTTGTTTTGTTTTTTAAATGCTCTGAAACTAACGATTTGGAACAGTGTTGAGCTCCCTTTCCAAAATGCAACAAATACTTGAGTTTGAATGGCTAGAGTGCTACTACAGTTTGCTATGTGCAATGTTAAAGAAAATCCACACTTTCATTTTTGCAAAACATAAGCAAAAGTGACTACTAGCCATAAAACAAGTAAAGCAAAACAGGTTATACTATTCTAGCAGAATTCTAACTCAATGAATTTTTGATAAATGCTTTCACAATCTCACTCTTAATCCTACTTCGTAACATCTGAATGCTGGTTTCACATGCCTAATGAACAGCAGGCAGAAACACACTTCCAAAGATTACTTCAGATTGCAACTTTTCTCAGTATTCACACAGTCTGAGAAACTAACTTGCAGGCTTTAAGAATGACTTAATTTTTCTTTTGGGATGCAAGGTATTGCACAGGAGTGTTACTACAAAGAAATATTAGTCAGAGCAAGAACACCAGGGACCCACACCCTTCCCATTGTTTTGAAATGTAAACATTAAGTCATCTAGAATTTCAAATAAGAAATGCAGGTGATATTGATACAAATTGCGTACCTGTTACAATCACAGAATAATCCTGATCTGGCAGATTTTACAAGTATATTCTTATTGGCAGAAACACAACAAAAGCCTCCCTAACCCATCCCCTCAAAAACCAAAAACAAGCTTAAAACCTCTGATTATCTATAAAACATTATCCTATTTCCTCCCTTTAAAATTAAGAACTGTACCTCACATTTTGAAATAAAATTAGCACCTTGCTATTTAGGAACTGTTCTCACACTACAGTAACTTGTCTACATAGAAAATCACACCAGGTAAACTTATTTTTAAAGGAAATTTTTTGCAGCTTGAACATTCCTCACAGTTTTACAAGCAGCCCACACAGATGTCAACAAACCAAGTCCACTGTATCAGTTAGTTGAACTGTGTAACACAGCACTGGGCTGAGGGTGTGGACACACACTGTGCAAAATGGCCAGTATGCAAGATTAGCTACTGCTGATTTTGACCTTATGAGCTGCACTACTGAACAAACTTCAATACTCAAAGAAATACTTTCAAAAGGATTAGCAGTTAGTATCAGTGAGAAACAAAAATACAAAATCGAATGTCAAAAGTCAAATTTTAAAAGCAAATTATTCTGCTTTATAAGTTTCTTAAGAACTTCCCACAGGCCCAGTTCTGATGCTTGTAACCAAGATTTGCGTAACGACAAGCAGTTGACTTAGAAATAAACTGAAAAGGGAAAACACATGGCGTACCAGACAAGCTCTCATGCTTGCAATACCCTAGAACAGATCAGGGTATTTCAGCCCATCACTTGCCATCCATGAGCACCATGACACTGTCCCTGAGCATCTCAGCACACAGTCACTGCCTTGACTCAAACAGCTAATACTGGACATTTATTTTTAAAACCACATTCATTTATTACATACAAACAAAGCATATTACAGATATATGCTCAAGAAACCTCTTTCCTGGCTCTCTTGAAAGAGAGACTGCAGATACTGTCAACAGCCTGTTTAAGGCTGGCTGTTGGCACAGGGCTCCATCTACTGGTTTGCCATCCTGCACACCCACGAGAAGAGCTGGCAAGAAAGAAAACAAAACAAAACCAAACAATCTCAAAAGCTATTTCACATCTCTGTTTGCTCCTGTGATCATGATATTCAGAAAACACTACTGGGTCAGAAGAAAACAACCAAACACATGCACTCACATGTGCTACACACAAGTAGATGCACATATATAAAAACTTTCATTGTGCTTCAATATTTGTGAAATACGTCTTAAAAACTGTTCAAAAGAATCACCATTTTACTCCAAGAAACAACATATGCCCCTATACTCTCAATCAAAGCTTTATTGTTCCTTCTTCAAGCAAACAAATAAGCAAACACTGATAACTCAGAAAAAATATTAAAAATCAGCTGCATAGCATTTGTACAGTTTAAGGCATTAGAGGTGGGCTTTCTCTGAAAGAAGGGAATTCCTCAAATGTACAGAAGCAGAAGAGTTTCAGTAGGAGACTGCTGTCAGTTATCATCAAGGGTATTTCTGCACCACAGCAACTGCAGCTATATTATGTCTAACTTTAAAGATTTAGTTACTGCTGCCATATGCAGCACTTTTCAAACAGAGTCCTTGCCTTAGTAACTTCATTCTGCCTTCATGTTTGTAGTGAAAGAGAGCACTACCTTTCCCTCCCCAGGACCCTTTGTGTCCATCAGCCAAGCCTGTTGAGCTCAGGCTTCAGAAGAAAAGTTGGAACAGAAAGCAGCAACAGTGTTACCACTTCTGTGCAGCTGTTCAGGTAATTACCTGAGCCTGTTCTGGACAAGCTTACTGTGGTGACTGTGGAGCAATAGCTGAGAAATTAGATAGTGCCAGTCCAAGTAGCAATTACATCTAGACAGCAAGGCTCAACAAACAGCTGACCAGTCACCTCAATTCTGTTCTCCAATGCATGTCTAGCAAGATCAGCAGCTAACTTAAGACTAGGGGCAAAAAAAAAGACAGTGCAGGAAAAGGACAGTGAGCTCCACAACTCCTCTCCACATCTTTTCTTTAACACCCTGCCCCACACTCAACACTGTGTTGACAGCAGCTAAGCAGGGTTCAGGACTGTTGGAGACAGAAGAGCAATGGGGTCACAGAAACATGCATATCCCTCATGTTGTACCTATATGTAGGAAAATATGAGAATAATTTAACTAGGAACACCTGGGAACAACTAACAGATGGCTGCAGCAAGAAGGCAGGAATGGAGTATGAAGTAATAAAACCCTGGCACTACAGAATATCTTATAAGGCAGTGAGAACTGGTGAACAAGGACACCAGAGAATTCACGCAGTTCCTCTTGGGGCTCACTTTTCCCAATTTGGCTTATCTCTCAAATGATAGTTGAAGAGGCTAATAGACAGCATCTCCTACAATGAGCTTGTATAAGACCACAGAATGAGAATAGAATGCTGGGATTTTTCTTTTAAAAGAAAGGCAAATTTAAAACTTGAAGGTGGCTTTACACTTGCTAAATTCAAATTTTAATATTCAAATTTTAAATCAAAATGCATTTTAAAATACAATGGAGCAGAACTATGGGGTTGCTGTAGTCTCTTTATGGAACAATGACATCAATGCAGCTACACTTGAGAAGGATATAGGTGTGGAACTACATCCTTTTTCATCATACCTAGTCAGGTGTAGAGAGAAAAGCTTAACTTCAAGATTCCTGCGGTCTAATGAAAATAAATACCATTACAAACAGATCCAAGAACACACACTTAATAATACTGTTTGTTTTTCTTCCGATAAAGATCATGGGAACTGAGATACAAAACTACTTCAAGACTAATTTTTATTCTATCTTAAATTGTTTACACTGTCAGCAAGCTCAAGGTATCCTGATCACTAGCAGAGGAAAAGTTAAAAAGTGGAAAAGTCAACTAGCTTCTGTGAAAGCAGATTTTAAATTGTGATCTGTTTGATTGTCCTACTTAGATTACACTGAGCAACTATGATACTACTCATATCACTCCTCTAGTAATATTTGTAATAAGGAAATTCAAAATAAGAACACATTTTTTGTAGCCCTACAAAAAGAGCTACAAAACATTCAACAATTCTTAAAATTATGATGAAAATTTCAGTGTTGTTTTCTTCACTACAAGGACGGTACCAGGGAGAAATTGGTCATGTATCACTTATGCCCAATTTCAGAAAAGGAAAACCACATCCTAATACTTTGCTATGACAGAAAATGGAAAATCTACCATTATCTGTGAACACATACAAGCACACTGTAGAAAAATATGATGAACTACTGCTGGTATCTAAAAATATACATAGCCAAGTTAACACATTCTCACCTACCAAGCACCTAACATTGTAAAGTCCTATAGAACCTGAAACTTTATTTACTTGAATGTGAATCACAAGGACAACAGAGAAACAGAACCTTAAAGCAAGTCCAACTGTAAATCAAAGAAATTTGAAATACAAATAACTATACTTGAGAAAACTGAATTGTCTTTCTAAAAGTAATTCTAATGACTTTAATAAACTATTACACCAATACTAATAACTTTATTATATCAATACTAACAATTTTATTATAGGGTAGGCATAATTTAGGCAACTACAACAGGCATAAATGACAGTATCCAGCTGCATTAGACATGCATCCTATTCACATTTCACCACCTAATCTCTCTCAAACAGGACTAGTTATTTATAAAGAAATAGATAAATATGTATCATATCATTACTGAGAGAAATGAATGCTTATACAATAACACAGTTTTGCATAACTTCTGTCAATAGCATTGAAATTGCTACTGGAATGTCCTCAATTTTCTGATTACTCTCAGTATCAGTTCTTTAACTACACAGCTACAAGTTGAGTTACCATGTCTTGTGGTTACTAGAATTATCTTTCCGGCAGCCAGTCAAGCTTCTAAAACGAAGTTAAAGCTATAATACATAAGAAAAAACCAAAACCATAGTACAAAGTGGTATTTCCTATTAGATGCAATATATAACCAGTAAGAATGGTTCCACTTCTTCACCTGCTGATACATTAGAATTACAAAGAGAGCGTCCAATATATACATTTGGAAACACTGTAATGAACGAAAGCTAAGGTAGAGCTGATTACTTCCAAAGGGAATCAGCCAAGGACATTTCAAAAGAAAAAAAAAAAGAATCAAAGTTCACAATACAAATATTTAAACATATTTGTGCTTTAAAAACTACAGAACCATAGAACAACCCGAGTTGGAAGGGA
>VWZO01001628.1:0-19377 GCA_013396975.1 Bucco capensis | reverse complement strand
TAGCTTTCCAGCAGCACAGTAGCCTCCAGCTCCTCTTGTTTGTTGCCCATGCTGTGTGTGTTCGTGTAGAGGCACTTCAGCTGGGCAGTCGGTGATGTCACCTTTCCAGAGAAACATCCCTTCATTCCCTTAAGGTGTTTCCCCGATGTTTCCCTGCTGGCTGCTACACCTCAGGAGCCGCTGATTTAATTCCATGAGCCTTTGACTGTGCTGCATGTTGCAGGGCAACAGGCTGAAGACCCTTACTAGCCCCCCTTCCCACTAACTCTGGTGTGTCCCCCCTGCAGCTTGTCACATGAAAGACTGCTGATATTATTATTCCCTTCCCCCATCATATCTAGTTTAAAGCCCTGTTGATTAGTCCTTCATTCNCAGGCTGAAGACCCTTACTAGCCCCCCTTCCCACTAACTCTGGTGTGTCCCCCCTGCAGCTTGTCACATGAAAGACTGCTGATATTATTATTCCCTTCCCCCATCATATCTAGTTTAAAGCCCTGTTGATTAGTCCTGCATTCTCCTGAGCAAAGACCTTTGTTCCTCTTTGAGAAAGATGTCTTCTGTTTGGTGTCAATAATCCTGGTGCTGTGTAGGTTGAAGAACCCAAATCTGTGGTGGTGACACCAGCCACGGAGCCATGTGTTGATGGACTGGATGTGGTTGTTCTTTCCTACATCATTTCCTACATTTTGAGTTCTAGGAACTGAAAAAAGTTTTCATGTTTAATACTTAACTCTAAAGGTATTAATGTGACCAGGTCATTCTCTGTTAGCTTCTCTGTTGTCTGTTGATTTAGGTTTTTTTTTCTGTTCCATTACTGGTCCTTGATAAATACTTACTAATACTCAGAATTTCAATGGCTAACTTCCTAGAACTACAAAGTGAATATTTTCAATCTCTTAATCTCTGCTCCAGTGCTGCCATTTTACTGATCTACATTTTCTTTCAGCATGTTTTCTTCTCAGTGCTTTTTAATATCCTTGTTAATACTGTTGAGCCTTCACAATTTGTCTCTTGTGTAAAGTTTTAGAAAAAAGCAGTGAACTCTTCTTTTTTATAATCTGTAATTTTGTCTCTGTTCTCTTTTTCATCATTTTATTTTCATCATCCAAGTATGGTTATGGACCCTTTCTGTTGCTTTCTCTTCCTTGTTCTAATAAGGCCTGGTCTTTTAGATTTCATTTTATATGAATATAGACTACTCCTTTATCCTCAGTAATATGTGCTCATTATCTTATGTTTCTGATTCCCTTTCTGCTTTCAGATCATTAAAGAACTCTGGCTCATCCAGGATAGTCTTTAACTTTGCTTTCTCTGTTTCCTTCACATATGTATAATTTGTGTTTGTGCATTTGATAAAAAGTACATTCTTGCTAATGGAAATATTTTCTCAACTATATGCCCAGATTAGTTGAAATGTGGCTTACTGTGTTTCTGCACTTACTAGGATGTATTCTTTGAGTAAGGTACTAAATATACTACTTTGTTTTTTCAGACTAAGAAAAGAAGAGAGAGATTTTGAAGTGTATGCACAAAGATGAAAAACATCTCATGGCATTGATGATAACAGCAAAAATTCAGCTGTCAATAAACCAAGTCACTTAGATTAGCAAGTTCTTAGTTGTTTCAGCTTTTCTGTTGTTATTCACAAGAACAGTCAGCTCTTCTGCACTTGATGTTTTGGTTGGGACAGTATCAAGAGTGGCATAGCCAATTGGATTTCATTTTGTTTTCCCAAAGGTTAAGGCTAAGTCTCTGCAGGAATTGCAAGATACTGCCTCTCAATGAGACAGATACTGTAAATCACATTATCAGTTACAACTTTCTTTTATGCAAGACAGCAGCTCTTGACAGTTACAGAGATTGGCATTCTATAGGAACCACCAGCTGGGAGACTTTGCTTTCATCAATTTTTCTGATGATGCCATCACTTCTAGTTCTTCTTCCTATACTAGCATTATGTATGTACCTCTACTGTTTCTGTTGTCTCAATCTTAGTTTGCTTACTCCAACTTAGATTTTCTTTTAAGGATACTCTTGTATTTTTTGAAGTCCATTATCCTTATTTATTTTACTTAACCTTCTAATTCATTCATGTATGTATGGCTAGGCTTTGCGAATGAAGATCCAGGGAGGGCTCCACCCACGCTCCTCATCAGCGCCTTTTACAAGCGCGCTGATAAAAAGAGGATAGTAGATAGCACCCTCGAGCCTGCGCAATGGATTTTTTTAGGTGAGGCACAGCATGGGCAGAGCTGGACCCACCCTTTAGTCCTAAGGTTCATCTGCCAGGGACTAGCAAGCTTGGACGCTGGCAGCAAAGTCCTTAGGACGTAGGTTTTATTAGAGTGTCCTTTTCTTAGATGGAAGGCCTTCCAGGGCTAAACGAGCTCCATCTGGCCAGGTTTGGAATCAGAGTTGTCCTTCTCCTAGGATGACTGCCAGAAGGCTAATGAGCACATCCTACCCATACAAGGATTATAGGAACATGAGTATCACTCCCCACACTTTACTGTGGGCAGTGAGTTTAATGCTCCCTCTGCTGTCGGCACAGTTATCGCACCAGGGGCCACAGAAAACTCCAAGTGATTTTCAGACTGTGCCTGAATTAATTCAAATATTAACTATAATAGCCGTTTCCCCAATTATTTGTCTCTGTCTAGTTTTTCAATCAATTCCTCACTATTAACTAAACTTAAAACTGATATAGCTGCTCATTGGATCAATAAAAGGAAAGCCATGTCCATCCTCATTTTCTTCTCAGGCCTCCTGTTATGACATTGAATAAATTGGACTCTCCATTCTTTTAGAATTCAGAGGAAACATACTTCTTATAGAACATAAGACTTCAGTTTTTTTCGACTGCCATAACAAAATTAATCTTACCACTCAGGTCAGTATTGCAACTCTGTGATTTGTATCACAAATAAGTAGTGTGACAGGGGGTGACCAGGTACCCACTCCAAGTCCCCCAGAGAGACACAGACTCCACAGGTCATAGGGTGAAAAGCCGTTTATTCAAATTCCACGGGGGTTCTTAAGGCTTCTGTGAGGAATGGAAATGGCCAAGCTAGCCAATGGGGGAAACCAGGGGATCAGGAGCCAATAGTAAGCCAAGGAAACAGGGAAGGACAGGGAAGACAACCAATAGGGTTATGACAGAGGTGGGGCTGGCTCAGTGGGCAGTACAATATGGCCCTGCCCAGAGAAGCCATGTGGCCGGCCGTGTGGGGGAGAAAGTGAACCAGTTCACCAAAAGTGAACCAGTACAACAAGAAACCGTACAATAACAGCAAAACCCCAAACTCAAACTGCAGTGTCTCTAGGCTGTCTCCTACGATAGTAAAAACAGTCTTCCTGTGGCTTTGGTTGTTTTGTAGGACAGATAAAATATTTTGTCTCAAGAGAAAATGATTTCACAAAGAATTCCAGAGTAGAAGTATGAATACCAGTGTGTAGCAGAGCTTTAAAATACAAGAAGTGACTTGCTTCAGTCAGGAAATAATTTGAAAGCTACAGAGTGTGGGCATCAATTATATTTTTGGTCAGCTGAAACAGCTGCTTCTTTATAGGAAAAAAATGTTATCATTCAGCAGCATACACCAATACACTTTACCTGAGAATTTTTGCTAGATTGTGTTATATGGATTTGCAAAGCTTTATATATCTTCCCCATTGTCATGCAGTAAGGTCAGAAAGCAACACTACAGTATTCTGTGTGAATTTATTCTTCAGTTTTGTTACATCCAATCTGCTTTTGTTTCCACAAGTAACAATGTTTACAGTGGACATGAAAGACAACACACATGTTTCTTCATAATAAATTCTCAGTAGGTTTTGATTCTGCTAGCCTTAATCATTTACATACTCATTTATAATAATTAGGAACCTCTTTGTTCCTACTCATTTTTGTGAGGATATATGTAGAGATAGAGAGACAGACAGACTAGTTGACCTGTAACCTTACCAAAGAAAAAGGAGACGCATAATCTAAACAAATTTCAAAAGCAAAAGAGAATAGTGTTAATTATTTCAATGACTGAAGAAAGAAAAGCGTTCTAACTCTTAGACGTCTGCTAAAACACTCTGGAAAAAACACTTGGAGAATCCTAACTCTGGGAAAATTGCCTGCATTGTACAGTTTATAGATGATGCAGTTTTACTGTCCTTTCTACAAAAGGTCACAAATGCGGTGTTTCTTCTTTTCTGAGTATTGAAAGGCTCATTTTTGAAAATAATTTTCTTTAGTGCATTTTCTATGTGTTTGGATAAAACATATTTGAAGCTGCATGATTGTTGTTTGTAAGTGAATGTCTAATTAATTGTCATGTTGCCTACTGTTTTTAAATGGAAATTGGATTGTTGGGGTTTTTTTTATTTGGTATGTGGAATTGTATCTTTTAGTACCTTTCCAGAATATCAAGCAGCTTGTCCTAATTTTCACTGTGAGCAATAGATTCTGTACAAAGGAAAAAAAACTTAGACAAACAAACAAACAAAAAAACCCAAACACAAAACCATACCCCAAACAAACTAACAAACTGATATTTAAATAAGTGCTGCAAGCAGCAGCTATAGGCTGTGGACATATACTTGAGCCTGAACACTCCAATTTATTAACATAGGAACATATATAAACTATCCTCAAGAGAAAATGCTGAATATGGAAAGGCATATCTTCCCTCATTGACCTCTCCAAAGAGATCTGTTGCCAGTGCTTGTGCCAGGTTTGGCAATTGGTTGGCAATGTATAGCTGTCTGGACCACAGAACTTTGTAGAGGAAGATGAGAGTCTCTCTCTACCACTTCAGTCAGGAGCATAGGCTCTTTCCTTGACATCTGTTTATCCTATGGGGGAACCATGCATACCATAATACTGGGAGAGGAACGCTACATAAAACCTGCCAAAATTAAATAGTGGAACTAATAAATTTTTTTGTAGCAACCTCGCCATGATACGTAGTAGAAACCTAAACCAAAGTAGGTAGTTCTGCATAAAATAGCAAAGAAACTCAGAATAGAGCATGTGGGAAACTGTCAAAGCTGTCCCTCAGAGATCACAGCTCATTGTATCTCTGGCCTCTAAAAAACAGCATCCCTCTCCTCATAGCCATGTCTGAAACGCTTTGCAAGACTGAAACACAGATCAGAAGTTAGGTCCACTGAAACCAAATGCTCCCTCCAACAGAGCAGTGCTGAACAGCTATCAACAAGTTCTTATAAAACTTCATGTTAGAAATACCGTTCCTACTGGACTGTATGGGAGGGATGAGTAATAGGCTCTCATTTAGTTCCATTTATATATTCTTTTCCTCTAGAATGGATCCAATGTAATTCTGTAATCTAAGAGGTAGACTACTTGCTTTGCAATTCATCAAAATCAGCTGTTCTTTCTTTAAATAAATGTTAACATTTATTTATGGTATTTCAGGTTTGCAGTGTTGGCATAACTGTGTTTAAATATTTACTAGAATTTTCAGATATGTTTTAAAATATTTAAGATATGTTAAACGGAGAGATGCTAGAAATTGTAGCTCCAGAACCTATGAACAGTGTACACTATGCTGGAAACACATAATTTACCAAAAACTATGGTGCAAAGTAGTTCAAGTGCTGAGATTGTCTATCTTTATTACTGTAACTGATAATCTGAAACACAAAGTGAAGCACTGTTGAAAAGGGGACCTATGTAGTTATGATCTCTCTGGAGCTAATTAGCTATGAAGGTCACGTTCCCTGAGGGAATCCTAATTCTATCTCATGGATGATGGTTTCCTTTCTCAGATATTTTTGCTTTCTCCTATCTCATCACAGTAGATATTTCCACACTGTCCACATTTGCATTGGCCTTTCTAGATAGGTAAGATAGCATCTCTTCCACATACCAGATGTTTTGTATCTAGTCTTATATTTCTGTTTCCTGAGACCTATTGCAAAAATCTTCATCTGTTAGATTCTTCTTATTATTTTCTTTTTCCATCATCAGTTCTTTCACAGTTCTACCTCTGTCTAAACTGTTTCATGTGTTTTTTTTCCTACTTCATTTTCCATCAGTACCTCATAAGCACTGCCTAACTTGCTCCTTTTATTGCTTTCCATTTTTGCTTCCTCACCACAGTACTGTGACCTCTCCAGTTACTAAGATGACTCCTTTTTCAAATCCATCTGCTTTTGGATATCTTTCTCCTTTCCAACTCAGATGCTGAACACATGTATGTTAATGCCTGCGAATGCAGATATTTTTAGGTTTAGAATATTTGGTTATTTCTGATGCTGCCTAAGGCTGCTGAATCTGGTAGCCCAATGCAGTATGGGTGCTGTGGCTCTACATCTCCAGGCTAAGTAAGGCTGAGCACCTCTTTCTGATAGGCATATATACATCTGTTCATATATATACACACATGCGTATATTACTATTCATATGCATGCATGTATACATATATAGATACATGTGTATATATATTCTCATGCACTGTAGACCACTTTAGTAGCTGGCCTTAGACTTTCAGTCAACCCACAAGCTGGCCATTGGATCCCAGGGTTCCACAGTTGCTTGTGCAACAGACATAAGAGCCTTTGAGGCCCACAGACCTGCTCTGGTTGCTGGTACTCAGATATCTCACCCTGTAGCCCAGGTTGATATTCACTAGCATTCACCCATGCCCACTCAGAACAGAGATGCATCAACATAGAAGTTAAATGAAACAGGATTAAATATGTATGTAGAATAAACTGTGATGATCAAGCACAGGGCATACTCAAACAAGTGTACTACACCATTGCCTGTTTCCAGCTGATTGACCCTTTTATCAGAGCTGTCTTCTATTTTACCACTCCTCATTCTCTCTGAGCCACCTAGATACCTCCCTTTCTCCACCTTTAGTTCTTCCATTAAACACTGCATAGTAAATTTCACACATTCCCACAATCCTTTTAAAACATAATCCCCTGGAAATTTTAAACAATCTCGAAGAAATGTTCTTCCCCCTGCATCTCACAATGAATCTCAATCCCTCATAGATAGCCACTCCCCTCAGAACGGAAGGTGGTCATGCAAGAGTGTTTCTTTCATTGGGTCACCTTGGGGGTTTTTGCCCCAGAACCATGGGCCTATCCACTCCCCTTGGTTGTCTTAGGGAGCAGCTGATTCAGTGAGCCTCTTTTCACTGGTTAGGTTACTTGGATTCCTCCATCTGGCATTGCTACTCCAACACCAACTAGGGTCTTTGTGTTTATGGTGATTAGTCTTTGATAAAATAACATAACACACTGGAAAAAGCTCCACCTCATCCACAACATGTAAATAATAATGCTTTGTAGAAAAGTGATGTTTTTCCATCTTTTGAAAGATGCTGTCAGTAGACTTGTGGGTTAGAATTTTTACTGAAATGTGCTAAAGAGTGGCCTTCTAACACAGAGAGGATTTTTCAGGAGTGTTTTAGCAATCAAGAGATGATTAGAAATGCCAACAGTATGAGACTCTTATGTCTCTTTTGGTTTGCAGTCTTCTTTAGTGGTCTAATATTTTATCCACTGGTAAATATATTTATGTTCTGCCTAATTCTGACTCCTTAGCACTCATGAAGTCCATTTTCTGTGGCTGCAGAATCACTCAATGTCCATGATTAACTCTTGCTATCTACATTGTATTTAAGCTATATGACCTTATCATGCAATGACATTTCACGGCCCTTTACACAAGATGCTCATTCATTGAATACTGGGGTGTCTAGTGCTACTCTGACGAGAGCACAAAGGGGAAATAAGTGAGCTTTCAGTTCTGATTTAGGGCAAAGGAGGGTTAGTATCCTTGGCTAACATAACGTGCAAGAAAGACTGGGATACCTGTAGAAGAAATGACTGTAAATCTGGCCACAGATACTTCTAGAGAATGTAGGGTACAATCAGGTCTACTCAAACTTGATTAGAGTGTTAAAAGTGAGACTCGTGAAAAAATCTATTTGGATTAGTACTGAAAAGCTTGTAAGGCAAACAGTGTGTATATCACACTCAAGATGAACAAGTATCTGTGTGGCCATTCAAACCATAATAACACTAGTCATATATAAATACTGGTGAAATCTTGCAAATTTGTGAGAATTTTTAACAATCTGAAATTTTAATTCTCAATGATGAAGAAGGTAAAAATATTTCTTTTATTTCTTCCAAAATGAATGTTAAAAAAAATCTGGTTTGTACAAATGTTCAAAAATTTTTGCAAGTTGTTCTGTTTACTAGATTTAAAAAAAAAAATAGCAAACACATTCCTTTTCTGATAGAGGGGTCTACTGAAAGTATAGACAGAAGCGTACACAGAAAGCAGCTACTCCTTCTGTATAGCTCGATGTTAATAATGTACATTTTCAATAACGCATTCAATGATTGATTTTATTTTGTAACAGGTGCAGTTACTGGGAACAGTGCTAGAACAAATGATTCCAGGTTCAACTGTATGATATCTATTTTTTATCTATACTTTACATATTTAAAATCTGTGATTTCAAAATGCTTCTTTTTTCCAGAAATGTGTTATTAGCCTGAAAATATTGTGTTATTGACAAAATATTATTAAACAATGAAATTGCAAAGTGGAGCAAAGCACTTTTTTGTATTCAAGGTATTAAAGGCGGTTCCCGAGGTAATGAGCTAAATATGGTTAGAGCAGGAGTAGTGTAGAATGGCAGCAGTATGATTGCATTGGTTGCATAGGTAAGTTAGTACACACTTGTGCTATACTATCTCAAATCCATGTTGAGCCGAGTTCTCCATTTCTGCTGTGATTAAATTCTAAACCTGATGCATCTATTAAGAAACAAAGTGTGTGTGGGTATATGTTTGGTTGTTTTGCTTTTTTTTAATTTGTGTATTGTGGGGATGGATTTCTGTTAAAAGCTTTAATGCTTACTTTAAATTATTCTTATGTACTCAGTACTCACACCTGACTTGTGAACTAATGGAAAAAATGATGATGTCTTTCAAACATTTCTTTAGTTTATAGGAGAGGAATATCCACTCTAGAAGGCAACACTATTGCTTTACAAACCATCCTTCTCAGGGAATGTTATCATAGGATATTCAACACAGATTCATAAACTGAAGCATACAAAGATGAATTTTACTCTTATTTATAGAAAAATGTGAACTTATATCCATTTTTCAGGATAGGGAAAGCATAAATCTGCAGTGAAGAAGGGATAGTAAAAAGTCCAAATGTAGTAAAGAGATAGGACTTATCTTTAGATGTGTTTAGGAGGTAGGCAACAACTCTGTAAAGTCAGAGGTGATAAACTTTTGATTTTAGGAATAAGTAATTACTGATCATTTGGGAAGTTGAGATGGAAGGAGGGACAGATTTTGGAAAACTATGGTGGATTAAAGTGAAAAAGAGTGAATGTGTAAGGATGAGTTCTGCAATACTTTTGAGCCATTTAGTGGGTTTCTACATGAGACATAAAAGGATAAAATAAAAAAATGAAAGTAACTCTAAAAATTCTGGTATGAGACACAGGGTAGGTATGTGTGCTGGCGTTTAGTGGGGAAGCTACTGGAAGGAATTAATTTAATTTAACATACAGTTTTGCAGTTTGAATTTTTGAATGAGTTGTACAAGGCAATTTTTTTTATAATCAAGGGAGAGAAGTACAAGTGTAACTCATCTTAATTAAGCTTTAAGATCAGCTAAAATTGTGCCTTAGAATTACCCATTTGTCTTCACTGACTTTAAAGAGATGATGAAGGTAGATACAATGTCTATATTAGATGCCTATATCTGGTCAGTTAAACACTCTATTCCTCTTCATCCTGTCCTTCCTATGCTAATTTACATTTGCATAGTTCACCTTTGTAACCTAAGGAGAAAAAGCCTATGAAGTTAAGAGTGCTGATATTTTCTTGTCATCTCACCTCTTTAATGAGCATAGTCTGTACAAAAAAATGAATCATATTTTACAATGTCCAAATTGATATCTTCTTGCAAAAAATCCACCAAAATGTAAGAGATGAAAGCAAAACCATAATCTAACTCATAAATGCATGGCCCAAATCCATGTGAGAAGAGAACCCTTGCTGAGATATCTGCATCACAACGATCTCCCATTTTCCTTTCCATTTCTCAAGCAGGAAGCACAGAGACAGTTACATGTATAATTTGGGCTCTGGTAAGCTGCTTTGCTTTGCTCTGGTGGGTTAGGGCTAACCTAAAGAAATAAAAAAAAAAAAAAAGCAGATATGAATTGTCAGTCCCTCTCCACTGTACTAAACAAAAAGTCTATCTGTATCTTTGCCAAACTAGGAGAAGATGTTGCTTATTGAGGACCTTTACATGTAGTATTAGTCATATGTAATTATGCAATGAGTGTTAAAATAGACTGAAATTTGAAAAGGGGTGTTAAAAAGTTTTGTAGCAGTTACACTAATTTTCACTAGCTTTCCTTCTGAAACAAATGTCAGAACCTCTCAAGCAATATACTCCCAGTCTCCTTCAATCTCCATATTCTCTATTATCACTATATCACACCTGCCTCCTGTTGTTCTTTTTTTTTTTAATTTCTTTTCTCATACCAGTGAAATGTGGAGAATTAAAAGTGGCGGTTCTTAATAAGCTCAGATGCTAAAAATATTACCGTCATGCACCCACACTGCTACTTCTTTTTCTTAAGAGCTTAAGGATATGTAGCTTTGCTATCACTGTGGTGCAGTGTAATGGAGACAAAATCTGATCCTCCTGCCCCAGTTAAACAAAAGTTTTTTACATAGAGTCACTTTAGGGTGTTGTTACTGGGATGAGCATCTTGGGATTCAACAGGGATGCAGGGAACAGTATGGGTGGAAATATCTACACTTCCCAGACTTCTTCCCTCTCTCCTGCACCATGTGGTGGTGCACAGAACAATGTGGGGACAATGACTGGAAAGGACCCCCTGAGTGTGGAGTCCAGCATCCTGCTGTTGCAGGCAACAATGTCAGATAAAGTGATAAAGGAGTGGAGTTACGCTACTAGACTGAAGTAGTATCTATCTCAAACCTATATAGTAAGATATTTCAAAGAGATTTGAAACATAACACTGCTTCTATAGGCTTACTAGCGTAAGCCTATTGGAAATAACTAGGTATAAATATCACTGATGAGTAAATGAGTGTTTAATTAGGTTGGGGCATATCAGTGTAGGAATTGCTCATTATCTCATATGAGCTTCTATTGTTCAAAATGCCAGGATGTTGAAAGGAGTAAGAGAAAATGCTTGAGATCAAGAGGCAGTGGTGTTTATAGTGGCTTTCTTTTATTTACAGCATGAAGTGGTGAATTTGGGCTTATTTTCTATTTATGTTTGCTGAATAAATCTGCATAGGATAAGATCAGTCCTGTTCATTGGCATAACAAGCCTGTCAAAATAGAAAATATGGTGTGAGGTATACAGTTTGGGCTGGTTTGCTGCTCGTGGGTGACCTTACCAAAATTTTTTGTGTATGTTACTTAGTCTCTTTGCCTTTACATTAGTAGCAGTTGTACACAACCGTGTACCCGGTGAACTGTTCATCTACATTCCTTATGGTCAGCAAATCCCATGCCTTGAAGTTGTATCAGATGCTCTAAACTTGATCCCTTCCTGTTCACTTTACACTTCTCCCCTCAGAAGTGCTTCTGGTCATTGCAAAGTCTGAGGAAAGACAGTAGCCTGAAATAATCCCATGATTTTGGAGCCCTGACTTCTAATTATTCTCTAGATTCTTTCCCATAGAGTATGATTGATTCCTAGAAGTCCTCATAACGCACATAAACAGCACAAAGAAGTCAAATGCTGTGACAATGTCCTGTAGCATCAGGGAATAATATAACTGCAGCTTTAAACTTTCACAAATTTTTCAATTAAAAAAAAATATTTGAAGTTTGTTATGTACTTTTTAGCTGTCTATTCTATGGAAAGAAAGCCAGATTTAAGTACTGTGGAAAATAAATGAGCTGCAGAAGTATTCCGTGCAAAAGAGCCTGTGGACTGTGAACCAACTATATGGAGCTTTTGTGACTGTTTACCTGTCTAATTAAGCACAGTCTGAAAATCACTTGGGGTCTCCTGTGGCCCCTGGTGTGATAACTGTGCCGACAGCAGAGGGAGCATTAAACTCATTGCCCACGGTAAAGTGTGGGGAGTGATACCCATGTTCCTATAATCCTTGTACGGGTAGGATGTGCTCATTAGCCTTCTGGCAGTCATCCTAGGAGAAGGACAACTCTGATTCCAAACCCGGGCAGATGGAGCTCGTTTAGCCCTGGAAGGCCTTCCATCTAAGGGAAGGACACTCTAATAAAACCTACATCCTAAGGACTTTGCTGCCAGTGTCCAAGCTTGCTAGTCCCTGGCAGATGAACCTTAGGACTAAAGGGTGTGTCCAGCTCTGCGCATGCTGTGTCTCACCTAAAAAAAATCCATTGCGCAGGCTCGAGGGTGCTATCTGCTATCTTCTTTTTATCAGCGTACTTGTAAAAGGCGCTGATGGGGAGCGTGGGTGGAGCCCACCCTGGATCTTCGTTTGCGAAGCCTAGCCATACGTACCTGTCTAATGAAAATGAACCTGTTGCTGTCATGGCTGTCATACCTGCTAGCATCCCAAGAGAAATTTTCCTCACTTTCCAAAGGGAACATGCAGGGACAGTAAGAAAAATTCTCCCATACCTACCTCTGAACTTTTAAGCTCACAGTTTGTATGCAGTCATACCTTTTTCTCTCATCTTTTTCTATCTTTCTGGCTGTCCTGGCTTCCAGGGCAAGGACATCCAGGTTTGTGACATTATAACAAGCCACAGGATGCTTTGGCCAAGTCTCTCTCCTGGATGACTCTACAGATCAGGAGCTCAAAGTGTATTAAATAGTGTGTTCACGATTCAGTTTACATGTAGCTAAAATAACTCTCTTTAATATTTATTAATTAGTCCTAAAAAGTTCTTAAAACTTACTAAGATATGAAAACTCTAAAGAGTCTAGTTTTCAGAATAATATCCTGTCTTCTGGCATAAAACCATAAATGCAAGATATTAACAAATTATGCGAACTCTCTCTTGTCCACTTAGCCACTAAATTCGTATTGATTTTATTTATTTCTCTTGAAACTGATGTAAGGCAGGCTAATATTTCATATAATGTAAAATGTATGAGGCTTTAGAGAGGTTAAGATTTTAAGGAGCTTTCAAGATCATTTTAATGCTGCCTCATTTAAAGAAAGAAAGAAATCCTGGAAAGAGATTGAAGGTGAGACCATGAAAGAAAAGTATTATGGAGACTAGGATCTGCTCTGGTTAATGTGCACTGCCTGAGCCACTCTTATGTCTTCTTTCAAGCATGTGTTTCATGTACTCAGTAAAGGACTCTGACACTCCCAGTTCTTACTGGAAAAAAAATCCTCTAATACAAACTTAACAAAGGAGATACTCCTCTCTAAAGATCACCTACCTATCACTCTTAAGCTTCTAAAGTTTGAGTGAAGTTCTGATCCTGCTGAAGGCAGTAGGACTTTTGCTGTTGAATCAAATGTCTGTTTTGAAAAAAATATTTACTTTTTGCACAGGTGATCACAGTTGTACCACAGTGAGACTGACAAATTGACATCATTGCTGAGACACTCATGCTATAGCCCTTGGAAGAACAAAGACTTAAAATTGTTTCTTTTAGAATTCAGAACAGTAGAAAGTGTATTTGCAGATATTTATTTTCAACAAATATATTTTTCACCAAACAGTCCTGGAAAATGTCAAGCCCAGAGGGTCAATGTTTTAAAATGAGGGTAAGAAAATGGGAAATAGATTGGAAAGTACTTCACAACCTCATTTACAGCAGATTCTGCCTTTGCAAACACTATAATGTTTTGTAGGCATTTCATTCTACTACTTCACGTTTTGAAGAGATTTCAAAAACACTCTGGCTAGTTTGTTGGGTTTTTTTCACTCTTATGGTACAACAGTACTGCTTTAGACAAGGCTCTTTTCACTGAACTGGCCATTCAAGACCTTGACGTAACAGTGTGGCATTCTACAAGTGTCTGTACAGTTTACAGTGCACTATAGACTGCTCTTGTTATTGACTGTTGCTTGCTTGGCATGATGAATTGGAGAAGTAATGAAATGGGGTACAAAAAGAAAAAAAATAAGGTAATATTTAATGTATGTAATCAACAAGCCATTAACAAATTGTTAAAAGATCCTACTTACAGCAAGACTGTATTGCCTGTTGTAACTTTTTCACATATCCTACCCAAACCAGACTCTGCAGTCTCAAAATTGATTTAGGCAATCATTCTTGTGATCACCTTTCTCTTATCCTTGTTCGTTGTTTTACAATCACAACTGTGATCCAATCAACAGGATGCAATAAATTCCAAAGGATAAATTTTCTTTTAATTTCTGTTTGTGCAGTGCCCAACAATGGACATAAAATTCAAACAGTTAATGTTAAGACTGATAAAATGTTCCAGCATCCTGTAAGCAACAACCTGTGCTCGCATATATTTTCAAAATTTTCTCTTTGTGTTCCCTTTTCCAATTATAAAGCAAAAGATAAGAGGCATGATAGTGAAATATGGTAGAACCTAGGAAATTGCTGGAAAAAAGTACTACTTATTTCTAAAATGAAATGTGGAACCTTTAATAAACAGAAAATGGTGTTGTGAAGTACATTCCAAGAACTGGAGAGTTGCAGATAAAAACAGAATATTTGAGAGAGGCGGAAAGGAAAACAAATGCATTTGGATATTTCAATATATTTGTAAGGTACTATGGGTATACTGAATAGTTAAGAACTCTTATTTGTTAAGGACTGTTTTGCCAAGGTCACCTTTCTGTGTTGTTTACACAGAACTTGGATGTAAGTGTTCAGGGAATATACTACATTATAGTACCTGATGCATAAAATTTTGCTTTTTACATCATTTATCATTCTACTGGTGATATCAATACGATAAAAATCTGGTTAGCTGCCTCTCTAAGGAAATTTAAAAGTAAGGCTGGAGATCTATTCTGATGTGAGAGTGGTAAGAAAAGTTAACCTAAAATTCTGGCTGGAGTGCAATTGTTACATGTTTTGTCAGGGGCTTCAGATGAAGGACTTCATACCAAGTTTGAGCTGTCATTCTATATGCATTCAATTTCGGGGCAGAGAGAAGAAGGAGTTTCACTGGTATATCTGAACTGCTATTGGGTGCTTTGCTGCTAATGAGGATTGCTCTGATTCATATAGGTGGGAAGTATAGATGATTTGATATCTAGAATTTTTTACTTGTTATATAGGTATAGACTCAAATATAGATACAGACCCAAACAAAATCTGGTGAGTCAAAGGAAATCTGGACTTCTTCTTTGAGTGTTTCTAGACTCTTTCTGTCCAAGATGCATTGAATAATTTCCAGGTTTTGCTGCTTACTTTTTAAATCAGAAGTATATTTTTTGTATAAGATAATTAAACAAAATCAAAAGTTAGTTAACACTATTGGATTAAATTTGTATATATTCATTAAGTATCAGTTTTCAGCATATATATTGCAAAGTATTTCATGTAGCACTGAAGTCCAATCATGGTTCTCTTACAAGCTCTTTCTAGTTTAGTAGAAGAGCTAATAGCTTACTGTCAGGATTTGAGCCCAATTCTGAAACGTACTGATCTGTGAATTGGTTTGTAATTACAAGTACTAATATTGCTGGTAGGAATAATATCTAGCTGTGTGGCAATTCCTTGGTTCATTGTTCTGACATTTCTAGACTTACTATTTCTATGTATACCTCTACTATGTCCTAGCAAGTTTATGAACTGCACAGCTGTTCTTGTGTGCTGTTAACAAGTTTCTTACATGAGCTTTTTGTTGTGTGGAGGATTGTTAGATTTTGATCATTGAATTTTTCTCATCTCAGTGTTGAGGACTAGTTTTTGTTGTTGTTGCTAGCTGTTTGCAGCCATTATCTCAAAATATAACATTATTCCTTGATTTAGTTTATTTTAAAAATTATTTTTTAGGAGTCCATCCTGATTTTTGTTCCAAAGAATAGCTTTTGTTAGGTGACTAATAGTGTTATGTTTAGTAAATATGATTCCTCATCATTGTTGTTCAGTCTGTGTTTTGTTGCAGATGATGTTCCAATCACAGCATGTGCCCTGTGTCCTATGTGGCTGCCAGCTGCAGTACAAATTTTCCCCCTTTTATTTAAACAATTTTGATCTTCCCTGGTGATTACTTATGCAACAAATGCATGGCATTAGCCCACTTTAACAGAGCCCAGAGTATCTCCTGATTCATGTTTAAAGCAGAAAACGACAGGGTTTTCTGCTGTGTAAGCAGTACAGCTCTTCTACATAGTTTCATGATATGAACTTTGTTACTACCCTCTGTATGTCTGCATCTAGAACTCTTCGCCGTTATGTTTGAGATCTTGCAGAAGGAGAGAAGTATCAAGAGAACTGGAAAAAGGCAATCACAGTGCTAGGCTGTAAACAGAAAATAGAGAACAATCTGGCAATTGTTGGTTAACATCAATCCTCAGAAAAATTCTAGAGCAAAAAGTCCAGTCCAGTACAGGAGCAAAGCACTAGCTGTCATGTATCTTATATTTGATACAGTACAGTGTCTAGGATGGTTTTATTAACAACCCAGATGGTGGAATAGAGAGTGAGTTTATTGTATCTTCATTTGATCCAGAACTGTGAGAGACAGCTCACACACTGGAGGATGGGATCAGAATTAAAAATGGTAATGACAAAGTAGCAAAGCCCATGAAAATATAAAGCAGATGTAACGTACTGCAGTGATACAAAATAAGGACTGCTACTTTGGTAGCAATTTTTCAGAAAAAGCTGAACAAGAGCCCACAGAGCTATGAAAGTACAGCTGGCAAGACGTGTGACATAGTCATATACTGAGGAATATATGAGGCCTCTGGTAGACTAGCCAGCCAGAAAACTGCACTTTGGAGCATTGTGCCTCAGGAGCTACATGGTCCAGAAGAAATTAATGAGATGTCTTACAGTTCTGAAAGTTTTTACCTATTTTGCTATTGGCAAACACTTCAAAATGGGAAAGTCAGTGAAGAACTGTCATGGATTTCTTGGTAAGTGATGGAACCTCACAGGCTCACCAGAGATTTTTAAGAACTGCTCTTGGAAATGATTTAGATATTGTTTATCACACCTGGAGGCTAAATAGATAAACTAGATGACCTATCACTGTTTCTTCAAGACTAATTTTTCTATTATTCTGTGATTATTAAAGCATGAGTTCAAAGTTTTGATCATACCTGAATTAGACACCAAATAAGTGGTTACTATTTCTTCATGGCTCACTATGTATATAGAGGTGGACAAAAAAGTCAGGGAGCAGTGGACTGGCTGATTCTTCAGAGCAAGGGAGTCTGCGTGAGCCAGTGCAGATTGTCCCCTCATCTATGGGGTACAGACATAGGGAACTGCTGAGTGCAGATAAGGCAAGCAATGAAACAGGTCCAGGGTCTGTCCAGAGGCTCCAGCCTGGAGTTAAAGAAGATGTGATACTGGACTGGTTCCAAAGTCCATCCAGGAGCCAGGTCCAAAGACAGGATTGCAGACAAGGTGTAGCCTATGTACCAGGGGGCCATCAAGAAGATGAGCTGCCAAGAGCAGAAGTCTCAGGACCATTAAGGAGACAGGATCAGGTATACTTACACACCTACAGCATTGTTCAGGCAGGGAACAATGAAGGGTCTGAAATGATCTGAAGTGGGGCTTCTCTTAGGCAACAGATGGGAAAACGCCCTGTGCGATAGTGTGCAGGTCATTGAGGGCCTCAGGGGTCTGACAGAAATAGTCTTAAAGAAGTATGTCTGATTTCAATTAGAGGTGCATTTTAATTATTATACAGCTTCTTTCTTCAGAAACTGGGCTTTTGAATTCCAAGCATTCAATTCTGCGTTGTGTTTATAAGTTATGTTAATTTTTGTAAATTAAATTATTAATTTAGGAATATTTAACAAAACCTAAATAACCAATAATGAATGTTAATTTTTATTTTTTGCTTTGACAGTTTTGGAAACATAGTATAGTCATCCAGATGGAGTTGTCAATGTTGCTGATGTTGAGATATTAGCAGGTATCTGTAATAGACACTGTTGGACAAATTAAAATTATTCCATTTTCTTCTACGCAAAGTCATTCTTATAGCTTCCACTTATCATCTGTCCTTGTTCATGCTTATANAGGAACAGCAACAGGAAACAGGAAGTGTCTGGTGCCTCTGTCCGCGTTTTATAGTCAGAGAGACCGTACCCAGGGTCCTGTGCGGCGGGCAGTCTTTTCACTCAGCTGATTTGCACGTGAAAGTCACCTCCCCGCTCTGTGCCCGCCCGATTCCCCCCAGCACCCGGGGCGTGCTCACCCCGCACCACGCCGGGGAGCCCCGGTGGGGACTTGCGCCATGAGCCGCTGCTCCAACCTGCCCCACACCCATTTATTACCGTGGTTACCAGTGTCAACAACCTGGGGGAGGGGGAGGCGGCAGCAGAGCAGTTTGGAAAACAAAGCAGCCAGGTTTGGGAGAAGGAGGAGGAGGTGAGGTAGACACAAAGAACTTCCTGTTTCATGTACCCCATCACATACCTCTATCAAGGGACATGCCCCTGTCTGATTTTATTCCTTATTTTAAACATAAGTACTACCCATTTTTCCCATGTTAACAAATAAGTTTGAGAAACAAAGGAAAAAAATAATTTCAGAGCAATATAATCACCACCTTGGCATAATTTAACTGACAGAACCTCACATCAACTGGAATTCACTCTATTCTTGAGTATACTAATGTTTTTGAACCCTTAAAACCAGGATATTATATAATTTTTCTCCTTACTACTGAACCCACACTTATCATGAAATACAGTGGTAGTAGCTGAATTTCCTTCTAAATTTAGACTAAATGTTTAAGCAGAATATAAAAGTGTTCTGTTTATGATTTGTATTCAGCTTGAACTACTTGGTGTCACCTTAACAACAAAATTTGCATAGTGTAACAGGTGCTTATTGTCTTGAACTTCCTCATTGTTTTTCAGATGTTATGTTATGGAGTTGATGGATGGACTGTTCAGTGGATAAGGAACTGGCTGGATGGGCACATCCAGAGGGTAGTGGTCAATGGCTCGATGTCCAGATGGAGACCAGTGACAAGTGGTCTCCCTCAGGGCTCTGTACTGGGGCCTGTACTGTTTAATATTTTTATAAACTATATCGACAGTGGCATTGAATGCACCATCAGCAAGTTAGCAGATTCCACCAAGCTATGGGGTACTGTTGATAAGTTGGAGGGGCGGGATGTCATCCAGAAGGACCTAGACAAACTGGAAAGGTGGGCCTATGTGAACCTCATGAGTTTCAACAAGACCAA
>VWZO01001627.1:218400-229544 GCA_013396975.1 Bucco capensis | reverse complement strand
CCCAGAGCCCTGGCAAGCCTCACCTGCAATGCCTCCAGGGATGGGAACTCAACCACCTCCCTGGGCAACCTGGGCCAGTGTTCCACCACCCTCATGGGGAGGAACTTCTTTCTAATGTCCAGTCTAAATCTACTCTTCTCCAATTTAAAACCATTGCCCCTTGTCCTTTCCCTGCAGGCCTTTGCAAACAGGCCCTCTGCAGCCTGCTTGCAAGTTCCCTTTAGGTCCTGGAAGGTCACTAGTAGTTGCCCTGAAGCCTTCTCTTCTCCAGGCTGAACAATGCCAGCTCCCTCAGCCTGTCCTCAGAGCAGAGGTGTTCCAGCCCCTGAGCATTCTCGTGGCCTCCTCTGCACCTGCTCCAGCAGCTCCATGGCCTTTGTGTGTTGAGGGCTCCAGAACTGGACCCAGTATTGCAGAGGAGGTGTCAGCAGAGCAGAGTAAACTTGTCAGCCACCTTGAGTCATGCTGTGTGGGTCACAGGTTGGAATGCTGTAGCACTGGCAGCACAGAGGCTTATCAGATAGCTTTTTTGGTTCCCTCTTAGTTTCCTCAAGGTTTGCTAAGTGCTTTGGTACAGCAGCCAAGGGAAAACTCCACAGGCTCATGATTCCTCATGTGACCAGGGAGCTGGGCTCCTCCTGGAGTGCCTGAGCAAAGCTACAGAGGAGAGATGTGTGCCATCAGTGCTGCTGCATTTACAGCTTGGAGCATTAAACTATGGAAGATCTGATTTTCACCAAATTAACTCCTTCAGTTAATGAGATTAAACATTAAGATGTGAAAGATTAATTCTGGTGGTGCACAAAGCTCAGCTTACTGGTGCAGAGATGTCTGTGAAGACCCAGACTTGCAGAGCTAGTTTAAACATTGCTATGAGTGGTCCAAGGAGCTCTGGTTACTGATCTGAAGGCAAGGTACCCAAGTCTCTGCTAATTAATGCACAGCTTTGGCAGCTGTTAATTCCCTGCCTGAGTTACTGCTGCAATGAAAACAATTTAATCACTGGCTCCCACCCTGCCCTGCTTACAGAGCAGGGCAATAACTGCTCTGCTCTGTCTGTGCTGGCAGCTCTGCTGTTCCCCCCAGCTGTGGCTCAGGAGCATTTGTATACAATCACAGAACTGCTTTGCTTGGAAAAGACCTTTCAGACCACTGAGGTTAACCACTAGCCCAGCACTGCCAGGTCACCACTAACCACGTTCCTCAGCACCACAGCTCCATGGCTTTCAAACCCCTCCAGGGATGGGGACTCCAGCACTGCCCTGGGCAGCCTGGGACAGGCCTTGATAATCCTTTCAGAGAAGAAATTGTTCCTCCTGTCCAACCTAAACCTCCGCTGGCACAAGGGAGATACCTGGCTCCAGCCTCCTCTCAGGGAGCTGCAGAGAGGGAGAAGATCTCCCCTGAGCCTCCTCTTCTCCACACTAACCAACCCCAGTGCCCTCAGCTGCTCCTCAGCACACTTGTGCTCTAGACCCTTCCCCAGCTTCCTTGCCCTTCTCTGCACACACTCCAGCACCTCAATGTCCTTCTGGCAGTGAGGAGCCCAAAGCTGAGCCCAGGATTGGAGCTGTGGCCTCCCCAGTGCCCAGTGCAGGAGGCCAATCCCTGCCCTAGTGCTGCTGCCACACTAGTGCTGTTCTGTCCTCCAGTCCCAGTCCCCACCATTCCAGCACAGGCCTCTCCCTGTTACCATCTTCCCTTTATTATCTTAGGAGCTGTCAATTTAGAAAACACTTTGCCAGTTTCCCTTCTCTTCCCCTTCCACATTTATTTCTCTATATTACATTATTTCTACAGCTTTTACTTTCCTCTAACTTTGGTTAGACCACAGTGGTTCAAAAACCTTCAGCAGCTTTGGGGTTTGTGGGTTTGTTTCTCTTCATTTGCAGCAGACCATAATGTTCCATGTTAGTCTTCCCCAACTCTATTTGGCCCCTAAGTGTTTAAAGATCTTGTTCCCTGGTACCACCACACATTTCTGCTAGGGACAGCCCTTCTCCAGCTCTCACAGATGATCTCAGCAGCATCAGGTCCTTCTCCTTTCTTTACAGCTAGACAGTCCCTGCCCTGGCTCTTGCTTCTCCTCTGTCCAGGTTGTGGAATCTTGCAGGAGCAGGAAGGGAGCTCAGTGAGAAGCTCTGTTACTGGGACATGGGACATGGGCTGGAGGCTTTGCTGTTGCTTTTGGCTGCCAGCCTGGACTAAATGGAATTGGTGAGGATTACATCAATGGCCTTGCTTCAGAAGGGACAGCATTTAGGCAAAGATCTTGGTACTTGTGTCTTTGGAATGGAAATGCTAAAGCTGCAGTGTTATTGAGGTGGGCAGAGGAACTGCTGCCACTCACTTCACAGAGTCACAGATGTTAGGGGTTGGAAGGGAGCTCTGGAGATCATCCAGTGCAACCCCCCTGCTCCAGCAGGAGAACCTAGAGCAGCTTGCACAGGATGGGGTCCAGTTGGTTTGGCTCCATCCTCCTGCCCCCCACCCTGGAAGGATTGCTAAGCATTGCTCAGCTCTCCCCTCAGGCTGCTCTGCTCCAGCCTAAGCAGCCCCAGCTCTCTCAGCCTCTCCCTAGCACACAGGTGCTCAGTTCCCCTCAGCATTTCAGTGTCCCTTCTCTGGAGCCTCTGCAGGAGTTCCCTGTCCTTCTGGAACAGGAGAGCCCAGAACTGGAGCCAGGACTCCAGTTGTGGCCTCAGCAGGGCAGAGCAGAGGAGAAGGAGAAGCTCCCTGGCCCTGCTGCTGGCCACACTCTTCTTGCTGCAGCCCAGGATGCCATTAGCCTGCTTGGCCCCAAGGGCACATTGCTGGCTCATGGGCATCCTGCTGGCCACCAGCACACCCAGGCCTTGTTCCACTCAGCAGATCCATCCCTAACCTGTCCTGCTCCATGGGGTTATTCTTCCCCAGGTGCATCACTCTACACTTGCACTTGTTCAACTTTGTAAGTTTTTTCTTTTCCCTGATTGATAAATGGCTCTGGGCAGGAAGAAGTCCTCTCCTTCCCGAGGGTTTTGCCCATATTTCTGTAAAAGCCACAGCACCTTCCAGCATTCAGCATTCCAAGGTAAGGGAAATGATGGATTCCAGAGGCAGGGGAAGGCTGTAGGGAATGCCAGTCAGAAGTAGTTTGTCCTTTGAACTGCAGGATGGGCAGGGAAGGAGATCAGAGGTTCAACATCTCTTCTGACTCACCCTTGGTGATATGCTCCAGAGTTGTCTCCCTGACAAATGCCAGCCCTTGGAACCTGCTCTGGGAGGGAGCTATCCCTAACCTGTCCTGCTGGGCACACAGTGCAGCTCTGCTGGGCACAGCAGTGTTTTCTCTTCCACTCTGTACTTCTCCTGTTGCTGTATCCAACTCGACCACTTGCTGCAGCATTCCTCCCACCAGGGAGCAGACACTTCCTATGTTTCCCTTAAGTACACTTCCCTTTCTGCCCTCCTCTCCTCAGCTACAGTCAGACCTCTTTGTGACAAACTCTCATTTTGCCACTTTCAGCCTGTGCTGTGCAGAAGGACAGGAGAAAGGCTGGTCACCATCTCTCTTATGTTTGTTATTATCCAGTGGGCTCAGGCTGGTGGCTCCCTTTCTCCTCAAGGTCCCAGGTTGCAGTGCAGAACATGGAGAGAGAGCCTGATCCAAGAGGTGTGGGTGCTTTTCCCAGCCGTTCACCCTGGCAGGTTAGTTACTGCAGGTGCAAAGCCTGCTGTTTGGGTTGGGACACAGCAAAAGGATACTGCTCAGGATGCTGGAACAGCACCAGAGGAAGGTGCCCAGGCGGATCCAGAAGATGCCTTTGCTGTGAACTTGTGGCTGCATCAGGTAGGAGAGGACAGTCTGCACCAGCATGTAAATGGCTCCTACTCCAAAGGTCAGGCAGGCTCCAAGCACGTGGATGTAGTACAGGATACACTTCTGGGGACAGAAAGCACTGCTTGGACAGATGCTGGGCTCAGTTTCAACTCTATTTTCTTCTGTAAAGCCTTGGCACTCCCCACTCACTCACCTGCTCACTTCCCAAGCCAAGCAGTGCTGGAACAGGCCAGTACTTTGGGAGACTTCTGGAAATCCCATACAGAATAAGCTGAGAGGGCAGATTCTTCAGAGCTGGACTTCTTGTGGGGTTGGGTGCTTTTGTTGGGTTTACTTCTATTTGTAACCATTTTTGACTAGTTGATAGCTGATTCTCCTGAGTCTAAACATGATCTATTCATCTGGAGCTAGGGCTTTCTAATCTCCTGGGAGGAGATCCAAGGTGAGTTTGCCATCTGCATTGCTTAATGGTTAGGAGTTCCATGAATGGCTGCTCACAAGCCCAGTGCCTCAAGCAAATAAATTCCAAATGGAAACTTCCTTTTTTAAATGGTTTTCTGAAGGGAATTTGCATTAAAACCTTTGCTTTCAGTAAACCCTCATTTTATCAGCAAACAAACACCCACACACAGCTCTGGGTAGCTTCAGGACATGGCAAACAAAGCACAAACCTGGAAATTTGCAATAATGCAAAGTCCAAAGCAGCTCATCCATCCCAGGGTAAGGCCAGCCTTATTGAGCATGAGGACCTTGGCTTGCTCTGGACTCAAAGCACACACCTGTTTGTAACGGACATACATGGTGGCCACACCTGCCAGGAAGAAGCCACAACAGTGAGACTTGCAGCTGAGGAGCTCCAAACTGTTCCTTTGNTCCAGGTGAGGCCTCACCAGCACAGAGTAGAGAGGCAGAATCACCTCCCTAGCCCTGCTGCTCATGCCTCTCCTGATGCAGCCCAGGATGCTGTTGGCTCTCTGGGCTGTGAGTATCCATTGCTGGCTCATCTCCAGCTTTTCATCTCTCATGACCCCCAAGTCCTTCTCTGCACTGCTGCTTACAATGAGCTCTTCCCCCAGTCTGTACTCATAACTAGGGTTACTCCTACCCAAGTGCAGGACCTTGCATTTTGACTTACTAAACTTCATTTTATTCTCTTGGGCCCACTCTGAGTTTATCCAGATCCCTCTGGATGGCATCCTGCCCTTCTGGCATATCAACCATACCACTCAGCTTCGTGTCATCTGCACACTTGCTGAGGGTGCATTCCATACCTATGTCCAGGTCCTTTTCTAACTGGGGAGGTGCTGGGAGAGAGGCAATGCTTAAATGCAAACACTGAAACAGGAGAGCTGAGGATCTGCAAGTCAGCATTGGGATAATGTAATGGCAAATGTTCACTTAGTATTTCTGAGCTCTTTCATTTGAAAGACAAAGAATCATGGAATCATGCAGGTTGGAAAAGATCTTTAATACCACCAAGTCCCACTGCCAGGGCACCCCTAAACCATGTCCCTCAGCACCCCATATCCATGGCTTTTCCATCCTTCCAGGGATGGGAACTCCAGCACTGCCCTGGGCAGCCTGGGCCAGGCCTTCACAACCCTTTGGGGAAAGAAATTGATCCTCCTGTCCAACCTAAACCTCCCCTGGTGCAACTTGAGGCTGTTTCCTCTTGTTCTGTTGCTTACACACTAGGTTGTTTTTCCATCTCTCCATGATCACTTGCTGGGGTTTTTAAAGCCATTTCTGGCCTTCTGGACTCTGCAGTTGTCAGCTTGTGGAGAACATCACTGCCATGCACTGCCCTCTGAACTGCTTAAGGTAATTAAGATTGATTGCTTAGGATTTAGGTTTTTACTGAGAATTACAGGTTGCCTAATGATCTCAAGGAGGCAATGAAATAGTTTGCAGGTGTATGCACTGCAGAGGTGCCTGCAGCTCCCCCAGGACAGCTCTCTGTACTCACCCAAGAAAGCTGAAATGTTTAACATGATCCCAAATAAGCATCTCTCAGGAGGAATTGTCCCTGTATCACTGCAAGAGATAAATGGAGTGATCCACAGATAGCTTTGCTGAACAGACTTGCATAACAACTTTATGTCACAGAATCACAGATGTTAGGGGTTGGTAGGGACCTCTGGAGATCATCTAGTCCAAGCCCCTGCTCCAGCAGCAGAACCTAGAGCAGCTTGCACAGGATGTGTCCAGGTGGCTTGGGAATCTCTGCAGAGATGGAGACTCCAGCACCTCCCTGGGCAGCCTGGGCCAGTGCTCCAACACCCTCCAAGGAAAAAAAGTTCTTCCTGCTGTTCAGCTGGAACTTGCTGGGGGCTAGTTTGTGCCCATTGCCTCTAGTCCTGGCCCTGGGCACCCCAGAACAAAGCCTGGCCCCATTCTCCTGCCTCCCACCCTGGAAGGATTGCTAAGCATTGCTCAGCTCTCCCCTCAGGCTGCTCTGCTCCAGCCTAAGCAGCCCCAGCTCTCTCAGCCTCTCCCCAGCACACAGGTGCTCAAGTCCCCTCAGCATTTCAGTGTCCCTTCTCTGGAGCCTCTGCAGGAGTTCCCTGTCCTTCTGGAACAGGAGAGCCCAGAACTGGAGCCAGGACTCCAGCTGTGGCCTCGCCAGGGCAGAGCAGAGGAGAAGGAGAAGCTCCCTGGCCCTGCTGCTGGCCACACTCTTCTTGCTGCAGCCCAGGATGCCATTAGCCTGCTTGGCCCCAAGGGCACATTGCTGGCTCATGGGCATCCTGCTGGCCACCAGCACACCCAGGCCTTGTTCCACTCAGCTGCCTCCCAGCAGTTCTATCCCTAACCTGTCCTGCTCCATGGGGTACATTTCTTTCAGTCTACAAATGAATCACAAGAAGCAGAATGGTACAAAGCCTCTCAGGTATTTTTCCTTGAATTTCTCATTATCCAGGCTCTGCTCTGCTAGTCTCAGAGCTATAGAAATAAGCTTGATACAGATGTGCTCTCCTCAGAACAAGGAGGGAACATATTTGATAGAATTATTCCTTTCATATTGAATTTGAGTCCACAAAAGGTGAATATAGAGTATTAAAAGTGGACAAATGAACAAGGAAAGCTGAAAGACCAAAACTAAGGTGACATCTAGAGCCTTGATGCAATGAGATTGGGAATAGAGATTATGGTATGGATTTACTGGGGCAACTAAACCAAAGCTGGTGAGAGCAAGAGCCTTCACTGCAAAGCAAGGGCTAGAGATGCAGCCCCAGCTCTCCTGTCCATCATCATCTGAAAGTTACACTCACAGAGCACAGCTTAAAGGTTAGACTTTTGCACACAAATAGTCAGCTCCAGGTAGAGTTACACACAAATAACTACAGTTAGTGACCTTACAACTGGAGCTGTGAGGCAGGAACTGCTGTTTGAAGTTTGGAGTTGGGAAAGGACTCTCAGGAGTGAGAGGCCAATGCAATGCCATGGCACAGTCTGGGGATCACTGACCTGATGTAGGGCACCAAGGGGTCCACGTGGTGCAGGACAATGGCAGTGATGTAGGAGAACACAAAAGTGGCTGCTGACCACACCACCAAGGCCACAGGCAAGAAGGAGAGGCCTTGCTGAAACCACCACATTTCAGTGCTGCCTTCCAATTCCAAGTGCTGTGAGGAATCAAACACAAAGGCAATGAAAGCTTTCTAAGATTTCACAAAGTTCTGCTTCTCCTGAGGCAAGCTGCTCCAAGCACTGTCATTTGATAGTGCTCTCAGCCCCATCCTGCAAACCCAAAGTGAACATTGGACTTCATGGCACAGAAGCAACAATAAATAAGCAGAAAGAACACCTGGAAATGTTCCTTCTGTGCTCCATATCTCAGCATTTGTAGCTACCAGAAGAAGGCCAAGGGGCTCACTGTGAAGAACTGACTCTATTTTCTTATCCTTCTGTCATAACACCACCTTAGAATTAGTGAGGCTGATAGAGAACCTGACCAGCAGTGACAGTTGAACAGAGAGTGGCTGTTTGTGGAGGCTCTAGCTGCCATTAGTAATAATGAACTGGGCAGGGGTGGAGGAAATGACCTAAAATTACTTCAGTATTTGCACTCATTAACCACCTTTCAGGCTGTGACTCAACAGCTGTTAACAGCACCACTTCAGTAAGCTTATGGCATGAGATCATACAATGACAGAGTGCTTTGGGTGGGAAGGGACCNCTGAGCACTCCAGAGCTGCCCCAGCCCTGCAGCTGAGCTCTCAATATATGAGATATCTGTGCCAAGAGCTGACTTGGCACAATCTTCAAACTCAAGGGCTACTCACTCCTGGGGGCAGCACAGCAGCTGCCATGCTTTCAGAGGTGGTTCTGAGCAAAAGGTCCATTGACAGTGGAGTGGAATGGCTAAGTCTGTGCTCACACCACCCAGGTCCCCCAGTCCCAGCCTGGCAGCAAGGTGCAGCTGTGTCACCCTGGTGAGCTCACACAGAAAGACCTGTGACTCCTCACCACCCTTGCTGCTTGCTAGAGAGCAGCTATTCTTTATCATTGGCAAATCCCAAGGTCAGCAGAGCTGGTTTCAGCATCCCAGAAGGGCTGAGCTGGGAAGGGACCACTGGAGGTCACCTTGTCCAACCTGCTGCTCAGGTAGGGCCACCAGAGCCAGGTGTGCAGGACAGCATTTGAGTATCTCCCAAGGATGGACATATTACAGTCTCTCTGGCAAGCTGTGCCTGAGATGGTCAGGGGGAACCTCCTGGGTGTCAGTGTGTGCCCAGCACCTCTGCTCCTGTCCCTGGCACCACTCACAAGCGCCTTTCTCCGGCCTCTTGGCACCTTCCCTGCAGGCAGGGAGATGAGATCCCTCCTGAGCCTCCTCTGCTCTAGGCTCCAGCTGCCCCTGCACCTTGTGCCTCTCTACTGCTGGCTTTTCCTGACACTGACACTGGTGAGTAGAGTACAGAGAGTATTTGAGCACAGCTGGAACTGGAGCCTGTAAATGGAACAGGAATCAGGACAAAGGTGAAGAGCAAACGTTAAAGAGAACAGATCCCAGAGCAGCCAGGCAAAGATCAGTGTGTGAGGAAAGCAAACTGATGCTGAGACACAAGAAGAAGGAGTTCAGCACTGAGAGGTTTCAGGAGGTATAAGCATTGCCTGGAGTGTGAGACTGCAAGAAAGGAGAGAGGGAAAAGGCAGAAAGGGATAGGAAGCACCTAGACTAGCCAGTATCATCAGAGAGAGGAGCTGAAACAGAAGTGGGTGAATCTTGCACCAGATCAGAACTGATCATCTCACTTGGGCTCTTCTGACATGGCCTCACTGCACAGAGCAAGTAGTCAGGCCCAGGCAGAACTTTGCTAGATCTTTCTGCTGACCTTTGCCAGCACACATGTCCAGGAGAGCTCTCAGACAGCCTGGCTGAGAGATTTATCACCTACTGCATGTGTAAGGAGAATTTAGCAGACACTGGTGACTTGTGTCTGTGCTGCTTTTAAGCCTGGTTCAGACAAGAAGAAATGAGCTCTGGCATGCTCCTGGCAGGTAGCAAAAGCCAGTTCTGACTGGTAACCCTTGAGACAAATCTAACAGTTACATCACAAACTGTTAGGGGCTGGAAGGGACCTCTGGAGATCATCTACCCAACCCCCTGCTCCAGCAGCAGAACCTAGAGCAGCTTGCACAGGATGTGTCCAGGTGGCTTGGGAATCTCTCCAGAGATGGAGACTCCAGCACCTCCCTGGGCAGCCTGGGCCAGTGCTCCAACACCCTCCAAGGAAAGAAGTTCCTGCTCCTGTTCAGCTGGAACTTGCTGGGGGCTAGTTTGTGCCCATTGCCTCTAGTCCTGTCCCTGGGCACCCCAGAACAAAGCCTGGCCCCATTCTCCTGCCCCCCACCCTGGAAGGATTGCTAAGCATTGCTCAGCTCTCCCCTCAGGCTGCTCTGCTCCAGCCTAAGCAGCCCCAGCTCTCTCAGCCTCTCCCCAGCACACAGGTGCTCAAGTCCCCTCAGCATTTCAGTGTCCCTTCTCTGGAGCCTCTGCAGGAGTTCCCTGTCCTTCTGGAACAGGAGAGCCCAGAACTGGAGCCAGGACTCCAGCTGTGGCCTCAGCAGGGCAGAGCAGAGAGGAGAAGGAGAACCTCCCTGCACCTGCTGGCCACCCTTAAGCTTTCATTTTCAAGCTAAGTATAACATTTCCCCTCTAATGCTGAGTTTCTTTTTAAGGCTGTAATGCAGTAAAAGCAGTCATTAATATAACTTCACAATCCCATCTTGTGTGAGTACGTTTGGAATACACTGGGAATCTGAAGGAGAAATACCTGTTTTGCATGGCATTCTCTGCTCTGGATGTTATGTGCCTGTAATTCAAACCTTCAAGCATCCAGGCTGATGCTGAGTTTTTCCTTTTCTTTCAGTATTTAAATGTCAATAATGCCTTAGCTTTACTTCTGAGCTCCAAGAATTTTGCCTCAGAACAAACAAACAAACATGCCACATACCTGAGAAGAAGGGCATCAAAGGAAATGTCACCTCAAGCAGAATCCAAAGGCATTGTTCTGATGTAGTTCCACATTGGCTTCATCTTTGGAGACCTGAAGGAAAAGAATCAAGATTTGAGATCCTTCTACACCTCCTACTCTGTAGTGTTTATTGTCCTCCTCAGCATCTTCTGTTAGTCATTGCTGCTGGTTGGACACTGCAATCCAAGGAGTGCTGACCTCACACACCATGTTTTTCTGGTGTTCCCAGTGGTTTAAGCAGTGAGGTTTGTGGATGGCAGGATGGTAGAAATGCAGAAAAACAGCTGTGTAAGACTGTTAATGTACAGGACTTGTCTACACATAGATTGAACTTGAAGTGAGAAAAAAAACTGAATGCAACTGTTTCAATGCAATTAAAACCAGTGCCTGTTAGGGGTTGGGCAAGACCTCTGGAGATCATCTACCCAACTCCCCTGCTCCAGCAGCAGAACCTAGAGCAGCTTGCACAGGATGTGTCCAGGTGGCTTGGGAATCTCTCCAGAGATGGAGACTCCAGCAGCTCCCTGGGCAGCCTGGGCCAGTGCTCCAACACCCTCCAAGGAAAGAAGTTCCTGCTCCTGTTCAGCTGGAACTTGCTGGGGGCTAGTTTGTGCCCATTGCCTCTAGTCCTGTCCCTGGGCACCCCAGCACAAAGCCTGGCCCCATTCTCCTGCCCCCCACCCTGGAAGGATTGCTAAGCATTGCTCAGCTCTCCCCTCAGGCTGCTCTGCTCCAGGCTAGCCAGGCTCTTTTGTAGCTCTGTCAACATCTTCCCTGAATTCTTCTAGTCTCCCTTCATAGAATCATAGAATGGTTTGGGCTGGAAGGGACCTCTGGAG